>JAGPOW010000261.1:250538527-250564266 GCA_030014935.1 Caiman crocodilus | reverse complement strand
TGATACGCTGCTCAGAGCAAGGAATCGTAGGGAATCCTGCAATCTTCACTCAGGCAAAATTCCCATTGTTAGCTTAAAATCCCATTAGCTGTAGGTGTGGCGATTCCCTGAGTTAGGTCCTCGAGGTTGGATCCAGATACCCTTCCAAAAGAGGAGGGAAAGGGACGGTAACCTACAGGCCAGGGGCTGAATCCAGCCCATAGACTTGGGGGGCTTCAGGGGAGTCCAGTGTTGGGGGTATGGGGAGCTTTGCCCATGGCAGCAAGCAGCAGGGTCCTGGCATCCTCCAATCTCAGACCTGAGTTGGATCATTCTGGCCCGATGCCACAAAATGCTTGCCAAATGCTGCTGTACGTGGCTTGCTGTCACTCTCCCACATACTGCAAATCCGGTGATAACTCTATGCCTTTTTTCATACAGATACGAAGGAGTATTTTAGATCCCAGGGCATTGCCGCAAAGGATCCCACACCCTCTTTGGTTTACATAACTGCTACGGCTGTGCAAAACTTTGGTCCCCGATTCGATTCGGCAGAGATTTGGCCTGATTCGATGGCTGAATCTCCAAGTCGATTCGGAGAGATTAAAGGGTCCTCTGATTCGATTTGGAATCGGAACCCTCTGAATCAGTTCAGAGAGACACGGAAAGATTCAGCGATTTGGACACAGATGCACTTTAAATGTTTCTTCTACATACCTCCAGGTAGCAGGGGCTCCTGAATGCTGCAGTGATGGGGTGCATGGAGCAGCCCGCAGAAGCACACGGGGCTCCCCAGTGCGCTCGGCAGCAGACCTGGAAGTGGACTAGAAGGGGCTTCCCTGGCTTAGTGACTGGTGCTTCTTGGGTCGGGGGGGCACCTGGGATCCCCTGCAGCCAATCACCAAGCCAGGGGGCTGCAGCAGACTACTTCTGGTCCACTTCCAGGTTTGCCGCTGAACACGTGGAGGGCCCCACTATGCTCCTGTGGGACCCTCCATGCGCCCCAGCATCTCAGCAATCTCAAGCCACACCTGCTATCTCAAAGTATATAGAAAAAACATTTAAAGCTGTGTTTAAGTCTGAATTGCTAATTCTCCAAATCAGCATTGAATCTTTAGATTCAGATTTGGTCAAATCAAGTCAGGGACAGTGATCCGAATCAACGAATGGAAACACTGTCCCTGATTTCAGGCCCAATCCAAACCAAATAGGGCTCACTTCGCACACCCCTAATAAGTACGCTTCTGTGGAAGATGCTGCCGTAGATCCTCTAGCTGGAGCTTCCCGTTCAGCCAGCCTAGCCTCTGTCAGAGTGAACTTTGCTAGTGACTCCGTGTGGGAACGGTGTGCAGAGCACACTGAGCCCTAGCAGTTGCCCATCCTAATGAAGAGCCCAGCTGTACAGGGATGGGGGAGAGAATAGGGATCCATGGAGGTGGTAGTGCTGGTGTTTCCCATTAGACCCACCTGTTATTGATCAAATCATTGAAAAATTGGGCTTGAGGCACCCTTCAAAGGTCCCCCGAGGCCAGCCTCCTGTTTAAACTGTCTCAGAGAAGTGTTTGACTTACCTGTACTTACGAATGTCCCAAGATGAGGAGCCCAGAATCTCTCTAGGTAATCTGCTCCAGGGCAGAGGCATCCTCCTGATACCCAACCTAAATCTCCCTTGCTGCAGTTCTAAGACTGTTATGGCTTGTCTTGCATCTGTGGAAACGGAGAACAATTGATGGCCATCCTCTTCGTGCCACCACTGCTATCCAATCTCCCTACCCCCTCAGCCTTCTCCTCTTGAAAATACATTTTTCCCAATTCTTCCAGCCTTGCCTAAACATTTGTGGCTTTTGTTGCTCTCCACAAGACTCTCTTCAAGCTGGCCTACTTGGTCATGCCCCTTGTTGCATTTATGCATTTGATTATTCCTAAGTGTAACACTTTGCACTTACTCTTATTTCATCCTATTCATTTCAGATAATTTTCAAGGTCGTTTGATTCCTATTCATGGCCTCTTAAGTGCCTTCAGCTCCACCCACAAATTTATTAATGCTTGCATACTGTTTCACCCCCATGCACCTAAGTGGCACTTATATAGCCATGTCACTGCAATTTTGGGCACAGTCTAACGTGCATTTATTTAGTACCTCATGTTGGAGGTACTAAATTTAATGTGGGTTAGGGAAAGCGCATTGATGCACATGTAGCTCTGCCAAGTGCATGGTCAGTTCCATCTTCCAAGGCTTTAATTAAAACTTTGATCATTACTGGGCCCAGAAAAAAGAGTTTGGAAGCCCCATTGCCACCTCCTCCTTGTCTGACATTCAACCATTCACAACTACTCTTTGAGAATGATTTTTGTTTTGAGAATGAGTTACATACTCACCTTATAGTAGTTTCATCTAAGCCGTATTTCCTTGCCTAACTTATGAGACTGTCACGGGAGATGGTGGCAGAAGTCCTACTAAAATCAAGGCATATCACATCTACCGCTTCCCCAATGAACAAGCCAAAATAAATCTTAAGTTAAATTTTGTCCTCTGTGTAATACCACTTCCTTGTGTAGGGTTGTATCAGTACAGAATTTGGCCTCTATTCTTTAAGAGCAGGCCACGGAGAAAGAACTATTTCCATAGATCATGATGATAAATATCAGTGATAAAATGGTTGCATTTTATTCATTTTATTAATATAAAAGGGGAAGGTTGGTGTGCTGATATAAGGCATAAATATTGGTTTGTTAGCAGTGCTGAGAAGGACAAAGTGAGCGGTATCCAAGATTGCTTCCACAGATTCCTTTTTGTGCTTCATCAATCCTTCACATTATTTCAGTAAAGAAAAACCAGGATTATTTCAGTTGGAGAAAACAGTTTATGAAGGAGCTGGACTTTGATAACATGTGAACAGGCCACATAGGATAAAAAATAGGGAAAAGATAGGGCTTGCCCTTTTCACACATATGGAAATCTATTGCTTTTTATGTGCGTGTTCAGTTTTCAAATAGCAGAAAGAAATTTGCCTATTACAAATGCTCATTTTACTCAGGCTTATATCAGGTTTTTGACCTGCAACATTGGGGGTTTTTTTTAAAGCTAAATAGCATTCCAAATCCATACCATTTATGTGTCTTCAATGGCAAGCAGGTTTCTGAAGTAATTTCAATGTATTATTTTGCTGCATTATATAGCACTTCATACTGCAGTATAACATGAGTAAAATGACCAAAAATACCCCTTCAGGAGGTAATTTTGAGTGTTTAAACCTCTGCTTTCAATAGAAAAAAGATTTTTTTTTTCCATTTGTGCCATTTCAGCTTAAAATTTTGTAAAAAACTTGCATTGAACAGGGCTGGATGGGTGAAGTTCACACATTGAAAGACATTAAAATATCACTCCACTATATATAATGAAAAAGCTTACAGAAAAATCTCAAGCTTGCCTGCTCATTTAAACGATGTATGATGGCTCTCCTTTTCTTCCTATACAAATGCACTAAAAGCCTGATTCTTCTTTTTATAATAATCCCTGAGCTTAATATAGTGCATACGAAAAGATCTACATAGCAGTTTGTGGCTGGGCACAATGGGAGGATTTTGCTAACCCTGGAAGATGTTCCTGTCCTCCATACACTGAATAGAGAGAGGTAGTTAGATGTGTTAATCTGAAGGTAGGCAGAAGGCAGGGCAGGATGGCACCTGAAAGACTAACTGGTTCAGAGAGGCATAAGATTTCCTAAGTGACAGCCTACCGCATCAGATAATGTGATGGAGCAGGCTGTGACCTACGGAAGTTTGTGCTGCTCTGAACCAGTTGGTCTCAAAGTGCCACCATGCCCTGCCCACTCTTGCATAGAAAGCCTGATAAAAAATCCTCTGAAGTATGCAGTGATTCCTATGGACTGTAGTGATTTTCTTTCTTTTTTTCCTTTTATTCTTTTGGATAAGGTCCATACTTACTAGCAAAAAGCCTCAAACTAAATGTCATTAGGGCGGTTGTTTTTATAAATCTTTTTGTTTATAAGAAACAAACAAAGTTGAGATTTTTGTATTTGTAGCATTCGGTAAAACAGTTTTTGCAGAAAATTAGAAGTTGCAAGCTGATACTGAATACAGCCATGTACAGGTTAAAAAAAAGTGATGTCATCGACTTTAATCTGGAATACGTCATGCCCACTTTGTGTGCTGGAGTTTTAAATTCTAAAAAGAAAGTGGCCATCATTTAGAGTGAAATTTGGATGCCGGGGCCACTTCTTTTTAAAACCAGGCCCCCTGAGCACCCAAAATCACTAGCCACTCATGAAAAACTTGGACCATTTATTGCATTTGGGATGTTCTCAGAGCCGTCACATTGGCAAGGACACAATGGTGGCTGAATCCCCTTGGGCGCTTGTGTATAGAAGTGGCTACAAAAGGACAGTTCCTGTAGCCCGGAGCGGCTGTGATTAGTCTGAAGATAGAAGATTTCCGAATCCTGTGGTTTCGTAGTGTTTTTTAAACACTCTCACAACTAGGGTACAAGAGGGAAAGGGAAGTTCTTTTTCTTCTCCACAATATCTCCCAAAACTCACACATTGCTTTCGGGAGGCAGACCACCCTTATTTTCCAGAGACCCTCAGCTGTCCGTGTCTCTTCACTTGTGAGGAAATGACTTATTATGTTGGAGATGAGACTGATCACATTAGGGATAGGCTGCCAGTTTCCACGGTGCCCGAGTAAAGTCTAGCTGGGCCTGCTTGAGGCATGCTTTAGTCCACGATGGTCATGGAGGTACTGGGAGAACTTCATCCCACAGTCTGTGCTTTGGACCAGCGTCTCTCCTGTCCCTCCAGTGAGGAAGTACTGGGTTCCTTACCTCTGGAGATTGTCAGTGTTTCTTTGGAGTAAGCAGACTGCCTGGCACTGAAAGAAACAAGGGTACAGCCTTTGCTCAGGATAGCTAACACAATTGTCAGCAATGGTTTCAAGAGATGGTCGGCTAAGATGATGGAGAAGATTGGGGTGAAGGAACTCTTTTCTTTCTAGATAGCTAGATGTCTTGATCAAAGCTATCAATTGAAGTATAGACAAGGTTTTAACACGCATACTGCACTGGTTAGTGATGACCAGATGTTCACATTGGTAACTTTAATCTGTCACCAGTATTAAAAGCTATTAATCCATGAACTGTTGACTTGCTTGCACACCATGACAGAAATGGAGGGAGCCGCTCTTCCCCCCTCTGTGAGACTGGAGCACAGACAAGAACAGATTAACTGAAGCTTGGTCCAGACAGGAATAAGGTAATGGTGATGGGTTGAAGAAAGTAGACAGAGGACGTAGCTAAAGTAGTACGATTCCTTTTGATTGCAGGAGTATGCCCAACATGCTGATCCACGACATGTGCAAACTCCCCATTGGTTTTTGGATGGGGTTTAAGTTTCTGGTTATAACATGAGTCCCTCAATGGCCTAAGACCAGGCTACCTGCAGTCTTTGCTGCTGTGGTCATCTTGGGTACCTAGCTCCCACTGGGTAGAAAAGAGCACAGCCAGCATGGCATTTTCTGGAGGGGATCCAGGACTTTGGACCTTGCTACCTGCCCTTGGTCTAAACTAGCCTGCATTTGGTGACTTCCTGGCTATGCGGCAAAGGATGCTTGCTTGCTAGGCTCCATCACATGGGTGGGCAAAATGCGGCCCGGGGGCCAGATGCGGGCTGCCAGGCCATTCTATCCAGCCCGCGGGCCCCACGACCCCGCAAATTAAGAAAATTAATATTTATCTGCCTCTGGCTGCCTGTCATGCAGCCCTCAATGGCTTGCCAAAACTCAGAAAGCAGCCCTCTACCCAAAATAATTGCCCACCCCTGCTCTATAAAGAGGCCAGAGACTTTGCTTCCCACAAAGATGAAGGAGGGGAAAGGCATCTCTGGAGGTGGCTGGTGGTGTTAAACAGATTAATGTAATGTTGCTGGTTTTACTGGCTTGTGAAAGATATTGGATCTTGCAAGCACCCTGAGCCTCTCATAGGCAGCCCAGGTCACCCTTTTAAGTCTAAATGAACAAATAAAATTGTTGCAGCATAGGACCAACATGGCTTAGACCTTAGACCGACACAGCTACAACCTATATCCTTGCAGCATTGGAAGCATTTCCATTGCATTCTTCACAGCATCTCCATGATCCAGGATGCCCCTCATACTGTCTTTCTGGACAGGAATGGATGCACAGGGCCGCTTCAGTGGTGCACTGTGGTGCAATCACCCCCATACCTTCCTCCCCACACCAATAAGTCTAAGAAGGCTGGTGTAGCCTTCTGTGGTGTAGGAGCAGCGTGTGCACGCTGGTTTCCTTCCCTGGCACACCCTGTCCAACAGGAAGGCAGAGTCAGCCCTACAGCCCCTGTGCTGATGCCGCTGTGTGAAGCAGCATCCAGGTGAGGTCATGGGGAGCTAAGGGACATAATGGGGAAGGAGAGGGCATAGTGTGTGGCATTTCCAAGTCCTGGCTAATCCCCTTTTGCTTTGATACCCATAATAGCCCGGAGTAGGAGCAGGGAAGGGGAAGTCTATGCCCCACGAGTCCTCACACTTAAGGACAAATTAAGACTGTGTTGTAGCATGTGGTTTTCCTGCCGTGTCCCCTGGAAGAGACATCAAGGTTGGTTATGCTGTTTGCAGCTGCCTCGGCTCAGCTGCTTGTCCAGGGGAAGATGATTGCTCTCAAACCTGCATGTGAAATCCAAAAGAAAAATGGATTAAATGCCTCACAAAGGATCATGGAGAACCCACCGCTAACTGGCATGTGGCATTTAGATTTGTCCAGAAATTTAAAGGGGAACTAAGTATTTGGGAAATGTCATCCTTAGGCTTGTCATGGATTTTGCACAGAAAGTATAAGCGGCCTACCCATTTAAGGGCCAGGAGGCCTGGGCTGGGCAGTCCTCTTCCGTCAGCCTGCTGTTACACCTGTACAGGGTATTAGCTTGGAGTGAAAAGGTGCACCAGGAAAAGATTGGCTGGGGGGGAGGACAGATGCTCACGGGAGCAAGAACCTAGGCAGACTGGGAGCTGTCTGCAGCCTGCCAGGGGGCCTGGTCTGGCCTGGGGCACAGAGCAGAGATGGTGCTGCTAGACCTCACTTGCAGCGAAGGAGAGCTGAAGTTTGGATGCAGAGAGGCTGAGGAGTCGTGGAAAGGAGCCGATGGCAACAGGCTGCAGGAGGGTCGTGTGGCTGGCTGGGGCAGAGAAATACAGGAGGTGAGCGAGTGAAGCCGCTGCCCTGAGCGAGGCAAGACAGGAGACAGCCTGGGGAGGCAGCAAGGAACAGCAGCCAAGCTGGTGTGTGCAGGGTCCCAGGTTCGGGACTCAGGGGTGCTGGTGGGCCTGAGTTCCCAGTGCCATGCCTCCGCCTCCGCCTCCCTGGGGGAGGAGTGAGTAGGGTTTCAAAGGGGTACGTGTGAGTGCTTCCCTGGAAGGGGAAAGGCTGCTAGGCGGCATCTGGATGGCAGACGTAGTGTCAGGCAATGGTGCACTCCAATACACTGTGTTATCCTTGTACACCTGGCCCTGAAGCTATACAGCTGCAGCCACACAGTGCTGAGGGGAGGCTAATTAGCAACTGTCTTTGGCTTCTGGTCTGGACAGTAGCACATGCAGAGTTGCTTTGCATCTGAGGGCTGCATTGCCTGGCACAGTAATTTCCCCATCTATGCAGGGACTTAGGGCCCCGGCTGGAGAGCTGACAAGCCACCAGGAGGGAAAGACCTCGTGCAAGAGAAGCAGCTAAGGCAGACTTGCTGCAGCTCCCCACCCAACTGAGGGTGGTGGAGAGGAAGGGAGCATTTGTGGGTGAAAATGAGTGCCAACAGAGGTACAGGATTGCATCGGTTTATTGTGATGTTATGAGCCTGAGCCTGTGTGAGCTGTTCTGTAAAATTAGGACACACATTTGCCTTCTTAATATGGGCTAAATTCAAACTGGAGCTTCCAGACTGAGCCATTTGCCCTCATTGAAATCACTGGCCATGCCCTGATGATCCTGCTGCAGGGCTGAATCCTTGGTGCAGGACACATACTGCGTGTTGGCACATGCATCCCCTCACCTCCTGGCCTGCCTCAGCAACAGCGTGGTTCTTGCTCTCCCAGTCGAGCTGTGGGGAATATGGATCAGATAGATCACTTGGTACTTTTGTTGCAGCTTTACACCAGCATAAAACTGGGCAACAGAATTGTGTATCTGGCTCTATTTGCAGAAAATAAACGTTCCCAGCACTTTGCAGATGTATTGAGGACCATATCTGTTTCAAAACACAGCTTTGAATTTTGTTTCAAGCATTGAGTTTAGTAAAATTTTTGCACTGTGCCATAACATCACATTTGTATTCCTTTTTCTTTTGCACACAAACCATTCTGTGCATCCCAGCATGGAAGATTTCAGCTCCAAATACCCAAGTGTTTCAGACATTTATATGTCTGTGATACAAGAATCTTATAATGGAAACTGTTTTACATCCTCATTTGTAATGGGTACTTACAGGCATCTGTTATGATTCTAATATTTACACAGAAAGAAGAATTAGAAGCGTTACCGATCACATTACAATGTAATTAAAATGAATTAAGAGTCAGGTATGAAAGTGCAATAAATAACACAAATATTTATTGATAAAACTATGTGCTGCCAGCCTGATTCTCTGAGCCGGGAATCTGCAGTGCAAATTCAGTAATAAATGTGCCTTTTGTGCAATGCTAGCATTGCAGATAAGCACAAATCTTTTTTTTTTTTTTTAGAGAATCAACTATATTTTCAGTGTTGCATGTTATCTGTTGTTAATGATAGCAGCTTAATTCAGGCCTGTGATTCCAAGCGTTCTTTATCTGTATCCCAAATGTTAAATCTAGGCTAGCTGCAACCATCTGACAGTAGGCAAGAGGGTTTGATAAATTTTCATCTTGAGGTACAGCACAGAACGAACACCTATGCTTCAAACCTTCGAAAGACTTTTTCAGCATTAAGCACCACAAATGACTATGTGATATATAGGGATTATTCTATTCACTTTATTCCTGTTGAAATTTAAGTGTACAGAATTAAAGCATCTTAGATAAGATGAAATCTGAGCTCCCTGAAGACACTGGGAGTTATCAAATTACTTTGGTGGGGCCATCCATTCGCACTTAGTGTCTATCAGGAGCCCCTAATGAACAGTTTTGTACTCGCATTACTAGTCCCTGCTTCTCTCCCATTCAGCCCTCTTGCATGTGGGCCAAGCTTCGGTCCTCTTTAGGTCAACGGCAGCTTTACTTTTCCTTAAATTAGGCCAAGATTTGGTTTTCTTGGCTTATTTATTCACAGCAATGGAATCTCACTATTGTGGGTGTCATTACAGGCTTTGTACACTAGGAAGCTTACTGTGGTATTTGTGGGTTTCACTTGTTAAATATTGTGATAAATATTGCCTTTCCAAGGAATTTATGCTTTAAAGAGATGAAATAGTGATGACTGTCATAAGAATGACTCCAGCACTCTTCATGAGCTACTGAAATGTACCTAAACAAAAGCCTGAAGAAGTGTTTTTTAGTAAGCATGCTATTTTGAAATAACCCTACCCATCTCCCTCCCTCCCTGCATCCAGTGTTGAGACTGCATCCATTTCAGGATGGAGGCAAGGTTTTTCCCCCCTCAGGAGTATGTCTGCGACTGGAGGAGTGAATAATGAGCATTTGGTGTTCAAAGGTGGGGTGGGGAGTTGGTTCTGGCTTTTGCTCTGTAGTGTTGGGTGTTGATGTCCGTGGTAAGGTGGGGCTCCCTGCCTTTCCACAGTGCTAGGTTCCCCACTTGCCTTTGGGCATGCCCCCCCACCCTGTGACTTGTCTGCCACGCCTTGTTATTAATTGTTTGTTAATTAAGCAGGAGGCTGCCCATTTACTGCCCCGATGCCAGGGGGCACTGTGTATGGCTCCAAACATCCCCTACACCACAGCCCATGCCTCACAGATGGCATTCAGATGGCAATATGCTCCCAGTCTATGGCTGGAGCAAGCTTAGGCCATGCCATCAGGCCTCAGTTTCACGTACACTCATACTGCCCGCCTGTCACATGGGTCTCACACACTCCACCCTCTCTCACAGGGTCTCTTTCATCCATCGGCAACTTATTCTGCCCTGCTTCCTCTTGCAGTGGATCCCTTAGGCCATAGGCTTAGCTAGTCCATTCCTTGGGTGGCAGACATACTGTCTTTTGGGTCTCTTCCACAACCTTCACTGGGATAGTGGCCAGCCAATTCCCCGACCAGGCCTACACTTACTCTGGCCCCTTCTGGGGGCAGCTCTCTATATAAGCATATTGGGGCCTCAGCCCTCTGGTTCTTCTGCCCATTCGCTGGGGCTCCCCATCTCTGCTCCCTCTCTGGGGTTCCACACCGCCCCCTTCCCTTGGGATCACAGGGCTTCCCTCCCTGGTGGGCTCAGGTGGCCATAGCCGTGCCTGGACCCAACTCTTCCTCCTGGGGGTATTGCACCCCACACAGGGCTCAGGTGGCTGCAGCTGTGCCTGGCCCCAACTCTCCCTCCTTAGGGTCTCTCATCTCACAGGGCTCAGGTGGCCATAGCCGTGCCTGGCCCCAACTGCCTCCCGTGATACATAACCCCCCCCCCAAAGTGCGGGCTAGGGTTAAGGTACCTCTACCCACCTTTTACTAACCACTGGGGTAGTAACTGGCCTGGCACTTCCTGGGGGCACCCACATCACTGAGACCCCACCAGGCCACCCATTCCTGGGGCAGGATGCAGTTTTAGGTCATGCCTAGGACCAGGAGCCTGCTAACCATCCCCTACAGCTCCTCCCTGACCTCCAGGGTGTTACAGAGCCTCTCAGCCAGGCAACGTTGCTGTCTTGCCAGCCAGCAGGGCATTGAGCTGTTTATATGGGTGGCCAGAGATCTAAAATGGCCGCCGCAATCAAGCACCTGCGGGCTGCTTGGCCTAGGTCTTAAAGTGGCAGGCACCAACAGTGCCCTGCCACAATGCCCAAGGAAAGTGACTCTAGATGTAACGTCCCCTTGCTTTACCTGTGGCAGGGTACAACGCTGTGCTTTGTGGTTGTGTAACAGGATCACCTATGCAATTGTAGTAATAGGTTAGACAAGGATTTGCTCGTGATTGTTTGGATAGGGACGATCCTGCTTCCGGCATGGGGATGGACTAGAGGGACTTCCAGAGGTCCCTTCCAGCCTTACTTTTCTACGATTCTGTGGACAGCAAGAATTATGCGGTGGATGGCTATAGTGAAGGGGCAGTTGGCCTCGGGAATTTTCTGTTGCCCATCAGGAAGGCAGATCTCAAATCTGGAAGACATTGCATCAGTCAAACCAAAATCCCCTAGTATGAACTGATAAATGAATAAGTAGCCAGGTAGGAATAAAGTTGCTCAAGTACCACATGCCTGAAATTCCAGTTATGATGAAGCCCGACATTATCCATAATTCTGTGAGATGGACACTACCCACAATCCTGTGAGGTGGCAATCTCTGACAAGGCACCAGCATTATTGTTGGAGATCTTTGTAGAGTTTAGCAATATACTTGTTTATAAGTAAGATGAGCTGCTTTGTGTTTTGGAAACACGGTCAGGGCCAGTTCTCTGCTTGATCTTGCCTTTGGGTCTGGTTTGACTACTTCAAGCCGAAGATCGCTCCTTTTGGCTCCTCAGACTTACCCAGTCTGTTTCAACACAGGGGTGCACCTCTCCTTGACTGGATCCAAAATTGTTCTGTGACTGTTGATGTAATAATCTGGAGTTCCTAGATCTCCTTCGTGGTGCTGTGAGCACTGATGCATAGCAGCCAAATTACTCCCATCCATCCACAGCATTGAGGCTGAAGAGGGGAGTATGCAACTAATCTCCTCATTGGAATTCTGCAGAACAGACGCATGCCTCAATCCCCTCAGAAATTTATGTTCTGGACTTAAATGCCTTCCCTTTGTTGCTTCTTATGACATAAAGTAAGGAAATGGGAATGCAAAGGGCTTTAGACTTTCTACTGTGCAGCACAGGGGACTGCTGTTGGCACTTTGGTACCTTTGAGCTTCCATTCATACTGGCTTTGCAAGGTGAGGACCTTATTCTCACTGAGTATTATGCTAGCAGCTGTGGATTCAAGATTCAAATTATCCTCTTTTGTGAGTACTTTTAGAATAGTTTCCAACCTTGTGTACATCAGTAGTCGGATCCCAGAAGGATTCGATTTTTTTTTTTTTCTGTTCCAAATTCAGATGAAAATCGATCTTGAAACCGTTTCCAGAACCTGACCGTTTAAAATAATTTGAGTTTGGGCTAATTGAAGTGTTTTTGTGTTTGTAATATTTGCTGCAATTTGCTTAAACTTCAACAGAGTCACCTTTTAATTTACTTGTTTCCCAAAATGTGATTGATCCTTTTCCAGCAACAGTTTTGATAACTTAACAAATTCACCAAATGCCGATGAATCCAATGAAAGAAAAAAAAGCACTATCTTAATATTCCTGCACTCTGAACAAGCATGTCTATATAAGCCAGAGGAGCCAGAATTTGACATGCCAGACAGTCCAGTATCTTGGCAATCTTAATTAGGCATCATTATGCTCGTCTGTATAATGATCCCTTTTTTACATCGCAGTCCTTTGCCCTGTCCTCTGCAAGCCAAGCATGCTATCTCATGTACATAACCATCTTTATAGGAAAGAGGAAATATAAGCTAGTTTGACTTTTTCCTTTTGAATGATTATCTATTATGGTTTTGTTTTACTCACTGTTCAATAGGTCTTTCATGGGAACTGGTCCTATGCATGTCTTAAGGCAGGGACTGTTCAAATGTCCTGTAATAGGTTGTAGCAAAAACAATATAATATACACTGGAAAATATAATGCTTTTCTTGAGTGAGAAATGTTTGTACATAGCCTCAGAATGTATGGTTATGATGAATTTCTGCAGCATATTTCTGTAGAAGTGTGTGTGCTTGCATTACTGATGTTTTCTTTTTTTAAAATGGGGATTATATACAGAACCCTACCTCCCCCCATACCATTTGATCACCCTAGCTAGCCACAAATGCTTTTGAATTAAAAACCTTATTTAAAATGAAAATCTCTCTTGTTCAGCATTAGCATTTGCTGCAAATTTAGTTCTAAATGTTAAGTGCACAAATTGAAATAATTAAGTGAATTACAGCAGTGTAGATCTCTACAAAACACCGGTCTCCCAGCACATCTCCAAGTTAATATTTAAGAACTACTGTAGCACCCTCAAGTGGTGATGCTGATCTCTATTTACAGGTTTTTTTCCCTCAAAATGTTTATTTCCAGGGCTTTAAAATGATTCATTCTAATGCTTTAGTTTGAACTTCTCAGAGCTGAAATCTGATCCTAGACTCTTTACTTGGGTAATACTCCCATTGATTAGAATTAGTCACAGTAGACTGAAGTAGGGACTTAGCAAAGTTGCTCTTGCATTGTCAGATGGTTTTATGCAGAACATGAAACATATTCTGTACCATCACTTACTGGTGCTGCTGCTTATTTTTTTTTATTCCCAGTTGTTGGAAGGCACAAGCAAGCTAAATTTACAAGCCAAACTAAACATGATCTAGAACATGCTACAGCCAGGAGAAGGGTGAAAAGAGGACTTTCCGTACAGAAGAGGGATGACAGGGATGGGGAAGAAACATGAGGTGCAAAAGAATGAGATCGGGAATTCAGTGCATCCCTTGCACCTTTTCAGGGTAGTTTGCTACACTCCCCTAGTCTGTTGGATGTACTGTTGTTGTATTATTACTTGCCAGTCTGTTTTTTGGTGGATTCCCATATTCTGGCTCATTGATGCCCATTTAGGCAACATATGGGCAAAAAGCTGCCATAAAATAAAATAAAATAAAATAAAATAAATCAGTGATGTCCAACATTTGTAACGCCCTCCTGACACCTCACTTCTTTTTACATTTGGTCTGACTATTAATACATGAAAGAAGAGACTTTAGTTATAACGAGTGTCTGCGCTGAGAGCAGCGGTCTTTTCTCTGTTCCAATACACGCCTGAATAAGGCTGGGCAAATCATCCCCTTCTGTACCTCCCTTTACTTAACTGTATGGGAGAATTGTAAAGCTGAATTGACATTTGCAATCCACTTTGAGGGTCTTCTGAAGGCAACTGTAAAAGATCCTGTTATAATAGGTTGTATTTGCTGTATCAGAGCCGAGGAGGAAAGGTAAGTTTGACTAAGCAATATGAGTAAAAGGAATATCTGTGCTCTTTCCACTTAGGAATCATGGGTTGTAAGGTGCCAAGATGTTGAGTGTTTACCAGCAATGCCTTTACATTGCACAAAGAGAAGAAATGACTTGGTAAACTTGCCTCCAGGCTACCTCTGAAATGAACAGAAGCTCCAATTAAGCATTTCCCATTAACACTGCTTTAGGGAAGTCATAATCTGGGACGTGCTGGTAGCACACACCGCAGCTGACCCACAAACCTATTTAAAAAGATCTTGAGTGGGGGGAAAAAAAATCTGAGTCCTTAATGATTCTCAGAGTTGGGCAGCCTGGTTGGAGAGCGGTAGGGTGTCTTTCTGTTATACATCTATAAAGAGTGCTGTAGTAGGGGCTACTCCATGGTTTGAAGGTTTGCAGGGTGGCTTGCAAAGTTTCTTACTAAAGAGGAAGCCTGTGAGCTATGTAGCTAAGCGAAGTTTCTGACACCCTGTTTGTTGTTCTATCTTTTTTGTTTTACGGTAGATTTTTAAAAGAGCTCATGTGAAGCTCTGGGTTTCTCTTGTTTTACAAGCATTTGTAGGTTATCATGCATTGGAAGATCCATTCAAAATGAAGACCCTTCTTGTCCTAGTTGCTAGACATCAGACTAGTAAGAGACACAGGCCCTTAGTAGGCTGTCTGGAAGAGCTTGAGGCTTAAAAAAGATGAGACAGAGAGTAGGAGAAAGGAAGTCTTGTTATCAAAACTGTAGAGAATAGAGGTGAGACAAATGGAATTGGATGCAGTTAAAAAACTGATCTTCTTCTTTCTCTTTGACACAGATGCCCTGAGTCTGTGAGGGCCCTGCCCCATTTGGGAAGAGGGCTCTCACCTGAAATGTGTAAAACTTTACATGTGTCCGTCATCTTATCTCCCTGAAAAAATAAAGGTCGGTGCCTATGCTTTGACATGAGCCACAAATATACCCATATAACATATATCCCTATAAAACAGCAGTTCTCCACATTTGCCCCCAAACCAAACATAAGCAACCAAAGTTTGACGTTAAGTCTGAGTTAGTGTGTGGTATTGACTTACTGGTTTGTACTGTGCCCACCCTCCAGCAAAGCTTGGGCACGTGGGTGAGCAGTCCAAACAATTTGAACTATTTTGGTCCATCAGGGGTAGGGAGTCCTAAAGACACGTCTCCCTTTGGAGGCTTCTTCCTCCCCTTTGCAGCAAGGAAGCTCTAACGCAAGCGATTGCTATTCACAGATCTAGTGGTAGCACAGTGCAGTGAGTGGGCAAGGCACCTAGGTTCATATAGGTCTAAACCAACACCACAGATTCTCTAGCTGGACGCTAATTTTATCTATTTCTGTAGTGTTTCTGTTTTGGTTTCATTGTAGCAGTCTTTCTGCACCTTTCCAACACATGTTTTTTCTCCTATGACAATGTGTTGCCTAGATTTGTGATAGTAACTTCCTGGAAATGTCGGCGCTTTGCACCCTCGGTTTCTAGCAAAGGCCTGCATGTTTCTGAATGACACTAGGTCATTTAAATGGTCCCATAAGCTGTATTTTTCTCAAAATACCTGGGTGTTGTCCACATCCAGGAATTATATCACAGTATTAATACAATGTTTATCTGAATGCTACAGGGGATTAGTATTATGGAAAACGTATTTATGTAAATGCTCCCTGCTTTTTATCTGGTCTGCTGAACGGGAAAAGTATTAAGCCCATTCAGTCCAGCATTTAGACCTTGGTGTGACACAATGCTTGTGTTGGTCTCACTGGTCTGTTATCTCCTTTGTCTGCTGGGCAGTTTTTTTAAATGTGCCTAGGTGCATTTGGCATTTAGGGTTCTCTTTTTTTCCCAAGTATTGTTTTTGCCCCCCTCTGTCTTTTATGCTTTGAGGTTTTCTTGGTCTTCATGATTCAGATGGTCAGCTGATATGTGGGAAGCTTGCCTTCATGACCATCCCTACATTTATTTCTCAAGAGGGAATCCTCCATTAAGGATCACTTTTCCCCGTTGGTCCCAACAAGACCCAGGCTGTTGCCCCTATGTGTGGCAAGGCCTATCCGTTCACATATGTCACTGCTTGGAGGGAGGTGCAGGGTAGAAAAGATTATTCTAAGTTACAGGGTCAAGGAGTTTTATCGCAACATTTACTAAAGACTTGTCCTGGGGAAACAAGGAGTGATGGGTAAATGTTAATCATTTCTCTCTTTCAAATGTCAATTCAGAGATGTGTTCCCTGTTCGGCAAAGAATCCTATGTGTCATTCCTCCGGGAACAGCCCAGTTAAAGGCGGGCAAAATAATCACAATTGTTAACTATGTCTGTTTCTTTGCTTAAGTAGAAAAAAAACTCCTTTCTTTAGCATCCAGTCCCCAAACACACACACACAAACACATGTGAATTGCTTATGTTATACATTCTCTTCGATATGCATCCTTGGAGAAGTTCCTGCAGAAATGACATCGTAAGAGTGAGTCTTGTTTTGAGGACCCTCTTCTCTATGTAAAGTTTAAGAGAAAAGTGTAGATTATTCTCAAAATTGGTAGGGAGCAAGTCATGTTTCAGTCTTTAATGATAAGCAAACACATTTCATTTAGGGATCAGTGAATTCTGCTTCATTATCCTGGATAGATGACTGGTTTATAAATGGGCAGTTCAGTAAGTTGTTAGAAAACTGAAGTTTGGAGCTCAGGTACTTAAGAGGCCATTCAAGACGTGGTCTTAAGAATCTTAACAGTCATTAAACTGGCTTGTCTCTCTTCCAATTAAGTCCTGCTATTTCTCCTGGTATATTGGAGCTAGTTTATCTCCTCTCCAGGAACACGTAGTCTAAACAGTCTAGTGTTTAATGGGAGAAGCTGTTAATACATTGCAGTAGCTTTTCAGTATCTCATTTAAAAGGATTTTCAAGAAGTTGTTAAATTTAATCCCTTGACAGTGCCCTTACAAGCTGACTGAAGTCTTGGTGATGCCCTGGTGCAGAGGCTGTCAGGCTGCTAGGACCCTTTCTTTGTCGTTGTTTGGTATCCTGCTTTTGCCACTTGCTTGCTTATAGAGGTAAGATGTGCATAATGCTGTTGCGAGCTTCCTTTATCTGGGGAGAATGATGCTTTCCAAGTTTTAAGTGAGGGAAGAAGCCATGATTCTTGCAAGGCTGTGGCTATATTCAGTACCTTCAACGTTAAGTGTCCCCCTTACATTGGCTCAGCATCCTCATGGGACTATCTTGGTGGTGGCAGCTTCAGCTCAGGAATCTGCAGTTAGTGAAGGTGTTGAAAACTGCTTTCGTGGAACGTGTTAGACCATCACTTGCCCTTTTTGCTAAGGGCTGCTGCAGCTGAGCTTTGATCCTCTTCAGGGTTAGAGTATACAGAAAGGTAGTTTCCATAGCATAGCAGATGCTGTCTTTTGCCTCATGGTAACCTTGTGTATCCATGCTCTGCATAAGAGTACTGGAGTTTTGGGGCCCGGGAATTATTTGCTCTGCCACTTTTTGTCTGTCAGTGGTCGATGGAAGTTAGAGAATGCCGAGGAATTTCCCCACCTGAAAGAGCCCGTGTAACTTAACCAAACTCGAGCCATAAGCATATGAGTTGTCATACGCCCAGCGAATCAAGTATGTGTGGTGACTGTAACTATCTCCTAATTCAGTAAAGGCACAGGGAAGTTGATAATGAGCAAGAATAAGATTGATTTACACAAGTGCATCAATAACCCTTTTGCAATTGATATTGAGATTTACCTCTTATGGTAATTTAGCTCTTGCAGTGCTGTGCGGTTGAAGGTGATGGTGATTCCCATTGTTGTATTGCCGTGTGTTTAATTTAAAACCTGCATGCAGCTTTGGTGACTTTCTTGCAAGAAGTCCCTATAAGCCAGGATGTCCATAGGATGCAAACATTTGATTCCCAAGGTTTTGGTAGTACTTGGTTCCTTCAGGGCTACCTTTGAAGCTCTTCAAAAGGTGCACACATCTGTCCAGATGGCTCTTCAAAATGCCCCAGAGGTTACAAATGCTATATCTGTCCACACCCTGAATATGCTTCCTTTTTTAAAGGAAAGAGTCTTTTAGTAAGATTGGTGTGATTTCACTGGGTGTGGCTAGGAAACAGAAAGCACAGAGGAGCCAATTTATACAGGTGGTTCATTCCTGAAAAATCCAGTTAGCTGCACAGTGGGGGTTTTAATAGCACCTTCGCTGTAGACATCCATGGGCATTTCACTGCTTTTGAAAATCCCAGCACGTATCTTGCTGCATCTCAACTAAATGCCTTTAAGAATAAATAAAAGCCTGCCTTTAAGAATAAATAAAAGCCTGGCCTTAGTGCCTTCAAGTGACCGACTCAGAAGGATTTAAGTACATTTTAAAAGATGCATATGTTCTGGCGTGGTAAGTACAGGCACTTTAAAATGAGGGATTTGAAATGAAATCTTCACCCAAGTGTCTCGTAGGCTCATTTAGACTGATGCGCGGTTACCTGCGCTCATCAATTTTTGTTAAAGCACTAAGGACTCCTTATTTAATTTCCTATCTGTATTCCACTCTCATCGTCAGGTCTTCCATGAGAAATTAATATGTTTGGCCAGATACCCACTTATAAGATAATTTATTTGCTGATGATAACAGCTGACCCAAAGAATTAACAAACCTTTAAAGTAGCTGCAGGGGTCCTCAACTATTCTGGGCTCCATGTGACTCGGGGTTGGGAAGCTGAAGAAGTGAGGCAATTTGTACTTAGAAACATATTTATAAATAGATCAGGCTATGTGTTTCCTGCCTCTTCATTTCCATACATTGAGTAGAAAACCACACACACACACCTGTACAGTACTAAGCTTCCACCTCCTACAGCTTCTGATACCTTCCTATTATGAACATTTGCCAAATCAATTTAGCTCCCTTTTCTCCAACAAGAAAGCTGTCTGTTTGGTGACAGTAAATCCCAAGGTGCGGCGTCCTATGTAAAGGGACTCTCGGCGTCGTAAGGAAGAAGTCTTTGAACCAAACTATTCTATTCCCTGTCTGTTCCTTTCTAAAGTGGTGGCACTCATTTGAAAAGCTGTCTAGCTGAATTCTTTGTTTCACTGGCATCTTTTTTGCCTGCAAGTTCCTTCTGGCAGCTGGAAATTCAGCCTTTCTTCAAAATGCAGTGTGTCTATGTTTCCATTATTGGTGACAGGGCAAGTACCATATTTCCTAGCTTACCACATGCCCCTTAGTTTTTTGCAAAGGCAGAATGAAGGGGGGAGAAGAAGATTTTTCCAGATTTCTGGTTGCCTGGAGCACAGAGCACAGTTCACTCACCACCCCCGCCTCCCTATTCAGGAAAAAGCTGAATGTTAACGCTTTCACAGCTAAATGGGCTGCTTTTCCCTGAGCTGTAGGGCAAAAGGGTAGTGCGATGAAGATTAGGATTTGTCTTACTCCATTTCAGCAGTGAAAAGATTAAAATTGTAGCTGGTGTTGAAGACTGGATTTTGCCTCTCCCTCCATTGCATCACTGTTAGGGAAAGAAGGAAAAGAAGCAACAGCCATCTTACAACATCTCCATGCTTCTGTTCCAGGCAGAAGAATCACTTCCCTTGCTTAAGACATGAGCACCAATTTTGAAGGACTAATCTTTTGGGGAAAAGGGGTGTGCATGGGGGGGGTAAGCAAGTAGATATGGTATACGGTATGATGTTGGTTCTTCCCCATATATGAAGTTAAAGAAATGTAGAAGTGGTTTAGCCTCTAGGGTGGAATTACAGCCATGTATGACTGCCACAGAAGTACAGCCGCATCATACCTTATACCCTGAATTGGCAATTCAAGACAAACTTGACCTGGAAAACTGGAAGAATTTGAGGGGTAAACCGTGCAGGTTGTAAGTAGGAACTTCTCAGAATGACTACTTGTAGGTTTATAAAACACTTGTATAAATGAAAATTGTGTAAGATAAACCGATTTTCCCCCTTAGCAAGGCTTCAAATATAAAGCTCACATCCCTGTAACAGCTACTAGAGTAGCTTTTCAGAGCTGCTTTAGGAAGTACAGTTTGCTTTTTCTTCCATTGAGAACCTCCTCCAGAAATCACCTGAATCACAGGGTGACCTGGATAGCAGCATGCATGCACAAAACCTGGTTTCCAACATGTGCCAGGTCTTGTATGAATGACTACCAGTCACTTTTTACGCCCGTGGGGAGAAAACAACATCCTCAGCTGTTTAGTCTGTCATGATGACATAGATTCATGACATCATCCGAACTTCCTTCTGGGAAATTCTGGCTCACCAGTGTATGTGACACGGAGTCCATTTGTGTGCAGTCACCAGGCTGGGTCATAAAGGTAGCTATCTTGCAATGTGAAAGGTGTCTAGTAATGCCTTGGGGAGTTTTGCTGATCATTATTTAGGGCCAGGAGGAATTTTATTTCCTCCCTTGCGAGTGCCATTGGCATTTTGTTTTATTTTGTTCATCTGGGGCATTGGAACATTGCTCACAACTAGGACTGTGACCGTAACGCTTGCCACAACTAACCCCTAGTGTGGGTGGAGGTGTGCAGATACTCTTGCCAGTACTTAGAAAACCCAGAGACTCTGGGCTAAAGGGTCTTGTTTCTTCCACTCAGGACCATACTAGATGCTAATCTGAAGTGGGGAAGGACATTTTCTTTAAGTCAGATTGCCATGGGTTGCCTTCCTCCATGGTATGGAGCATGGTCCTTTGTCTTGGGATCTTCTGAGTACTATTGACACAGATGCTATTTCACCTATTAAGCACGAAAGTGAATTGCGCTGAGATGCTTACACCCAGTTACCCCTTATTTAAGTCCCAGAAAATCCATATTGTGTCTAGCTTTGTAATATACCATCACCTGTCCCTGAAGACTGAGTAACAAAAAAGTGGTAAGGAGAAGGACCTACTCACGTTTTTATTAACAATTTTTCAGGGGTGGACTAGAATTGTACTTGGCTACCTACATCCACTTGCATGCCAAATGGGTGAAACAGATTCTGGCCTGTATGAACTAACGACTTCCCCTTCAGTAAGCTCGCCTCCCCAGTTCTAACCAGTGGCCCATTGTAGAGGGTTCTTGGTGTTGCTGTTATTGTGCATTTTACTTGTATCGGGGTTTGAAGTGGCAATTCTGGGGTTTTGTTGGGATGACAATTTCCGGAAAATGCAGAGGTCTGGACTCAGCTGCCTAGGGATCCCTTTCTAGTGTCACGATACTTCAGATTAAGGTTTAAAAAGTACAAATACTTTTGAGCAAGAGCATCTTCAAACAAAAACTGCATGTGTATTACTATGGAAGCACAAATCCTGGATCAGGACTCCTCTCCACTAAGTGCTCTACAAGCACCTGCAGCCAGTCTCAATCTCTCTTTTCTACCCGGGCTTTTCTGCTGCATCCAGTCCTGGCACCACTGTTGTCCCTGTGCTCCTTGTTTCTTCCATGTCAGCTGTCTGCCTTTCACTACCTCTGCACCATCTGCAGATTTGTAGAAACTAAAGATAGAAAAAGACCTATTGGGTCATCAAGTTGGTTCCTAGGCCAACTGGCAAGAGGATTCCTTACGGTATGTATCTGCATACTTTGTGCGGCCTCTCTTAAAATGTCCCCAGCATTGCAGTTTCCACCTCTTCCCTTTCCTGTTCTTCATAATTGAGCTGAGAGCGTATTCAAGGACATTCAGCATACGTGTTCCCTTTCTTGACTTACACCTAGGAATTACTGGATATTTACCATAGCTCCTTCATCTACCTGAGGTCTGCTAATGTGCATTGCTTTATTGTTTGGTCTCTTTTTTTTTCCCCTTGTTATTTACAGTTACTATTGCGCATGTTGGTATGGCACTGCTTCAACCCCTTTTTGCTCAGCAGTTTCTTTGTTTATCGACGTAAGCATTTGCAAGAGAAGTGAATCCCAAGGCTCAGCACTTGTAGGTAACCGCATTAGTGCAAGGATAGAAGCACTCGTGTTGTTTCAAGCCAGAAACAGCTCTGCACGCTCCTAAGCAGTGAAGAAACTAGTTTAAAAGTGCCTGATTTGGTCCTAAAACTTTATAAAGAAGCTCCACCTAACAGCAGTGCAGCTCACTCTGTAATTGTATAGATCTAGCTTTTAGCCTTCCTTTCATTCATCACACTGGCTACTGCATGGGAGCTGCCCTCTCTTCAGCATCTGCGCTGTGGGAATGGCCTTTCTGCTTCTTTCTGCCTCATTGACTCACCACTTCATTTTAGAATTGCTCTTGGAAATCTATTTTCTCCCTGTCCTGGACCTCTTCTTTCTTTCTTTTTCCCCCCCTTGTAGATCTAGGAAATGTTTTGGATGGTGAGGGACACATCTTTATAAAAAGATCCATTTACATATTACCTATGCCCTACTTCACCTAGCACCAATCTCTTTAAAATCTTGCAAACAGATGGGTTGCAAAGACAATCAGTTTACTACTGTCTTGGGTCAACACTTTGGGGATGCCCACTGGGGGTAGGTCATAAGAACTTGTATAGGTTTCAGGGAAGCTAATGCTGAAGCTGAGGAAGGCCATTCTCCAATCTCTGTAGTCACAGGCAGAGTGGCAGATATCCTTAGCAACTTATTATGACTAGGGTAGTGTCTTAGCAGAAGCTGGGGGAGCTGCTCTGCTTCTTTGATCTCCTACAACCCCTTCCTTGGTCCTTTCCTACTTTCTCCAGGCCCCCTTTCATGCACCCTTGAACTTTACCACCTTCTTCCTTGCCCTGCTCTAACTTCTTATCTTTCATCTTTCTCACTCCTCATTGGATCCTTCCCACATGTGTGGGTTTTTCCTCCTCTGCCTCTACCTCTTCTCTTTCCTACTCCTCCTCACTTTGCCCCTCAAGTCTTCTCAATGTTCATATGGCGCCTGTTGTTTTCTCCTACAGCCCGTCTTTCAGTCTTACACGGAGTCCAGGGCCTTGCTGTTGCCTTCTCCTGAGACCTTTCTTCCTCTTCTAGACTCCTGAATCTTTGTTGTTCCAGTTCACCCCAAATCCCCCCATTCCTGGTTTATTATTCCTTGTGGGAAGTGCTCTACTCCCCAACGAACCTTAAAGAATCCTGGGTGCTGAGCCCAGGAAGCTATACATATGCATTTTTCCCCCCGCTTCCCAAACCATTCCTCCCGGATCAGGCTTAGAAAGGTTTTTTTTTTTCTTTTTTTTTTCCTTTGCAGCCATGAAAAGCTGAAAAATTAGCAGTCCAATTATCTCAGCCCTCACCAACCTCTCCAGGTTAAATGCTACCTTTTGTCTACCCTCCTGTCACCCAGCCCCCAGTGCTGTCCTCTGTTTCTTGTCTGCGTAATGACTTAATTCTGACATTGTTTTGACAATGCACAAAAAAATGAAGCAAAGCTGAGTAGTATTGCATACTACTGATCCATATGCTGCATTTCCTCTCTGCCTTCAGCTACCAGACAGAGCCACCTGTTTGCTCTCCTCAGCACAAGGGCTAGGTCTAAAACTAAATCAAGCCAATCCTTGGGGATTGCTAACGTGGTACAAGGTGCTTGTCTGACCCCAAAAAGGAGAGATTTTTATTTCTTTCTTTCCTACGTTGGTTTGTTGTTTTTTTAAGATGGGCATATGAGAGATGATGAATATTAAGAGCTCATGCAGGACAGCAGAAATAACGTGCTTAATCCATCAAGTTTATGTCTAGGAAGTCTGTACTAGTTACACCTTACAGGTCTATCTATAACAGTGTAGTGTGGATACTAGTAAAACTGTGCTAGTTATAACTCTCATGGCTAAGGGCTGAGAATGTCAACTTAAAGGAAATGTTCATATTTCGAAGTACTGAAGTGTTGACAGTTTGAAAGTCACTAGTTATTAGGGTTTTTTTTTTAAATAAGCACTTGCTACTTGTAACTGTGATCCTATGAAAATGCTAGACAAGGGTTTTGGGATTTTTTTAGCTTTTTTCTAATGTTTCAGTACAACAAATTGCATCTCAATGTCAAGTGCAAAATAAAAGGGTATGAATTGTCTAAGGAAAGGCACAAAGGTGGAACACAATGAACTGCTAGCAATGTTCAGACTTAGCATTAGGAATGCTAATGAAGATTTTTTTAAAATTTTAACCCCCCCCTCCCCCCAAAACCCACTGCTTGTCCCTAGTTCTGCTTGTCTAATTCCTGGAAGTCTTGCAAGAAAAGATGCCATGTATTTAGTCATAAAGGCAGATGGGGTCAGGCTCAGGCCTGATTTGTGCTACCAAACATTAAGCCATCACTCAAGTTTGGGTAGTAAATCATCTGTTGAAAAAGAAGCATGTACTGAAACATTTTTGTCCGTGCCTACCTTTTAGCTCTAAAACGTGAAAAAACAATAAAATGATATTTTTGTTAAACTAATACATTCATATGGAAGAAAACATTACTAGTTGAGGAATCCATCTTCTATATAAAATATTGCATGCTGAACTAGACAAGCAACTGGATATATCTGAGAGGACCTGTGTTTGTTTTGAAGTGTTTTATTATTATTTCTTTATCTAGAATTTTGGGGGAGGACAGGATTTTTCACAAGGAGATATGTATCTATAGACATCAGATCGCAGTAGTTTTATTTCTGGAAGCTTTTATGTTTAACTGTTAAGTTTATTTCACAATACAAATTACTTTCTTTGTCTTGAGTATCACTCCAGCCGACTCGCTCTTTATGCAATGAAAGCACACTTGTGCAAGTGTCTTTACAGCAGTTATTTATTGCCACTGACATAGCACGTCAGACCCTGATGCTTTCCATTTTCTTTGAGTTCTTCCTGTTTTGCATGCCGATTGGGTTGCATATAATGCTTGATTATATAATTGTACATTCCATGGACCCGCAGTTTCCCTGAGTGCATATGTTGATGGCTAATTAAGCTCAAGTTTGCGAGACACTTGGCTTCAGGCATTGAACTAGAACCCAGGAACTCTGATCATGCGAGGTGGATGGTACTAAAACACAGATGAAATGATGGATTTTCACAAACTATCTTTCCTGTCTGAATGGTTCATTAGGACAGAGAAGCTGCTATTATAACTGAGATTTTTTTTTTGCAAACTGTGCACACACTTCCATTGTTCCTTTGATTATTCTTGCCTTTTCATTGCTGGTTTTCTGATGCTTGTTTCTGCTGTGTGTGTGTGCAGTTTGTCTTGTTTTTGTTTTCTTTTCTTTTTGTTAAGGGGGGACTTTGTTAAGGGTTACTAGTGTAACCCTTTCTGTTGGTAATTCCAATTAGTAATGAGATCCCAAGGGAGTTGGCTGGCTGCTTCTTGTAACTTCTTGGTGGTAATGAAGAGATGTAGGTGAATAACTGACAGAAGATTTGGTGGTAGCCACAGTCCACTGATGAGACAACCCCTGCTCAATGCAGCGGAAAGTCTCATTGCTCATATCCCAACGCAGACCTTTCACTTCTGAGAGTTGCCCATTAGCTTTCTCCCTTTTAATTAAATGTCAGGATCTGAATTCCCCAGATTAAAATTAAATTTGCTTTCAAGTTCTGTCAGGAAGGAAGCACCGCATGTGGGTGTT
>JAGPOW010000261.1:250526409-250538427 GCA_030014935.1 Caiman crocodilus | reverse complement strand
AAAAAAAAAAACCAACAGGATGACAAGCGGGGAGGGTAGCAAGTGGCTTGTGATTAGCTAGTTGTTTGAACCAAGGGGTGGGGGGGAAGAGACAAAAAACCCTTTGCTTGCCAGGCCTCTTCCAGGTCCTGTGTAGTGGGTCAGCTTCAGGGTCTTGAATGGGACAGACTGGTGGGTGGTCATAAAGCCCAAGAGCCCAGTGGGCTTAAATATCCCTCCCACCCCCGCTTAGGCTGAGGTGTGGAAGGGACTTGCAAGGGCAGAGATGTCCTAGCGAGGGTGGTCTGGGGCTAAGGACCCGGCTCCCTCTTCAGCGCGGGAGTGGGGATGGGTGGCAGCTCTGCCACCTTCCCCCCACCCTCCCTGGAAGCATCTGTTGCTATGGCAACCCAGGAGCCTGGTCCCCAGGGCGGATGGATGGGCGCCCGCCCTCGCCCGCCCCCTCCCCAGCGCCCTCAGCCCGCGGGCGGGCCCGGCTGGAGGCGGCCGCGGGGCGGGGCAGAGCGGGGCGGGGCGGGCGGCGGGGTCGGGGTCGGGGTCGGCCCTCTCCCCTCGGCCGCGCCGAGCAGCCCCCGCCCGCCCGCCCGCGGTGCTCCCGGGCCGGGCACAGTTCGGGCGGCTTTCCACGGAGGGGCGCTGGAGCACGTTTTAATGCAGCAAAACGAATGGGCAGCCCGAGCCTGTTTCCCTGGGATTGCCGAGGGGGAGGCAAGCGACCCGCCCGGCGGATGCCCCCGGGGGCCGGCCGCGGCAGGCACCCCCCGCACGGAGCCGGCCGGAGCCGCTCGTTGCCGCCCCGGCGCCGCCGCTGAGCCGATTTGATTTGCAAGGGGCGGGGAGGAGGGAGACCACCCCCCCCAACACCGCCACCACCACCACCAGCCCGGCATGAGGCTGCCCCGCCGGGGCTGAGCCGGAGTCCGAGCCGGAGCCGGAGCGGGGGCCGGGCCGGGGCCGGGCGGGAGCAGCGCCCGCCAGCCCCGTGGCTGCCCGCCGTCCCGCCCGTCGGCCCGCCCTGCTCCGCACTGGCTTCATGGCTGCGCTGTACCAACGCTTCAGCGGGAAGATCAACACGTCCCGCTCCTTCCCCGCCGCCCCCGAGGCCAGCCGCCTGCTGGGGGCGCCGAGCGCCGACGAGGACGGCGCGGCGGGCAAGACCCTGCGGGGCCCGGCGCCGCCCGAGCCCCGGCCCCGCTTCCAGTACCAGGCGCGCAGCGACGGCGAGGACGAGGATGTAAGCCCCGGCCCGCGGCGGGCAGGCGTGTGTGTGTGTGGGGGGGGGGGGGGGATATACGTGTGCGCGCGGGTGTGTGGCTGGACCTCCGCGGCGTGTGCGATTGTGTGTGGCTGGGACACCCGACCGCCCCCTCCGCCGGCTCCCTCTGCCCCCCGGGGCATGCTTGGCTCGAGGCAGGAGACTAGAAGTTTGACCTCCTGCAGCGGCTCCCCCGGGGCAGCAGCGCGGGTCGTCGCCCCCCACCCCGCCCCGGCGCTGGGCACAACTTGGCCTCTCTGCGCCCTTCTCGGGCGGGGCCCCACGGCCGGTGCCGCCGCCCCCGCCAGCCCGGGAGCCCCCGGGAGGTGCCGGAGCGCAAACTTCTGGCGCTGCCTCCCGCTCCGCCGAGCCGCGATGGCAGAAAGGGGGCATTTGCTGCTAGGGCTCAGGGCTGCAAGGGTTAAATCACCCGGGACCAGTGTTTCCTAGCTTGCCGGGGTGGGGAGTCCGGACAATAAATGGGGCATCTTCATCCCTCCCTCCTCCAGCCTTGGGTCGTCTTAGATTTGGAAGGGGGGGGCGTGTTTGGGGCTATTGCTTGTAGTTTGGAATCGCAATAATCCTGCCTGTGAAACGCACTGCTATGTCTCGGATACTGGAGGGAGGTGTTGGAGGGGGGGATTGCTACAGTTTGGATTTAAACACACTGGTGGGTGTGTGCGTGCACTTTAGGAGTGTGTGTGTGGCGGGAGGAGTTGCTGCAGTTTGGTATAACAATCCCTATTTACACCGGACAGGGGTGTGTGTGTGTGTGCGCGCACACTTTAGGAGTGTGCGGGGGGGGGGTGCTGCTGCAGTTCGGAATAACTACCCTGATTGCTACTGATATTTCCCTGCTCGGGTACGTGTGCACGTGTGTTGAGGAATTGCACTCATTCTGCCTGTTCAACACTCCGGTGTTTCCCCTCTGGGACGGGACCTCGGTTGGGCTGTCAGGATCAGCTTCAAGGAGCCAAGTCGCGGAGAATTTCCCAGCAAAACCAACTAAGGAGAGGGGCGGATTAAGCCAAGATCTCGCCTTTAGGCTCAAGAGAGGGGCGTGGGATTGTTTCTGCGACCACCCCCCCATGAAGCCCCCAAGGTGCAAGGACAGCGGGCGAGGTGCGTGTAGCCCAAAGGCAACTTTTCTCTTCCCAGCCCTGCACAAGAAAGGCTCATCCCAAGGGCCAGCACTTGAGTGGGGAATGAGTTTCCTCTTCTCCATGCAAGCCGTAGCCTCCCTAATGTCTCGCCAGGGCAGTTAGGTGTAGGGCGGGAGGAAGATGCCTGCATGAAGGCTACTTGCAAAGACACCCAGGACGCCGATTTATTTTCTTTAATGTAGGCATCCAGGGAAGGCTTCATCCCGCAATTGGGTCTCCTCGGGACTGAGCCCCGGCCCTGTACCGGAGTCGGTTCAGCCTGGCGGCCTCTAGGTGGAGCCACGAGCAAGCCAACTCGCCGCCTCTTGTTGCGTCTCAAGCATATTTTCCTCTGGATTTTTTTTTACTTAGCTTAAAAAAAAAAAAAGAAAGAAAGAAAAAGAAACCTCTATAATTAGGTTCATTTGATGTGTGATGTATATAACAAAAATATGCCCAGCACCACCCCCCACACACACCCTCCGCCCTTTGCAAGCAGAGGTCTAAAGGCTGTTTGTGTAGCTAATTTCACATTAATTTAAAAGAAAGAAAAAAATAAGGTTGTTCAACTGCTTGGGATTTTATAAAAGAAGAAGAAAAAACCCCAACTGCGCTGCTGTGACAAAGTTTAATGTACCGTGCCAGGCAGTTAAAGCATGGTAGCTGCAATCCAACGCTAATAGATTCATAAGTTTCACTTGCCTTTCCCTCGGGAATCAGTCGGGTAGTTAAGGATAAGATGTAACCAAAACGGCAGGCACGAAAATTGCCTTTGAGAGCGACTCTTGCGCAAGCGGCAAGCGAGCCTGTGTGGCTGTGGTGGGGCTGGGAGTCCAGCTCGGCGCAGGTTTGAAGGGCTAGCCCTTGCTTTTCTGGCTAGGCAGGCTGCCTGCTCCTGTGTGTCTGGGCGGGGACGAGGCGTGGGGAGGGGAAGGGGCACGAGGGGGCCGGGACGGCGCTTCGCAAGGACCCGGGCGGGCACACGTGGCGGGCCCGCGCAGCGCGGGCGGCGGAGCTGGCCGTGGTGCTGAACCAGGCGGCTCTGACTCGCGGGCGCCTCGCCAGGCAGACTTCTGACCTTGGCTATTTTGGGGGATGCGAGGAAACATGGAGTTTCTCCCTCTCCCTCTTTCTGGGTCCTGACTCGCTGACCAGCCAGCAGCTAGAAGGCTGGACAAATGCATGCAGCAGAAAAACCCAGAAGAAAGATGAAAATGCCAGGCAGGGACAGGGACATTTGAATGGATGAATGGAGGTCAGAGGTGCTGCCATGGAGCTGTGTCTGTGTTCACACAATCCACCTACAGAGAGAGAGAGAGAGAGAGAGCGAGAGAGAGAGAGTGTGTGTGTGTGTGTGTGTGTGTGTGTGTGTGTGTGTGTGTGTGTTGGGGAGATGTCCGCGGCTGCTCCTTTGACTTTTAGTGGCATATGCTACTGCTGGGGGGTGTCAGCGTCTGCATTCAAACCCATCTGAGAGGATTCAACTTATTAATGCACATTTCACACTATGGCTGCAAGTATCCATTGAAGCTTTTATTTTCCACCCTGGAGAGGGTATTTTATTTTATTTTTGTCCCCTTCAAAATCTCAAATTAATCAGTTCAACAGTTTCTAGGTCAGAGGTAGAAAATACAAAGCCCCCCAAATGTTTTATGCTTCAACTGAAAGTACAAGTAAGGTTTTTTTTCCCCTCTTTTTGTAAGTCATTTGTTCTCTCACATGAAAATCAGAGCTGGGGATTCTTTGCAAGGTCACTGATTGGAAACTCTCTTTATATTAAAGGCACTTGTTCTCCCTTCCATAGTATGGATCAATTAGTGTCAACTATTTCTTAAACACCAGCACGGTTCTCAGGGCAATGCAAGATACAGAGCAAGAAAGATGGGGTCCTTGCCTAGACTGTTAACCTGCATTATTTCACTTTCCTGTGTAGTATTTCAAACACAAGAAACATCACTGTAACTAAACTAGGAAGCAAAAACCTCAAAGCAAAGCTCAGAGTCTTATTTGCTCCCACAAGTTTTAAAAATAAGGAAGCAATGAAGTTAAGATAGAAACTGCCCATCTCACTGCAGTAACTACTAAGTGAGTTATGAACATATGGCTGGATCCTTTCTACTTCCTGGGTGTCTAAATGTGATTCTGTTCCACCCTGCTTGAGTCCCTGAAAACAATAGCATATCTCCTTTTGTCCATGTTTGCCTTAAGGTTCAATCACAGGAACTTATGAGGAGGGGGAAGATGACCGCCCATTGCTAATGTTAAGTTTTTCAGGGACTCAACCATGGCAAAACAGGAGTGCATTTAATAAATATCCCTAGATACGTAAGAGATCAAGTCTGTAGTTCCCTCATCAAGTCTGCACTTCTTTAAATAACACAATGGCCTAGATGCAGTTGGTATTTTGGCACCTAATTTTCATCCTGGTTTTCTTTATCATCAAAACCTGTGTCCTTAAGTCAATTCTCTGTGAACAAGTCAATCTCTCATTGGCTTCAAGAGCAGGACTGAATTGATGGCAGATATTTAAAATGACTGTAAACATAACTTGGAGGTCCTTGTCCTTTTTGCCAGAAACATGTCTTTTCCAATATAGTTGTTTGGATATGATACAGTACGTGTGAAGAATTTTAGTAATGTCCAGAGTACTGTCATAACAGAGTATTAAATTATTTTGGCAACATGTTAAATTATAACTTTGGCAATATAATCTCCCTTTTTAACTCTCTGAGATTAATGCTCTCCACATTATAATGTAAGCAGGAGTCTTTCTAGATGTTGACTTTAGACATTTTTCCTATAAAATAGAGCATATTCATTTTTCCCGAGCTTTTCTGTGGCGTCACAGTGATTAATGAGTTTAATTTTTGCAGGCAACTGCCAGGAGGTGCTGAGTAAGATGTACATGCTGATTGTGTATAACCCTGTTCCTTTTAATTACTGAGATGATAACAATGCATTAATCAAGTGCATAAGAAATTCAGTACTTCTCTGTAACACAGAATATTGATCTGTTTTATAAGGCATTAAATATAAAAAATGATAATCACATTAATCCTTTTATAATTAAATTCAGAATGATAAGTTGCATGTAAAAGGTATTGAGCATTCCTCTAAAATGTCATTTGCTTCTTGTCTATAAAGACCCAGTCTTTTCTCTTTTGTTTTTATTTACACAAAACTCCTATTCACTTTTAGTGAGATTTTTTCCTATGTAAAGATTGCTGGATTGGTCCAAAATAGAGTTATCTCTATTTTTACTGGAAAAAATCAGAATGCTTATGTAAATGTTGAAAATCTGCCTATTTGAGCAAAGAGTTGTTTCTTTTTAAAATACAAAAACCACAGTTTAATTATACTGCAATTTTATAGCTTTTAGCCTTGATAATTCAAACTGATGTGACTTGAGAGAAGAGGTAATTTCAGTTGTGAATGATCATTCTTGAAGTCAAAAAGAAGTGAAGTTTCTACTTTGAGAAGGAAATTAAATACAGGTTTCATCATTGTTCAGCATGTTTAATTGGATAAATGTTGCAATCCGCTGTAAATGTATTTAGTATATAAGATTTGCTAACACACACATATTCTTTTTTTTCCAATTGTCTATTTTGCTGTTGGAAAAAGTATTTCTTCCTAAGATAACTGAACGGTGCTGTTTCAGGCCAAACAGATTAATTTTAATTTCATACACTGAGGCATTCATAGAACTGTGTGTACAGTAGCAGTCCACAGGGCTACAAAAAACCTGCTTATAAATCAGACAAACATTTTCCTTTTCCAGTAGTTGCTGCACTGTAATGGTGTCACTTGCAGCTTCCTAGTAGATCCTAGCTGGACTAGGTTATCCACCTGCCATGGAAATATGTGGAAATCCTGCTGCTAACTTCAGGTCAAATAGGATCAGGCCCTTATTTATTTGTTCATCTCTGCTCTTGGTATTGTTAAGTATGTATTTCACTATCATTTAATTTGCATAATCTAAATTATAGCAATGTTTGTTTTTTTTACTTTGCTTTACAGGTTTTATCTTTGGAATTCAATTGCCTTATGATTTTTTATGCTAGTTTAAAATTAACCTCCCCCTCCCTCCCTTTTTTTTTTTTGCAAGCCTTACTAACCATCATCAGGGCCTTGATTTATTATGCATGCATTAAAAATCTGCTAGGTAGAGAATATTTTTAACACGTGAGAATAACTATGTGAAGAAGCTGACTCATCTTTGTGGCAGTAGTGAAATGCACAGTAACTTGTTTTACCCATGTCAATGCTTGGCTTAGGCCTCCATCCTTGGCTAATGTGGGCGGGGGGTGGGGTAGGCTTTGGAGAAATGCTTTGGAGACAAGGTAGGGAGCAGTCTGTATTGTTCTCTGAAGAATCTTCCAAAAGACTGAGGGAGTGAGCTGTGTACATCTTTGTATTGTCAGGGGTTCAGTGGAAGGCAAGGGGGGAACACATGTGCCTTGAAAAACTTTCTCATTAACAATAAAGGAATAAAACCTATAAGAGCAAGCTCATTTTTACAGAACACACATTTGAAGGGCATGGCTATACAGTCAGCACTCCAGGAAAATCCTCCTGAAGTCTAGTAATTCTTTTCAAGTTAATTTTCCTGGGAGTTTTGCTTGGAGGCCTGCAGAGTGGAGCCTGCAGAGTGCAGTTACACAGAGGCATTTTCACAGCATGACCAAGGGATGGCAGTGCCTCTTATTTAGTATTTTTCCATAGATCATTTAAGGTTGCCTTTTGTGATAAGGTATGAATCCTTTGTTCCTATAGCCTCCCTTGTCTATAAAAGGGTCACTTCCAGTTGCACATAACATTTTTTCCTGAGATTGGGAGAGCTCTCTCAGTCAAAGAGTAACATTCTTGTCAAAATTTCACACAAAATGACAGATCTCTATGGAAGAAGTGGGGAGAAGTACATTCTTTGTGCTAAGAAAATGTCTGTGGCTCTTTGTAAAACACCTCTTGCTCCTCTGCAGAAATGAATGGAACCTTTTACATTTGCCCCCTACTCTTTCTAGTTGTTACTTACAGGGGTATCTATTGTAGCCATGTTGGTCTACCTCCCCCCAGCCTGTCTCACCTGCTAACGCCTCAATTTACATCTTCATTGACTGTCTTTCTTGCATGCGGAGCAGCCTCTGGCATCTTTACTATTCATTCCATCCATGAAGAGCGCACACCAACTGCAGATGCTTCCTCAGCCTGACAAAGGGTAGTTATACCTGAAGGCTTGCTAGGAAGAATGTTTCCAGCTATTTGAGTTGGTCTAATAAAAGATATCAGATTCATCCAAAGAACCTCGGCTGCCTATATTTGGTACTTGACATTTTCAAAAGTGCTTAAGTGACTTAGGGTTGTTATTTGTAGCCATGTTGATCTGAGAACACAGGCAAAAAAGGCTCTTTGGGTAGATGTGATATATTTTTATTAGACCAACCAAATAGTTTTATTAGAACAACTAGTAGTATTAGACCAACCAACAAATCATACTAATTAAACTTGTTCTTTGCAAGCTTTGGGGCACAAACACCCTTCTTCAGGCACAGGGAGAGTTTGCTTTCCTGGGTAGAAAAGAATAAGTGACTTCGGATTCTCAATCCTATTTTTCAAAACAACTGCGGGTAAGGAGATATGCGTAAACTATACCTAGTTAAGTGACAGGTCTCCTCCCCATCCCCATCATGTCAGCTGCTTGACAGAAGCTGTTTTCATGTGTCTGCTTCTATCCCATGGTAAGTAGAAGTGGTTCATGCAGGGGTGAGCTGCTCTGGTTTAGCTTTTGCTTACTCCAGTGCAGAAGTAGACACTCAAGAAGATACCATGGAGCAACTGATGCATAATAAGCACCCCCTTCTTTTAACTCAGTGTAATTTGTCTGTCTTTATACCGAGTCACTTACCCACTTTTGAAATGCTATCCATTGTCCTTAGGTCACAGACGTGTCTACTTGGAATGCTGAAAATTAGACTTAATCTGGTGGAGTTCCCTAGGTTAGCAATGCATTGTGCTTGTGTGTATTAGAATAGGTTAATAAATCCAACATTATCTCAGTGTTCTGTGGGTAGGATGCATATGGCACTATAAGGAACACAATATAGAAGATGAGTAGACATGTCTACTGAAGAGATGGTGTCTATTGGAAATGCATTTGCAACTTATTATTTGTATTATTCATTTCCATTACAGTGGCACCAGGAGACCATGTGAGAATGGGTCACTGTTGCAATAAGCCCCAAAGAGCCTACAAGTTACATTGGCAGAAGATGGGAGAGTAAAAGTGGAGAGAAGGCTTTAGGGTGTAGGGTACAAAGGAATTGCATGACTTGTCCTGGGTCACATAGAAGAACTTGATTGCTGAGCACAGAACCCAAATGTCTTGAGTTCCCGGTGTGTCAAAACTGCACAATCCCTCATTTCCTCTCTGATTTACATCAGATTTTGAAATGAGGCTTAGAATCAGAAAAAGTCCATAGAAGGATTTGGCTGTGAGCATTTCAGTAGGATGCCTGAAAACTTATCCATGTAACTTATGCTGCTAGTAGCTTGAGATCAGGCAGGACTCAGGTTTCTCTGTGCCCAGGCTCAGCAGACAGAATGTTTGTGGCATTATTAAATGCTCAGGAATCTCTGCTGAAGTCCTAGCAGATTTCCACTGAGTGTGCTCACAAGTGATCATTTTCAAATTAATTTTAAACTTCACTAGCTTCCAATTATTTGTCTCCAAAGCCAGCACTAGTAAATAGCGCTCTTTGGTTCTCTCAAATCCCTGTAGGTAAGTGTAACTATCTTCATTTTACTGCCAGAACATCAGCAAGAGCAAAGTTAAGTGATTTGCCCAGTGACTTTTTTAATGGCAGTTGGAAAGCTCAAGTAGCCTCATTTTCTCTGATTCTCAGTCTGGTGACCTGCCTACTCAGCTATAGGACTCTGTTTGTCCTGGCCCTGATCCCACAAAGGCTCTAAGCCTTGTGAAGGATCCTGTTGACCTCTGTGGGATACTGAAAGCTAAGCACATGTTTAAGGGCTTTGATGAAAGGTACAATATGCTTGGTACTTCATGGTATCAAGAGAGCAATTTTCAGAAGATGTTTTAAATGCCACATGCTTTCCTGTAGCTGTTTAAGGTTAAAGAAAGGAAAATGGAGGCTGGGGATTTTTTCCCCCAAGGGAAAAGTGTTAATGATACTCAAAAAATTTGTGTGGATAGCAATTGGTCCAGCATTTCAAGTGAGTTCAGCTCTAACTAGGTACGGAGCCAGGCACATTTATTTTCCAAAAGAAATGAGCAGTTTGGAAATGTGGAAGTGTGTGGAAAGGGAAGGCTCTAATGGGAAAACTGAACTGTACAGTCTGAAGTCTAGCTGTACTGCAGGCATTCCTTTGGAAGGGTTTAATGCAAAGATGTATTTCTTATTAAAATGAATTCTAGCTCCAGGTAGGAGACGGTAGCTTTGGTGTTTCAGTCAGAGAGGAAATGATCCATGCAGTGATTCAGCAATGACAAATGTTGCAGTAGTTTTCCTGACCAAAATTATAAAGCTTGGCATCTTCACTGCGGCAGCTGCGTGGTACACCTGGGCTCCCTGACTTCCTCCTGTTCTGCCAAGGGGCAGTGGGAGGGAATAATCTCTAGGTAGCAGAGGCCCAATTCCCCTCCCTCCTTGTGGTGCAGCCCATGGTGCTGCAGAGCCCAGCTGTCATGTGGCATTGGAGCCTTTGAGTGTTTGACACATGACGCCTACATCAGTGTAATGACACTGGTTTTATACACAGTATAAATGACATTAGGATCTAGTGTGGACAGAGGATCAGCTTTTCCTGCAGTAGCCAACTATAGGGTGCTGTCTTGCCACAAGCTTGCCGGAGAGCAGGTAATAGCTTGAGTAAATGGCTACCTCAGCGTAGTTGAGACCAGAGCTGTGGACCACGTGATGGTACCCCATGAAAAACCATACCCCGTGGGATGAAGTTGTACAGCCAGCTGATAGACAGTGAGTACATATGAGACCCTTCCACAGTGGGCTGGGAGGCAATCCAAAGCCACTCACTTTCTGCTCTGAAAGGCACGCACTGCAGCTACTTCAGCCTTGTTCAGTTCTTTCTCCCTTTCAATGGGTTATCCCTGGCTGTGGAAGATCCCCAGTTGGAGAAGGGAGTGGGGTCAGGGGCTACAGGGAAGGCAACTGGCTGTGTCATGAAAGACATGGCTCCATGTTATTTCAATCCAGGCCGGGAACATATCCCTTTCCCCTGCCGAACTGACTGACTGTCCACTGTCACAAATGCAGCTGAATTACTCTGCTCTGATGATACTGTTTCTAGGTCTAGTCAGAGAATTTTATCCTCTGGAACAATGGAGTCCTGAGACTGGCCACCCTTATCTGATGACTGCTTAATGCCCCATCTCTCCTAATGTTCCCGTAGATACAGAATGACTTTATTTTTGTTCTGCCCGTTGCCACTACGCGCCAGGATAGAAAGAGGACACTTAAAAGATCAACCATCTATTAAACTACAGATAGAAATCCTGGAGAAAGCAATGATGTTTTTATAGAAACATGAATGGCCTCTGGTGAACCACAGATCTCTAGGTTTACTTGTTTTGCTGTTAAGTGTAGTGAATACAGAAGCATTATTGATACAGTCCCTTATTGTACCTCTCTGTGTCTTGTATTAGATAACACCATATCTCTTGCTCAAGCATGTGTAATCTTTGATACAGGAGGGACACCTGAAGAGAATTCAAAAGGGTATTATAATGTTCCATGATGATATCGCTAATAATATGGTCTCTGCTGAAGCAGCTGTTTCATTCTCCTGCAAACCACAGAATAAACAATACTTGTCAAAACATGTGCAGTGATTCACTACAAACAAGGGGAAAGAGTAAGGAATGACATAGCAGGGTTTAGGGCCGCAATCCATTGTCGTTACCTTGTTCAAGTTCTGTTTCTTAGGGCTGCTTTAGAGCTGATTCTACATTTTAGTTTTTGCATGTAAAAAGTGTGGATTCTTGCTTATTTCTATGCACATTTGTGATCTTTCTGTTGGAATCCACCTGGACAAATGGAGACAGCACTGTATAGGCATGTAGGGATAGAGTTTGGGGTCTCTGGTCTCTGCTACTGACCTGTTGCATGGCTATGGGCGAGGTGTTCACTGTGGCAGAAATGCCACCGTGGGTGCCCCTCTCCAGAAACCTCTCTCTGTACCCGCCTGAGAGGCTGCTGGTGAATCCCTCAGGGCGGGGATCTCATCCCTGTCTGCATGACAAAAGCCTGGGCCTGGGAGGCGGATGCTCTGGTCACCTGGGCAGGGGAAAAGACCTGGCCCTGGCCCGGCGCGCAGTCCAGGTAACCAGGGATCCTTGGGAAGTGGGTCAGCTTGTGACCAGTTTTGGCAGCTTCGATTGGACCGGGCTGCTGAGGTCAGAGAGGGGATAAAAGGCCCTGGGGAAGAAGAAGGGCAGGCAGCCATTTGCTGGGAGCCATTAGCCATGCAGTCATCCAGGTGAAGCTGAACGAGCCCTCTCTGCATGCCCTAAGAGTAATCTGCCTCCAGAGGAAACTCCAACCACCTCTGGATGATGAGAGTGAGTAAGGTACCTGAGATCCG
>JAGPOW010000261.1:250504240-250526309 GCA_030014935.1 Caiman crocodilus | reverse complement strand
TGCCTGTATTGGGTCTAGGACCCAGTGGACGATCAGGCCTGTGTTTTCCAAGGTGCGCAGAGCCAGAAGTGAGTCCAGAGCCTTGGATGGTGGCAGCGGGAACCCCAGGCTAGCAGGTGTGCTCCAGGGAAGGGGTCGGCCGGACGGAGGCACCCCAGGGAGGCACTCGGGGCCTGGAAGGTGGGCGGGCGCAGGGAGGTGGGTGGCTCAACGCGGGAGCGCCCCCTACTGGCCCGCCACATTCACTCCATAGGTTTTTTGCATTATCTGTCTGGAATGTGAAGTCTTTGGGGAAGAGATTCCCAGAAACCAGGTAGACAGAGATAGTACAGGAATAGCACATCTTGCATTTGTATAGGATTTATTGGCAGCTTTTTATTGTCAGCATTCATTTGTGCAGGGGGGTTGAACTAGATATCCCATGATGTTCCTTCCAACCAAATGGTGTTCTCGCCCTGGCTCGCTCGCTTGCTCTCCATCTCAGTATCTGGCACACCATAGGGCCTTGACCATATCTGGGGCCTTGGCTGGTGTTGTAATTTAAAGTACTGCTGCTGCTTGACCTAGAAATGGCTGTACCTTGATGGCCAAGCAGAGTGACTCTTGTTTATATATATTTTTTTCTTTTTTTAAGTGCGTGGGATGGAAAAGCCCTCGCAGAACTGGAAGCTATTGTTCCATTAATAGTATGGTGCAATCCCAAATCTATAAAGAGCAACAGTTTTGAGAGCATTGCTGATAACCAAACTATCTGATTGTGTCCCATTTGGAGTAGGTTAAAGGTCTTTCTTTCATTACAGCATGTCACATGCAGTGCCATGAGCCGATAATCACTATAATGCACAGTCTCTTGGAGCTAAGAAAAGCTAATAAGCATCTGTAGTTTTGAAAATGTCAGATTGAGCCAAAGTGCATGCAATTAGATAAGGATAATGTAGCAGATAATAAGAAGATACATGAGGCTGGGTGAGCAGTTATCTGACTCTTATACTTTTGGCTGCTGAAGTGCTTTGTGTCAGAGGAAACAAGTGGCTTGTTGATTGAGGAAAACGTGCAAGTTGTCAGAGATGGAAACATGAGCTAATGTGGTGTGGTGACAAGGTTAGACCCGAGGGACTGCAAACAGCCATTCCAGGCTCTCGATAAGTGAACAGTTGCCTATGTTAGAAGTCCTGTGCTTCTGAGCTTAGGAAAGGTCAGAGAGGAATGAAATCAGAGTAAATGGGGAAAACGTGGCTGGCAAGGTGAGGCCTCTTCTCAAAGCTGCCAATAACCAGAGGCCAGAGTGGTGGGTGAGCTATGTTATGACATTTATGAGGTTGGTAAAGAGGAGTTTTTTAGTCTCCTGCTCATAATCTTCGCTCACATTGCAGCAATGCCCACAGCAACAACCACAGCTGCAGTCTGCAAAGAGGACAGCCTCACATCAGAGACGGGGATGCCAGCAGGCCTGAATGTACATGAGACAAATGCCATTGCCTTGTCTTTTGCTGTGCTTTTCTTATGCTGCTTTCTTCTTTAAATCAGGACCTTGAAAAAGGTGAATTAGTGTTGTTGGGTTGTTTTGTTTTGGGGCCGGGGTGGGGAAAGAGTGGGGTTTACTGTCAGCTTCCAGCTCAAAAGGAAAACTTGCCTCCTCAGCTGTGAGTTTTATTGTAGCAAACCAGTCTGGTTGCCCTGAGTGACATCTCCCTTCGTCACGCAAGGCTGTAATCCTCAGCTTCTCTCCCTTCTGAGGCTTGCAACAGACCTACCTTCTACTCAGTCCTCCAAGGCACGCACTAAACCTCCCACTGAAGCCTCTGCCGAGGTCCTAGGGGACTTTTTTGAACAGCAAGAAATGGAGGGTGAAATCCAGCCATCCAGAAGTCCAGTTCTGTGGTCTATATGGGGGAGCAGACAGTGAACTCCCCCCTCCCACCCTAGGGCCAGGATTTGGGGCTAAGGCACTGCTCATATTTCTGCTGCACCAGTTGTATAGTACAGTGGGGCCACTGACTCTCTGTGTTAAGCAAATATATTAGCCCTTTCCTTGGCCAGTATTTTGCAGTAGCCTGGGAACTCTGCTATATGCCCCCTTCACCATAATCTACCTGTGTACCATGGCTCCCATTACCATAGATAGCTCTTTTCTTCTACTGCATGCTGAGGTTTTGGCTTAGCTGCTTTCTCTGCAATCAGCTCCCTCCGAACGCCAGTGTAGGATGGGCTGAAGAGGTTTTCACTCGGTGAGGGGTCTAGTTCCAACTCAGTGGTTCTGATGCTGGGTGAGGACTTACAGACTTCATCCTTTGCACGTGGTGTTGCTTTTGGAGGGGGTGGGGAGAGCGACAGACTCAGAGGAAGAAGAGAGTGATAGAATGAATACAATCAAAAGGCAATAGGGGGGGAGAAGAAAAGATCATTTAATGCACAGGGACACACTGTAGTCTTAAGCCAGGGGCACCCTGGAGAGAGTGCAGGAAAGCTGTGCCTGGTTAGAAACCCCAGGGCGAAATGCCTTCTGGAATTAGAGGTAGCACAGTCTGCAGCTCTGCTGTCTACCCTTCTCTCTCTGCTTATCCTAATCTAGTGGCTGGCCATGGATCAGGCCTCCCTTTTTGGGATAATTATATGCTACTGCCTTTCAGACTGACTTTTCTATGCTGACTTTGTGAAAGGATATGCAGGGTGCATGCCTCGTGTTTAGCGTTATACATCTAGACTTGCAACATAGCCTGTCATCTAGGGGAAGGAAATATAGACTGACCAGGCATCTTCCTCCTTGCGTCTGGGGCCCTTTGGCCATCTCATTCCAGCTCTCTTAATGTGGGGAGACCCCTGATGGTGCTGACTTCGATCAGGTGTCCAGTGGCACTGCTTTCAGAAAGCAACACTGAAGCACTCTCTATCCACGAGTATTTGAGCGTGCGGACTTAAATGCCCTTTCCCAGAACAGTCAGGCAATGCTTAGTCACTTGGGATGTTCCTGGAAAGCAAAAGAAAAAGTGTTTCAAGAGGGTCTGAGTGGATCTTTTTACAATGGGAACACGACCTTTGGGAGAATCTGGGGAGAGATGGCGGGGTTTATTTTGCTTTGTAGCAGTGTTAAAACAATGCCCAATCCTCCTCCATGCTCTGGGGGGATCTGCTTGCCCCAGGATGACTCTAACAGAGCTTCTCAGAAGAGCCGACTGGCCTGCGTGCAGCACTGCAAGAAGAGGGCTATACTGCTTCCGGTTCAGGAGGGGCACGGGCAGCGCTGCCCTAGCAGCGTGGCTGTGCCCCGAAGGACACGTACTTCTGGAAGAATGACAGAATATCGGTGAACTGGAAAGATATATGCGAAGGCTGCTGTCAGCTCTTTTAACTGTGCAATTTGGTATAAAATTTAGGGAGCCGCAGCATGAATCAGGGGCTGGAACTTGCCCTAAAAGTTACACAAAAGGTTCTTTTACTAAAGACAGATTGTGCCACTCCACGCTGAAAAATGGTAATTTAATTTGAAAGCCCTGCTCTGCATTCTTTTCACCTGATCTCGGTTGGTGACGAGCCATAACATTTCTCCTTGGTCTACTGGCGCTCAATAGATGAGAATTTCCTAACTTCATGAAATGATTACAAGAACTTGGAGTGTATACGATGAGCCCGGCTTCTGAGACACTGTGTGTTCAGGTGCCTAAGTAAGAGGCTTTGTGAACTGATTGAAGGAGAGATTGCCTAGGTAATTATTAATTGAGGGGAAGGTTAATAAAATACAAGGCTTTATGTTAAAATTCAATTAAAGAACAAATAATAGTATGCATGAGAGGGCAGGCTGTTACAGCTTGCCGTAGTGCATATATATGCATTGCATAAGGCTCAACACTTCCAACGGTGTTGAGAGAGACGTGCCGTGCTTCCTTAGCTGTTGACCCTTTCCTTTTTCTTTTTTTCTATAACTTTCATCTTGAACAAAGGGGGTGGAATCCAACAGGTTTTAGTTTCTAAAGGCTTTACCCCTGTCCCAGCTACAAAAGCCTTTTCCAGCAGCAAACCATAGAGTAAACCAAACTAATTTATTGTCATTAAAGATTATTGTGTGAATAACCCTCCCTAGAAAATTGTGCCCTGTTCATGGTTATTTTTGAAAACCGGTGCAAAACAGTGTGAAACAGGGGCCAGTCTTTAGGCTGTTCCTTCTAACCCCTTTCCCCACATGCTGGCTTTCAAAAGTGACCAGTGAATGAGGGTAACTAGAGTAGGTTGGGCTCTTTAGATGCTTCAAAAAAATACTGCTTTCCTTCATTAAGCAGTGTCTTAGCTTTTCTGAAACTTGGTTCTGTTATGTCTCCATTGAGACACTCGAAGTCTCCGATCAGAGTGGAACTGGCTTCAGTTTTTAGTGGAATTGGAGGCACTGCACAGAGGTGGTGTCTGTCTACATCAGTGGGTTTTGGCTCAGACCTGAAACAGGTATCTAGGATGCTTAGCAGGTTTCATCCACAGATCTCAAAGTACCGCATTTACTCAATTATAAGATGAGGTTTTGAACATGGGGAACATCAGGCCTCATCTTGTAATCACATGCAACTTACCTGAAATCACAAAATGCACAGGGAGCAGCAAGGTTAGTGAGGACGCAGAGTGGCCAGGTACCCAGCATGTCACCAGCCAGCACAGGGCACCCAGCCTCCCCTCAGCGTGCAACTATCCTCATTTTACTGCCAGAAGATCAGCAAGAGTAAAGTTAAGTGATTTGCCCAGTGTCTTTTTTCATGGCAGTTGCAAAGCTCAAGTAGCCTCATTTTCTCTGACTCTCAGTCTGGTGACCTGCCTACTCAACTTTGTTTGTCCTGGCCCTGATCCCACAAAGGCTCTAAGCCTTGTGAAGGATCCCGTTGACCTCTGTGGGATACTGAAAGCTAAGCACATGTTTAAGGGCTTTGATGAAAGGTACAATGTGCTTGGTACTTCATGGTATCAAGACAGCAATTTTCAGAAGATGTTTTGAATGTCACATGCTTTCCTGTAGCTGTTTAAGGTTAAAGAAAGGGGGACGGAGGGTGGTCAGTGCAGGGTCCCTCCAGACTGCTGTCTGCCAGCATGTACCCACATGCTTCAGCACCCGCTGGCCAGAAACCCCACATGCAGCTTGAAATGACCTGGCAGATGCCAGCCAGACATCATTCCCACAGTGCACGGGGCTTCTGGCCAGCACATGCTGAGTTGCTCTGAGTTACTGCTCAAGCAGCAGGTACTGGAGCAACCTGGCACACTAAAAGGGACCTGGCCAGGTTGCCAGCGTGTAACAAGTTGCTCTAGCACCTGCCGCTGGGGCAGCAGCTCAGAATCACTCGGCGTGTGCTGGCCAGAAACCCTGCACACTGTGGGGATGGTGCCTGGCTGGCAGAGCTCTGGGTGCTGGAGTAACTCATCACATGCTGGCAGCCTGGCTGGGTCCCTTGCTGGGTGCCAGGTTGCTCCAGTACCTACCACTGGGGCAGCAGTTCAGAGTGACTTGGCACGTGCTGGCCAAAAACCCCTACATCCTGTGGGGCCGGTGCTTGCCTGGGTCATTTCAAGCTGCATGCAAGGAACCTGGCCAGCATGTGTTGAGTTGCCTTGGCACCTGCCGGCCAGGCAGCGGCTGGGAGCGACTTGGCACCTGCCTGCCAGGCAGCAAGCATGCTGTGAGGAGGGGCCGGCCAGGCACACAGCAGGGAGGGGACCATGCGGAGAGCAGCCAACCTGCAGGGAGGAAGGACCCTGGCCAGCCCACAGCAGGGAAGGACCCTGAGGGGCTAGCCACTAGGCACCCTGCATGCTGCAGGGAGGCACCTGACTGCAGTGACAAGGGATCTAACTCATGGGGAGGCTACAGGCAGCAGTAGGGAGGGATCCAGCATGCAGCGAGACTCTTAGCAGTGGCAGCAAGTGATCCAGCATGTGGCAAGGAACCCAGCATGAGGTGAGACACCCAGCATGCATTGGTGAGAGACCTGGCAGCAATGATAAGGGACCCAGAACATGCATGCTGATGAGGGATTTAGCGCACGACAAGGAACCCAGAAATGGTGATGGGGGACCCAGCATGGGCATGCCAGTGAGGGATCTAGCACATAGCAAGGCTTTAGGCAGCGAGGGAACCGGCATATGACAGGGCACCCGACAGCAGCGAGGCAAGTGGCAGCAAGGCACCCAGGGGAGGGAGTGCCGGTGGCAAGGAAGCACCCAGTGGAGTGGCAGAGAAAGCAGCCAGTTACAGGGCATGATCACCGTCGACTGGCCAAAATTTTAAACCATAGAAACCCCTGGTACGTTCTGTAGAGTGAGATGGCAGAGAAACTCCCATGACAGACCATGTAGAAAGAGGAGGAAGCAGTACTACAAATGTGAAGATACCAAAAGGAATGAGGTGCAATGGTGGTACACACTTTAAATGAAAGTTATAAATTATGCTGAAAAAATAACTAATTGTGAGGCAGGAAGTAAGTATAACGTTACTGAAGCAAATGTGCATTGATGGAGACAATTAAAAGGAAAACTCGAGAATGCTAAGTCGACACAGAAAACATTTGGGGGTCCAAACCAAGGTCGCTTTCCTGAAATCAATAAGCAAGTTCCCAAGTATGTTCAAGAAAAAAGAAAGGGGAGACTGTCAATGGCTTGTGAAGTACCTCCACTCAAGGCATTAGAAATAGCGAAGGAATTGAACATTCCCCTTCAGTCATTCAAAGCAAGTAGTTTGCGATGTATCCAAATGATGTGACAGTGGCTTAGCAAGGAGATGAAGAACATCACTTCCACAAAAGTTATCATCAGACGACAGTGAAAAACTTGTTGAATTCCAGCAGTGCATTATTGGGCTACACAAAATTCGTGATTACCTGCTAGGGCAGATGGGTAATGCTGATGAGACTCCAGTCTATTTTGACATGTTGAACAATGTCACCATCTATGAGAAATGTGCAAAATCCATAATTATGAGAAATACAGGAAATGAAAAATCATGAATTATAGTGATGCTAGCAGTATTGGCAGATGAGAGAAAATTGCTACTCTTTATGAGTTTGAAATGCAAAATTCTGCCAAAAGAAAAGCTGCCACCAGTAATAGTGGTTAGGTGCCAGGAACAAGGATGGCTGTCACATGAACTGATGAATGACTAGTTAGATGCTGTGTGGACATGGAGACCTGGGTCACTGCTAAAATAAATAGGAATGTTAGTGCTAGATTCATTCAGAGGGCATTCAACAGCGGATGGGAAAGCAAAAATTCATTCAATGAATTGGGATCTTGTAGTCATATCTACTGGTATGAGAACTCAGTTTAGGGCTTCAAAAAATGCTGTATGTCCAATGCCAGGGATGGAACTGAAGATAATGTTTTGTGGGAAGATGAGGGATAAGATGAGAAGGGTGAAAAGCACAAGAGTGAGGATGCATGTAAACGTGACCTGTCCGAAATTGTAGGATCTAAGAAAGGAGTAGCACTTACCAGGTTCTGGGCAGAACCTAATGCAGATGAAGTTAAGTTAATGTTTGGATTGAATTGAAGCTAGTGTTGAATTTATGACTCACTGGCATTGTCACGGTTTTTGTCAGTATGCCTTTTTATAAAAAAAAATATTTTTTATTTTTTTTTTAAATTACTAAATATTTGTTTTCCTTGTGTGGAATCTAAGTATTGGGGGGAGTCATTTAAAATTAAGGATCATCTTAGATTTGAGTGAATATGGTATTTAAGACAGGTGGATCCCTCCCACAATGCAATTCTGTACTTTGGCAGAGAAGAGAACAGGCCTTTTCCCTAGGTTAGGAGATCCTCTTATCAGCGGAGGATCATTGCATTCTCTGTGACTTGCTCTCTCCCATATGTGGGAGCAAAGAGACTTTCCATCCCTGAGGCTCTCGCCTAGGGTAGAGTTACTCTGTGAAGTCCAGGCAGTCTCAACTTTTCTTGGGACTTCAAATTCAGTTGTGGCTTTTCACACGCTCATGATGGGCTTCTCCAGGGCAGAAGAGCTCTTTGAGCTAAAGCAGGGGGTCTCAATCTTTTACTTTTCGAGTCCCTCCCATCCCTGGCCCACCTGTGGCACAACAGCCTGGCTCCCAGCCCTGTCCGCCTGGCTGCAGGTGCAGCAGGTGAGGCTCGGCAGTGGGGGAGACCTGGGGCCCCACTCACCTGAGCAGCAATGCAGAGCCTCCCCTGCCTGCCCCCAGCACTGCCCACAAGACTGTGGGCCCAGGCAGGGACTCACCTAGGGACTCACCTGAGCCCTGGGAGGGCCAAGGTGGTTCCTCTCCATGCTGGGCTGGGCTGGCTTGGGTGGACCCCCGAAACCTGCTAGCAGTCCCCCAGGAGCTATGGACCCCTGATTGAGAACTGAGCTAAAGGACATCGGGCATAAGAGTAAATGGTATATAAGCTAGCCTCAAATACACTTAGGCTGGAAGTTTAAAATAATTCTAACCATTGGAGCAAGGAGTTCCTAGCATAGCCTGTCAGGGGGTATAGATGCTTAACTAGATTTAAGATGGAGTTTGCTAAAACAACTCATGTAAGATAGTTCCTTTAAATAGCAGGGGATGGGACTTAATGGGCCATGAGAGTCTTTCAGTGTCTTGGAGGTTATGCAGCCTATGGGGAAAGCCCCATCTCCAACCAGGAATGCGGAAAGTCAGTCTCCAGTTAAAAGTCAACTCTCTTTATTTAAAGGAAACCCACTTGGGGTGGGGGGGAAAGGAATGGTTATTTGGGAACTTTACATTTTAGAAGAACATTAGAGGAGTGAAAAATGACAGCTGAGGTGAGATTCAGGCCGGGACGTAAACCTCACGGGGAAGCAGGGAGGTTTAGGTCATTATGTTCACTCTCTAGATTGATAGATTTTGGGAGCTTTCAGGTAATGTATTCATAATATTAGGCAGTTTTATCTGCTCTCTTCCTGCCAGCTCTGTAACTACGCTTCCTACATGCCAAATACTTTCCTTGTCAGGAGGGAGAGACGCAGTAACGTATTAATGGGTCTCTTGCCACAAGGGCAGAAACATTTACATATCTTTTTCCTTTCAAATCTGAGCATTTCTATCTTTCCACTTCTATTGTTGTGTACTAGTACATTTGTGTTCATTCCAAGTGTGTTTTGTTCTGGCTTTTCTACACAGAACAGGCTTCCGAAACCTCTCTGTATCAGCAGTTGCTTTGAGTATCTCACTAAATGCAAATGTAGAAGCCTAGATAATAGACCAAACAGGGCAAATATCACTCAAGCATTTCTTTCATACAGCCAGTGGGCTGAGTCACTGTCAGGAGCACCAAGGTTTCAGTTGAGCACAGATTAGCTTTCAGATCATGCAATTCAGATTCATTAAAATGCTGAGGATTGCTCCAGGTAAATATTTTGTCCTTTTTTAATAGCACACAGTGGGATTTTCAGAAGTGCTCCTCATTAGCCTAACTTGGCTCTCGCTGAAGTTGGCTAACATTGCCTGCTTTTGAAAATCCCACCAAGGTAAAAGGAAATGCACAGGGTTTTGCAGGAATACAGCCAGTTCTTCAGACACAGGGGTGAACAGTGTGTGCGTGTGTATGCATATGTGTACGTTAATGTTACTGAAATCAATGCACTATGATGGCTTTGCCTTACTTGGCCAGCTTATCAGTTATTCTACCTCTGAGGCTCTTTGTGCTGCAACCCTATAGACATACAAGACACCTGCCCAGTTCCAGGTCCCATCAAAGTGTGTGGGGTAAAATGTGCACTCACTTTTCCCTGGGACATTGTGGTGTCCCTCTGTAAGGTTGTTGTGGGTCATGTCCTAACAAGTGGCCAGGCTGTGTGCTCTCGCTGGCCACCCCATGGAGAAATAGTAATGCTAGTTGGAATGGCTTTGTGTGTAACTGGTAGTGCTGCCCCTTGTTGATCTGGGACAGTCGGCACCAGGTCAGGTGTGACCTCTCTGTATAGCCTGGTAGTGACTGACAGGGATAGATGTGATATTTTTAGGAAAGATTGGTCAGGACAGGGTGAATTCTTCAAGATAGTGATGTAACGACAGAGAGGTGTGAAAGGAAAGAGATGAAAGGTGAAAGATATTATCACTGGCCATTATCTTTGAAAACTTCTGGCCATCGGGGGACATCCTGGATGATTGGAAAAGGGCAAATATAGTACCCATATTTAAGAAAAGGAAGTAAAAGGATCCAGGAAACTACAGACCAGTCAGCCTCACCTCAGTCCCTAGAAAGATCGTAGAGCAGATCCTCAAGGAAATCCATTTCTAAACACTTGGAGGAGAAGAAAGTGGTCAGGAACAGTCTGCATGGATTCATCAAGAGCAAGACACACCTGACCAACCTGATTGCCTTCTGTGATGAGATGACTGGCTCCGTGGATGTGGGGAAAACGATGGATGTGATATACCTTGACATTAGTAAAGCTTTTGATACAGTTACCCACAGCATTCTTTCAAGCTAGCTAAGGTAATAGGATCTGGATGAGCGGACTGTAAGGTGGATAGAAGGCTGGCTGGATCTTCGGGCTCAGTGGGTAGTGATCAATGGCTCGAGGCCTAGTCATCAGCTGGTATCAAGTGGATTGCCCCAGGGGTCAGTCCTGGGGCTGCTTTTCTTCTATATCTTCATTAATGATCTGGAAGATGGCATAGCAAGTTTATTGATGACACCAAACTGGGGGGGCGGAGGGGTAGTAGTAAACAGACTGGAGGGTAGGGCTAGGGTTCAGAGTGACCTAGACAAATTGGAGTATTGGACCAAAAGAAATCGCATGAGGTTCAACAAGGACAAATGCAAAGTCTTGCACTTAGGACAGAACAATCCCATGCACCAGTACAGGCTGGGGGCTGGCTGGCTAAGCAGCAGCTCTGCAGAAAAGGACCTGGGGGTGACAGTGGATAATAAGCTGGATATGAGCAAGCAGTGTGCTTTTGTTGCCAGGAAGGCTAATGGCATACTGGCTGCATTAGTAGAAGTGTTGCCAGCAGATCAAGGGCAGTAATTATTCCCCTCTGTTAGGCACAGGTGAGGTCACATTTGGTGCCTTGTGTCCAGTTTTGCCTCCCTCCCCACACACACATCAAAAGGATGTGGACAAGTTGGAGAGAGTGCAGCAGAGGGCAATGACAATGGTTAGTGTGCTGGGGCATGTGACTTTTGGGGAGAGCATCAGGGAACTGGGCTTATTTAGTCTAGAGAAGAGAAGACCAATGGGGGATTTGATAGCAGCCTTCAACTGTGGACAAATTCTTGGGAGAGTCCAGTGGAGGGCAACAAGAATGGTGCGTGGGCTGGGGAACATGATTTTGGAGGAGAGGTGAAGGAATTGGGCTTACTTAGTGTAGAGATGAGAAGACTGAGGGGAGATTTAATAGCAGACTTCAACTACCTGAAGTAGAGTTCAAAAAAGGAAGGAGCTGGACTGTTCTCAGCGGGGGCAGATGTCAGAACAAAGAGAAGTCATCTCAAGTTTCAGCAGAGGAAGTTTAGGCTGGATATTAGGAAAAACTCTCTCACTAGGAGGGTGATGAAGGACTGGAACGGGTTACCTAGAGAGGTGGTGGAATCTCCATCCTTGGAGGTTTTTAAGGCCCGGTTTGACAAAGCCTTGCTGGGACGATCTAGTTGGGGATGGTTCTGCTTTGATCAGGGCGTTGAACTAAATGACCTCCCGAGGTCCCTTCCAGCCCTAATTTTCTATGATTCTAGGTAGGAGGAAGTGACATGGGTACACTTGCTTTTGGTGCACGTTGCATGTTTTTGAAGTAGAGAGGATCGGAAAGCTGACTGTCTCCTCTCCGCAGTACTGGGACAGGCGAGACTATTCCTAGCACGCTCCGTGAGAAGAGCACGATGGAGAGCGTGCGTGACTGGGAGCTGAGATCTGGGATCCCTTCTGCCGCTCACTGAGTGTGTCGAAAGCTTTGAAAACACAGTGTAACATAGGATAGCTTTTCTGGCAGATTTATGTTATGCAGTGAAAACTATCTGATATTGTATCTACTTTGCACTGAGGATAAAGTGTTCTTATTATATCCTCTAATCTTACTTGTGCTTTCTCTTGACATGTTTTTATAATCCTTGGACTGAAAGATGTTGTGATATAAAGGATTCATCCAACAAAGAAGTCCAGATTTTGAAGCACTATGAATCATGCCAGGCCTTTTCTGTTCTTCTGTACACACTAATCTAATGCCTCGCAGTCCAGTTTATTTTAGATGCAAGTGGCAAGACACGTGAGAACAACTGGAGGTAACCCAAAACTATCTTTGGTGTGTGTAATCAGTGGGATTTCCATGTAGTTCTGCCCAAAGGTGATATATGATTAAAATATATTCAAAGAATATTGACATGACAACATCAAACACTCAAAAGTGAGCACCTGTCAGAATTAAGTTTTTATTTCTGTGCAACCTCAATTCAGCTCCCTTGGCATATGAGTTGGAAGCAATCTTCAGTTATGTGATGATACCCTCTGTACTTCCACAGGACCTCTGCCTCGTTCAGGGCACAGCGGGCTGGTGCTTATTGAACGAGCTGTTCAGCCCATGGTGGGTGGGACTCTGCCGTATTCACCACAGATTGTTTTGTTCAACCCTTCTCTGAAGACCGACGTCTTGATATTATCATGGACTCTTATACAGTATTTGAATCCTTCCTCAACACGAATGACTGCATTTTCACAATGCCTCTGTGAAGTGAGGGGGAGCCTGTTCAAAACTGTGCAGAACAACTCCCATTGACCCTTTTGGCATTTTTGTAAACCAGATCACAGGAGTCCCAGTCTGGACGCTGGAAGCAGGTGGCGGGCTACTGAGTTCTGCAGGTGGGTTTTGCTCCCTCAGCCTCATAGCCAGCAACTTCCAAATAAAACGTAGACTTTAAGCAAAAAACAAGCCAAGTAATAAAAAACAAATCAAAACCCTTCTGCCCTTTCCTGCATTAGGAGGGGAGCTTTGGCTCTGGCTCCAGGACAGCAGCTTGGCCCACCCTTATAGTCAGCTGTTCTGCTCGCAGCTTTCTTTCTCTTCTGCTTATTCTTCTCGGAGCCTTTTCAAAACCAAACGGGACAGTCCCCGTCTACCCGAATGCCCCGCACCTGGACTCTCAACAGGGCTGAGTGCTCTGTCTTAAAGGGAAAGGCTTCTCTGTTAAAGGAATTTGTTCTCAGTTGTATTCAGTGCATTCCTGAACAAATAAGGCCGGGGTCCTTAAGACAACAGGCTCCACTAATATATAACCCTGATTCACCCCTCTGCATAGTCCATCCCATTCACTGGATAAGACAAGTTTCTACGGAAAAAAGGTAGATATTCGTGCCATTGAAGACTTTATCATGCATTATGCTTGTTTAGGTGTTATGGGGTCATGCTAGTTGTTTCATTGTGATCTTTTGAGTGCTTGATTTTGCAACCTTAGTGCTTTTTTGATAGAGCTGGTATGCAAGTTCCTATGTTTTTCATAAGAAAATAGGAAAAAACCAGAAATTCCATCATGTGGCACCTGACTCCCACCTGTGCCATCAGCCGTGTGAGAGCTGTTTGAACCCCAACGCAGTTGTCTTTCACTCAGGCTAACTTCAGTAGTAGGTTGCTGTCCTCTGAAGGCCAGGCACTGCAGGTGGACGAGGCATGCGTTTTGCTAGTCGCCTTCGCTGGTCTTTGATGTCAGAAGGACACTGAGATTTGGGGACCCTGGGTTCTGTTTCAGTTCAGAGGAAGCATGCTGTCTTGGTACAGGCTCTCTCTTTGGCCCACCAAGTCTCACCCCTTTTGTCACTGTCCCTTTCTGTCCTTTCTACTCTCAAAGGTACCCCCTGACCTTCTTTTGCCTTTTTGGTCTAGTCTTCTCCAAACCTCCGCTCTGGTGCCCTGACTCATCATGGCTCCCTGTCCTGGTCCCCACTCCTTGCTTCTTGGCTCTTGCAGCTCACCTGTCCATATTCTGGTTCATTGCTTATTCTTCCTGCTTCACACTGCCCGCGTGCCAATGGAGAGCACCATCTTCTCTGTGGTTTCTGTCTGCTTGCTTCCAGTCTCTGTGCCCCGTTCCAGTGCCCCAGGCAGAGCAATTTCAGCGTTGGGATGGAGGATGCTTACTACCAGCAAAAGCTTTAGGGAACTGTAAGGCCTGGGCAGACCTACAATTATATCCTTTTAGAGGGGGTGGAGGAGTTTAGAGGAAAGGCTGAAATAACTGGGATTATTTTAGTTGGAAGAAGAGAGGACTCGGGTAGGATTTGTTAACAGTCATCTAATACCTGAAGGGTAGTTATAAAGAGGATGGATTGGTCTCCCTGGCCACAGGGGATGGCACTGAGGCAACAATTTCAGACTTACAGCAGGGAAAATTTAGGTTGGAAATTAGGAAGAACTTTCTGGCTATGAGGATGATCAAGCATTGAAGCACATTACCCAAAGAGGGTGGGAAATGTCTGTTCTTGGAAATGGTCAAGAGCAGGTTAGACAGACACTTGACTAGGATGCTTTAGTAGGGGATGATAGTGCCTTGAACTGTGGGCTGCACCAGGTGACCTCCTGAGGTCCCTTCCAGCCCTATTTTCCTGAGAGTCTTAAAGTATGTCAGCTGAATCCAAAGTAAATGTTTCATCTGTCCTCTCTGAACCTAGAATAAGCAAAACCACAGTTAGCCGAAGGAAAGGGGATAAATTACTCCAGCAACTTCACTTACTGCAGGTGAGGAGCGAGCAGACAAAACAGACCATGACTTCAATGGCAAAATAGTAAGTCCCTGCCCTGTCAGTGGTTCAACTCTCTCAGCTGCCCATGCCTTTTAGTATAGACTTCAATAGCTCAGTAATCCATTTATACAAATGGAGATTTTTTTTTTCAGGAGTTTGTGACTTGAGCAGATTTGGGCAAATTTCAACCCCCCACTCACAAGACATGAATCCAAGACTAGTGTTAATGCCTCTCCGCGGAAAGTTGTTCTTTGAGCAAGTTGAACAATGAAAGTTGTTCTTTTCTTTTACCATGAATTAAAGCACGTTCTTGGCAGCAGCTGAACGATTGTTGCTGAAAGCCGTCTCCCCAACAGCGGCGGGTCATGAACAACGGCTCTTACAGAGAAGCTGTTGGGTGGCCTGAACGAAGAGCGCTCCTACCTGCACGGGAAAAAGACGAACGGGGGCCGTCGTGCAATGTGGATGAGCACTGATTTTTGGCAGGTTCCTGCTGTTAGCTCCACGATCGGGGAGGGGGCATTGGGGCAGGATGGCAGGGTGGGAAAGGTATTTTTAATCCATTTGTGTCCGCGCATGCCTTAAGGAGTTTTGTTCTTCTGTTTGTGTCACAAAGCCACCCAAAAACCAGTCATGCATTAGGACCACTCCACATCCGTGCCTGGTTAATCTGCTGGTGTGCGGAAAGCAATCCTTATCAAGCTGACTAGTGTGGCTTCATTGTTTCCCCATGCTCCATTTTCCTCTATCTGTTTCTTGTCTTATGTGTAATTATAAATTCTTTGGGGTGGAAACCAGTTTCATGGTCTGCGGTTGTACAGTGCCCAGCACGTGGGGCTCTTGCCCATGACTAAGGCTTCTTGGTACAGACAAATGATCTTTTTTTCCACCCCAGCAATTAATAACTGTGTCAGAAAACCTGTTTCCATCATCGCTGTACTGTCTGCAAGTTCACATAGGCTTGCTCTTTTCTTTCGTCTTTAAAAAAAAAAAAATCAGGGCTAATTTCTTAAAAGGGAGAGAGGAGCACGATCTCCCTTTTGTCCAGAAGCTAACTAGTTAGAGCAGTTACTCAGAATATAAGAGTGGAGGTCTTATGCTCTCCTCAGATAATTTGAACTCACATGCCTTGCCTCTTCTAGGAAAGTTCTCTGAATGCTGAGCTCAGGGCTGCTCTGGGATGGGAGCCATACTCCCTCCATCCTGTTTGAAGCTGTGCCAGCCACTTTCTGTACAAATAATTTCAACCTCCATTGGAGTAGAGAACGCACAGGCCTGTGACGGTGGCCTGACCACCGGGGTAGGGAGTTCTTTCTGCTCACTGCATTGGTAAATCTTTAAGTATTTTATGCAAAGTCAAACCTCTCTGCCAGGAGGGACTAAGAGCTCCCTTCTATTGGATATCCATTAGTTGGGCTCAGAGGGCACTTGCCTGAGATGTGGCACACGTGTGGGGGCTATCCTTGCCCTAAGTGGGCATGGAATGGATGTGTTATTTTGTGATGAATGAAATCACTTATATTCCACTCCTCTTCAGTTTCTGGTTTTCAGGTGGAAAAAATGAAAATGTTCAATTCGGTTTGATCAGACCCCCCCAAATCGATTTATTTGCACAGCACTGTCCAGGTGGAAATACAAACAGCGATCTTTTGCTACCTGCTGCACAGTGACACTCTTCCATAGTCCAGGAGTCTTTTTCCAAGCGTGGAGCACCCTTCCCTTTGTGCCAGGGCTTGTATCACTCCAGAAGAAAATCTGATTACGCTTCTTGGCCTTCTTCATCCTAATAGTGTTGTTTGTAGCATGAATTATAGTACAAACCAATATTTGCAGGTGAAATAAAATAGCTGCCAAAATATGTTTCAGGTACGCCAGGAATTCAGTTCTCCATTGTGCAAAGTGCAAGTCATTTCTGGAAAAGGGGTTTACTTGTCTTGTGTCTTGTTCACATTGGTGTTCATGGTCCCAGAGGCGTAGCTATCAAATTTGCTGCCTGGGGCAGAGATGCCAGAGAGCAGGGTAGGAGGTGAGAAGGGGCTGAATGCTGGATGCAGAGAATCTTACCAGAAACATAGATTAGATGTTGCATTTGTCCCTGGATACGTTGTGCCTGTATTTACCCCGGACCAAAAGTATCCAAGATTTGGCGTGTAAACACATTGCTCATCTATTCAGGGTTTAGAGAACAGCTGAATGCACTACCACTTTTCTACCATTGATTCAATGACGGACTGTACAGATGGACTTCGCACTATTCTGGGGTAAGCTGTTATTATCTCTTATTCAGGAAACATTTTTTAGGATTTATCCTGGGATAACAGACATGGATAGCTGTAGGCTTGCACACTGTCCCAGGATATAATGGTTTGTTTCTGCAGCCTTAAAGTCCTTGGCTGATGCTGTCTCAAAACTGCCTCTCCATACGCTGGATGCTGCTGCCACTGTTGCTGCCTTTGGCACCCCTCTAAAGCCACTTCTGGGGCTGGTCCCCCGATTACCCTCCCCTAGTTGCCCTACAGATGGTGGTGAACAGTGGATAATCAAACTATAGGACTGATAACTCGCAGAACATGCTACCAGCAAATAACTAAGCTTCAGGAAAAAATTAGGAAAGGACAAGCTTAGCTACTGCCAGTGAGGATTATTCTCTAGATCCTGCTTACTATAATTGTGTCAGGTCTACTTTCAGCAGTCCCGAGTCTGTGATTTCCACAATCGGTATCTCTTCAAATAACCAGTAACTGCTTGAACAAGGAGAAATTTCAGGAGGATCAATGCTGGGGTGAAAATGCTCAAGTTAAAAAAGCAGAGGAGTATAAACAGCTATTTTTCTTGACTACTGCTGTACGTCCTGCTGGGATTTTTCATTATTCAGGCTGTGGTTGGGCGGGGAGGTTATCTTCAGGATAGCATTTCCAAGAAATTTGTGCGTGCTATGACAATGATGTGTGCTACATTTTAAATTACATGTTATCAAGAGGATAAGAAATGATTTAATCTCTCCCCCAAATTTAACGCTGTGTATTCTTGCATATCACCTGCCCTTGAGTAGAATTCATGCCCTATTTTTTTGAAGCAGCATGGAAGGAAAAAATAACTTTCTTTGGATAAGTATGTGAGAAGCAGCAGAGAGGCAGCCATACTGCTCCTGGCCAGCCCCGTGCACTACATAGGGCTTGCTGAGTGACCCTCTGTGCCAGTTCGATCCAGTGCACCAGGTCTGGGCATAAATGCCAGGTCCAATTCAGCATGTGGGGCCATGTTTCCAGACCTGTGAGGATCTGTTTCTCACATATAATACGCACCCCAAGTTTTACCAGCTGTTTTTTCTGGGGGGGAAAGGTGCAGGTTATATGTAAGAAAGTATGGGAATACTTCTGCTGGCTATCGCAACCTGGGTTGGGTTTGTGCAGAGCTGATGCCAGTATGAGCTGAGGGTATTTCTTTCTCTAACTATTGTGAAGGAAAGCACTACATACACTTAGATGTTACAGGAATATTTCACCCAGCAGTCAGTAAAACAGTCTTCATGTGCTTAGGAAGAAAACAGGAGATAGTAGTTGTCAGGCTGAGAGAGCTGAATTGCAGCATCACTATTTGTACTTTGCATTATAGGAAAAATAGTTGCCTCTATATTTTGGTAGTGGTGGCACACCCTACATTTGGGGAAACAAGGGCTTTCATGTGTCTTGGAGAGGTGGAAGGCCTGAGTTTGAGGGGGGGAAATTAGGAGAAAACAATAACTTCTTATAGAAAGTGATTTACTACAATTGCTTGAAGGATATAAATAGCAAGAAGGAAGAGGATTTGCAAAAGGTCATACAGAAAGGTTATAAACCTGAAGATTTACATGTGGTCTAAGATAAGAACAAATTCTTAATGGTGACCTGCAAGGCCATGCAACAGCATCTAATTTGGAGGGTGCTTCAGCACTGGACTACGTTACCTAGGAAGGCTGTGGTATCTTGAAGCTTTTAAGTACAAGTTAAACCAGTGATTCTCAGTTAAAGTGCCAGCCTTGTGGTGCTGTGAGATCCTTTTAAGGGTGCTGTGGGGTGTCACGTGATATTACAACCTACAAGGTGCAAACACCCACACGATTCACAAGATAAACCTGGAGATTTCACAAAGGAAGCCATAATGTCAGAACTATTGCGGTCTTCCTGAGTTCTTCGCAACAAAAGAATGGCTCTGTGATTTTCCTGTAGTCAAAAAACAGGTGAAAGTTAAGAGCTGGCATTTTCCAAGTGGGTGCTTTGAGTCTAAAAAAGGTTGAAAACCCCTAGCTTAGACAGACACTGGGATGCAGTGGTTCAGGCTGGGAAGATCCTGCCTGCTGTCGGGGCTTGCCCTAGATAATCTCCTCAGATCCTTTCTAGCCCTCTTGTTCTGTGGTTCCATGAGTTTATGAAAGCTTCAGAAATTCAGTTTTCTGAGTTACTAGTGCTTGTGACTGTCCCTTATGTTACCTCTGTGAGTGAAGGCTTGCGGAGAACATAAGAACTGCCATTTACCGTTGCCTGACTCACATGATGGCGGAGAGTGGATGCTGAAAGGGGAGTGAGCAGGATATGACCAGGGTCCTTTTCACTGCTCCTCTGCCACTTGCAACCCCAGCATTTAAGGTCTAGCAGGCTCTGGTTTAGAGACTGTTCCCCTAGCTCCCATGCTCAGTAGCTGCTGCTGCACCTTTCCTCCAAGACTTTGTCCAGTCCCTTTTGGCATCTGGCTAAGCCGTCAACTTCCACAACATCTTGTGGCAATGAGCTCCACACTTGAATTACGTGTCGTGTGAGAGAGAATGTCCTTATGTTCATTTAAAACTTGCTACCTACTAAAGCTGTGACCGTTGAAAATCAGTCTAAGAATAAGGTACAATTGACAACTATTGATCTCATTATATCTTTGTCTGGTAGATGGGATAGGCCTCTTTGAATTTTCTATGTATGGACTTGTAAGTATTGGCAATGTCATGCATGTGGCCAATGCTGGATAAACACACAGTGCATGTTTGTGTCACCTCATCCTCATTTTTTATTCCTTGTCTGTGTTTTAGTTCAATGAGAAACTGCCCTGATTCTGAAGCAGTCCATTGTGGAGTGAGAGGGTGTCTGAGCTGCAGCGCTACCTCCTGTTTACAGTTCACGTAGCAATACCCGCACTGCCTTTAATTTAGCTGGTGCGAGTACCGGTGCCCATGTAGTCGTAGGAGCATTGCTCCCATGTTGGCTCTGATAGCCTGTAGAAGACCTTAATTATGGTTGCATACGCATGTTTGAATGAGCTAGGAAAATTGTCCCAGGTTTGTTTTCCTGGTAGAAAAACATACCTGTAGATGTCTGCATAGGCATTCAAATACTGAGCCCCTGAAGAGTAGAGCACTTGCGGTACTGATGCTGCACAGCCAGGGGAGCCCAGTGCATACATCTCAGTGTGATCTGAGCATCTGTATACTCATGGTTTCTTCCAGCAATCACCAGCTCTTCCAGGAGAAACACAACACCTGCACGTGGCCGCAGTATTTGAGTGACTACACATGCTGAAGCCTGTTCTGCCATGTTGTTGGTGCTGTCAGTACCCGAGCTAGTGAGATTAAAAATAGCTCAAACTCGTTTACAACATGCAGTCATGTCCTTTCATTGCAATGCAGACATAAGCAGATTTCTCTGATTTCATTCACCCCCTTTCCCAATCTTTCTATTGCCCTCAAATCCAAAAGAAGATTAAGTCAGACCACTTTGGACTCAGCAAGCAAAGCACATTCCTCTCCATGTAATTCTTGGCTCCTGGGAATGATTAGAATGGCTGTTCTGTGCTATTAAAGTATTAAAGTCACTTAGAGTAAGTGTCCCCCATCTTGTAGTATATGCATCAGCTTTAGCTTTACCAAAGTGATAAGGCTGAAATTAATTGCTCCTTAAAATGTTAGATTTAAAAACTAAAATTGGTTAAACATGAGATATCCAGAAAGCTTGCAGTTCAGATTCCAGTAATTTCTGCTGAGTTTCTGTGTGTAGATCTCCAGCCAAATTCAAAAGAAAGGTGAGGAGTGGGGCAAGGATTAAATATACCGTTTCTTAAAATGCAGTAGATATGAGAGGTTAGGCAAAGGGATTGAGAGAGAAAGAGAAGCGGAGGTAAAGCTACCATTGAGCTGTACAAGAGAAGTGGGGCTAAGTGTATGGCAGTATCACCTCTGAGATAACTTTGAGCAGAGTCAAGACATTACTGCCAAATCCTTGACTGCAGATTTCTTGAAGACCTGATTTGTAGATGCAATCACCACCTTCCATCATCTTCAGTAGAGCTATTGGAAATAGCCACTACTGAAAAGTGCAGCTCTAGTTTTTTAAGTTAGGTTTTTCTTAAGTAAAACAAAACCTTTCTCTCTATTGTGCTAACGATCTGAAGTCTTATGTTTAGCTTTTGCATAAGACAGCTGAAAGCCTTGAAACCATTAGTACTGATGGCAAAAATCCAGGTTGTCTCTCCACATGATAGTAGGCATGTTCCAGTGTGTCTTACAGTCTGCTTGTAAATGGTTCAACTAATAGAGCTTCCCAGAAGTGGCCTTTTTTAACTAGCATATCAGTTAATCCAGCAAAGAGCCATACGCAGCCTCAATCTGCAGAGTAAATTGATGTCAGTGGAAGGCTGATATGTGTGTGCGGGTCCTGTAGAAGCCACAGCCCAAAAGATATAAATGTTGAGAAACTTATCCAGGAGCACATCTGCGAGGGACCAGCAGGAAAAATTATGCTCAGGGGCAATCAACATGGGTTCATTTGAGGCGGGTCCTGTCAGACCAACCTGGTGGTCTTCTATGACCAGGTCACAAAATCCTTGGATGTAGGTGTCGCAGTGGATGTAGTCTTTCTGGACTTTGGGAAGGCCTTCGACACTGTCTCTCACCCCGTTGCCATTAAGAAATTAGGTGACTGTGATGTCAATGCCTACACAGTCAGATGAGTCGCAAATTGGCTGGAGGGCTGCACCCAGAGAGTGGTGGTGGATGGGTCATTTTTGACCTGGAGGGATGTGGGCAGTGGCGTCCCCCAGGGCTTGGTCCTTGGACTCGCACTGTTTAACATCTTCATCAGTGACTTGGACGGGGGTGTAAAAAGCACCCTGTTCAAATTTGCAGATGACACTAAGATGTGGAGAGAAGTGAGCATGCCAGAAGGGAGGAATAGGCTGCAATTGGACCTGTACAGGTTACAGGGGTGGGCGGTTGAGAACAGGATGGGTTTCAACACTGACAAGTGCAAGGTGCTGCACCTGGGGAGGAAGAACCAGCAGCACCCCTACAGGCTGGGGAACTCCTTTCTCGTCAGTGCAGAGGCAGAAAAGGATCTTGGAGTCATTATTGATGTCAGAACGAACATGGGC
>JAGPOW010000261.1:250484279-250504140 GCA_030014935.1 Caiman crocodilus | reverse complement strand
ACAGCGTGGGGATGCGGTCAGGAAGGCCAACCACATCTTGTCGTGCATCCACAGATGCATCTCAAGCAGGTCCAAGGAGGTGATCCTCCCCCTCTATGCGGCATTGGTCATGCCTCAGTTGGAGTACTGCATCCAGTTCTGGGCGCCGCACTTCAGGAGGGATGTGGACAGCCCACATCCTCCTCTCTGAAGGAGAGAGTCTGAAGGAAGGCCACTCGCATGATCAGGGGGCAGCAGGGCAGACCCTACAAGGAGAGGCTATGGGACCTGAACCTGTTCAGCCTCCACAAGAGAAGACTGAGAGGGGATCTGGTGGCTGTCTATAAACTTACCAAGGGGGACCAGTGGGGAACAGGAGAGTCCTTGTTCCCTCGTGCACTACCAGGAATAACTAGGAATAACGACCATAAGTTGACTGAGAGTAGGTTCAGGCTAGACATTAGGAAGCACTACTTCACAGTCAGGTCACCTAGGATCTGGAACCAACTTCCAAGGGAAGTGGTGCTTGCTTCTACCCTGGGGGTCTTCAAAAGGAGGCTAGATAGACACTTTGCCAGGGTCATTTGACCCCAGCATCCTTTCCTGCCCATGGTAGAGGGTCAGACTTGATGACCTGCTCAGGGCCCTTCTGCCCCTACCAACTAGGAAACTATAAAATCCTCCATGAAAAGTGATAAAGATTTAGTTTGGCACCCTGAACCATGATATGTCTCAGTCTCCCCCAAAACCAAACCAAAATCAAACACACGTCCTGTGCAAATTTTTCTCTAGAATTTTAAAAGGCACCAGTATATGTAGTGCTTAGTGGAAATTTGTCTGTGAGGCATGATTTCACCCATGGCAATTAGGCACCATTAAGTGATCTAGCAGCAAACTCAGATTCGGGACTATTTTGTCATTCTTCAAGAATTAAAGGTTTCCAAGTTTGTAGTTTCCTTTCTGTTAAGGAAAGACCAAAAGCCCATTGAGGCTAACTGAGATCTTTCCATTGATTTCAGTTTTCTTCCGGGTGCTGATCCCCAAGCAGCGCTTTCCTGCAGCACCAGACTGATGCATTCTTAGCATTTAACCAGTTGACATCGTCATGCTTTCATCATCATTTATTTCCTGTCCTTGTGGGAAAACTTGCTCTTGAAGCCTGACAGAAGTTTTGTCAATAAGGTGCCATCTGACTTCACATGGATTAACGTATTTTTCAGTCACAGGGTTGAAGTGCTGTTGCTGTGATGATCCAAAAATGTCTGAGGGGCAAGGATATTTGTGCACTGACAGGTGTGGAAACAAAAAGAGCGCTTTAACAGAAGAGGAAGCACAGTAATTTGACCCAGCTCCCCAGCATCTGTATAGATCAGGCACTTCAGCAGGGCTTTTTGGCAGTTTTGGCAAAAGCTGATTCAATTAGCTATTAGATAAAAGCACCAAAAACCACTGCTGAAGCACCCAATTTATATAGACATTGGGTGACCCAGGTCAGACTAATATGATGCCTCTTCTGGGCATGCACTGTGCTAAGCGTGGGGGCGTGTTGAGCTAAAAGTAAAGCACTGTTTGTTTTATTCTCCCCCCACCCCTGCATATCTACAAGCAGCTTTTATTGATATCTTCTATTGGATCAATTGTAAACTTGGGAAAGGTATTGGACAAGTTTTGGGGCATCGAGTGCCTTTCCTCAGGTCTATGTTCTCCCAACTTTATAGTTAGTCTAGTAAAAGATTCCTTGCCTTTTATGTCTTTCAGGTAATTCAGGGATCCAAATGCAAAATGTCACATTCAGTGACAGGTGGGGTTTTTTTGGATACTTCTGGGAGACTTTCATTCCACACTTGGTATGAATAAAATCCATCAGTCTGCATACAGGGTTTTTCATCTGTCACAGAGGATGTTCTTTATTATCTTTCCTTCTTCTGAAGACTGACAGCTGAAGACAGTCTAATCAAAGTTAAATACACAAAGTGAGACGATGCTTTTTGGGCAAGCAAATTATGGAATAATTGGGAGTTTTTTCTTTATTTTGCCTGTAACAGTCAAAAATGAAAAGAGAAAATTGAGCAAATCCTTCTGAAATATTAGCTGATCTCGTCACACTCTTTTCAGCACAAACTTCACCAGGAAGCCGATTTATTAATTACATGCAACTATATAGTTCATACAAGGAGGGGGCATCTATATGTGTGCTTAACTACAGAGTTGACTAATTAGTTTTGCAGTAAAGCTTCACCATCTACACGTGTGCCCCTGTTAGGCCAGAGTAACTAATTCACTCCATTGTACTGCCTTGCACAAGTGCTATCTTACAGCAGAGTTACATATTACACTGCCCAGTTGTGTAGGTGGTGACCAGGACTGACTGCGGCATGAGGGTGCTACAGTGCAGGGGTTGCCTGCTGCTGGAGGGGGCACTGCAGCACCCTTATGCCCCCGTCAGCCCCTCCGCAGCATGTTGAGCTGGGGCAGAGCAGCTCTGGGTTGACAGGCTGACCCCCTGGACCACGTGCCGGCCAGGACTGTGCTGCCCTGGCCTAATCTGCTGCAGACTTTCCCACCCACACCTGGGGGATGTATACATGTAAACGCTGTGCTTGGGAGCAATACACTTTGGCATGAACTGTGTCAGAGTTTATTCAGGTACACTGATTGCAAGTGTAGATGCACCTGAAGTAACCAATCTTTTATCCAATGCTGATTTCTCACTAAATATTATGGCCTGGATTTATGGTTGGTTTAAATGGCATCTTCATTCAGTTTGGCTTAGTTACACTGGACCTGAATTTGGCCCTCTGCTTTTATGAACTGTAGGCACATCCCTTTCTATCCAAGGGTCTCCAAGTGTACACCTTAGTACACTTGCTGATTTAGTTCAGAGCATGTGTTTGAAAAAAGGTCTTAGAACTGAAGTAGATGCTGTGGATGAAGCATCTACGTGCACATCATTTGGAGAGGGAGAGCACCAATATTAGGGCAAAGACCCTGTACAGCTCAACGGTGCAATGAATGGACAACTGGGTTTGTTGCTTTGGTGGCCCTCACGTGGCCATCATGATATGGCACTGGGAGAATTCTGATCTCCACATCCCACACAAGGATCATTGAAACATCTGCCGCAGGGGTGGCTTACGCAGAATTTGCCTGAGAAGCGAGGATAAAAGATCAATAACAGACTGAGAAAGGGGCAGAGAGGGGCGGCACTAGGAACGGGCGCACTGGGTGGGTGGATGTCAGCTCCTTGTGTCCTCCAGACTCCACTCCCCACCTGGCATGCATACTCATCGTAATGCATTTTTCAAGCTATATGGTGCTTTGCAGCCACGGACGCTTTCTGAGATTACAGCAAAGCTGGAAAGCTGTCAGCCACATTGCCTGAAATCCACTCCTCTGCCCTGGCTTTAAGCCACTAAAACACAATTAAAACAGCATGAATCGTATGAACAGTATAATTCACTGAAACAACAATCACAGTGTTCCACCACAACCTGCCAGTTGTGCCCTCGGGAGGGCTCACAACAGAAGGCAAACCCCACAAATGTTTATATATCCCCCAGGTGTGGGTGGAAAGGTCATAGGACTGATACGAGCAGCCAGTAATTAGCAGCACAAGCAGATAAATAGAAAAGAGATCAAAGAAGGAAATAAGGGGCAAGCATCAGAAATGGAGACAAAGGACTATTACAGATAACCTAGATCAGGGACATGCAACCCCTGGTACACATGCCAGAGCATGGCACGCAAAGGCACTTTGCTTGGCATGCCACCTCAGAGCAGATGGAGGGGGAACTGTGAGGGGCCTTGTTGTGGCAGTGCAGCCCCAGGTGTCTTACTGAAAGATTTACTTAAATCATACGTAAGACACGAAGACATCTTCCCCACCGTCCATCTTGAGGCATGCATACACCTGCCACTGGCAGTGAGGCAGACCAGGGCTCGAAGGACCCTGGTGCAGCTGCTAGCAGCCTCCCTGCCATCTCCTGCATGGCACACAGCGGGAGCCTGCCCAGAGCCCAGGACAGCTTTGGCAAGAGGCTACACTAGGGTGCGTGGGCTCATTGGTAGCAGTGGGTGCACATGCACATCAGGGCAGATGGCAGGGAAGGGACCGGGGTTGAACTGACGCAACAAGGATCGGGCCCCTTGTAATTCCCTTGCCATCTGCCCCTGGCATGCCAACATCTTACAATTCAAGGTTGCGGGTGTTTTTGGTACCCCCTTCATTATCCCTTCCTCCTTTTGCAATGCTTTTTATGTTACAAAGGGCAGGGCTCAGTTAGGTATTAAGGCCAGGTACAGACATTACACTTTTCTCGACGTACGTAATCAGAAATTGGTCTATAGCCATAGCAGAACAGAAGTTTGGTGCACATAGTCTGGTTTAAAGATGGCAGAACCCAGGCTAAGATGTCACCAGTGGGTGAATGGGAGTTCTGCTCACTACTGATCTAAACTTCACCGCTTACAGAAAACCGTGTCACTTAGATCGAGTCCACCTCGGGCTCGTTAAATGTCTGTACCTAGCCTAAGACCCTCTTGCCATTAGAGAAATTTGCTTCCCCTTGCTAATGCAAATGAATGGAGTAAAACAGCAATTCAGCACATGGGAATTGCACCAGAAGCCCCCATTTTACATGAGTGCGGCCTGTCTATGTTAGCGGGGCTTCAGAAATGAAGACGTATATGTTGGTGCAAATTTCTGTAATGCAGCCTGAGCCTAAGTAGCTTTCTAGTCAGAGGTGCCCATTAGTCTTTCCTGACACTGTGTGGCCTGCCACAGCATCATCAAGAGTTAAATCATGAGTAAGACACCAATGATACAAAACACATCAGTTTTTTAAAACACCGAAGTGTAATCCATCCCCCACCCTTTTTTTTTTTGGTTTGTCTTCTGAATTCCAACTGCTGCATCCCATCCTCGGTGGATTTGACATTTAATTTTCTCCCCACACAAATTTATAGTGAGCTAAGGCAATTTTTGGATCCTGCCGCAGGAGGTCTCTGTAGACAGTCACTCTGAGATGAAGCAGTAGTATTTGCATCCAACACTGCTTGTTGATGCAGTTCCAGCTCCCTTCAAGTCAAATTGTCAGATACAATTCTGTGCCCCATTCACCCCCTGGCACCAGACACATCATTAATGTGCCTCCCCAGCCCCGGTCCACACATCAGCTGGAGCCTGCAGTATGTCTGCCACCCTCGGTTAACTTTGTAGCCACACATCGGTTAACTTTGTGAAGTTTTCAGCTGAAAAGATTCAAATCAAGTTGCAGGTGGTGTAGAGATGGAGGGCAGAAGGGAAGAAGCTGGGAAGAGCTGAGTCTTCTTTCACAAGACAGGACGATAGAACAGAGTGGTGATCATGGGTGGCTGGGCTTATTTCTCCTCCCTCCTCTCACCTTCCTCTCCCGTGGGGAGTAGTGTTGCTTGCTCCATCTCTACAGCCCCAGCTTCCATCTCCCAGGGGAGGTAAGATCACTTTGTCAGCCTTCTGCAGCTGCTGCAGCTGGGGGGGGAGGGGGGTTGCCCCAGGAGGTGGGACATGAGGAAGGCAGCCAATGAGAAGAAGGCTTTTCTCTTTGGCAGGTCTTAAAATTGTTGCATTGTTGTACTGTAGTTTGGTTGCAAACAAATCGTGTTCTTCTGACAGCCCCCGATATATCAGTGACCCCATTCGGCCAGCAAGGCTTAGCTTTAAATAGGTAAGGAATGCAATCCATGTTCAGCAAAACCATTACTGTTTACTTACACGGCAATGAATTAGGGGTAGGCTTAAATTTAAGCACTTAATCAAGTGCTTTGCTGAGTCAGGGTATGTGGGGCAACTGCTGTTGTACTAATGGTAATGGAAGAAAGAAAATCCATTTTGAAGGACACCATCAATTTCAAATTCACACTCTGTGTGCAAATTGAATCTCCGTTAATAAGAAATAACACCTAGGATTCCTGTGGCAGCAGGAAATTGTGTGCATAGGAAGTGTACTTCACAGCTTTACTTTTTCTTTTAACCGCACTTGTGTGAGTGCTGTGTCAGTGAGTAGCTCTGTTCCTTGCCTCACGCATCAGTCTGATGATCTGAGCCTCTCATGCTGCCCTCAGGAGAAGCTGTGTTCATCTTCTGCAGCAAGCCCTGCAGGGGAGGGAGTTTCCAGGCTCATCACTGAGATTCTTCCTGGGCTTGCTGAGTAGGGGCTAAATTTGCTCATTTTCTCAGTGACCCCTGTAATGGATTTGGTGCGGGTAGCAGAATTTTCTTTTGCTGCTTTTCTACCTGTACACACCACCACTCCCCCGCACACACACACTTCTCAGGTCAAGTCACTTAGGTGGCATTTCCAGGATCATGTAAAGCTGCCCAAGTTGGAATAACTTTTCATTCACATTTTTGTCAGCTATGCCCTTCATACGTGGACTCTGGTCCACAGCAGATTTCAGACACTAAAATGTAGCATACCACATACCATAGCATGGTACTCGGCATTGCTTTCTTTCATAATTTTAATCAATGTGTTTACAATGCATTCTCATTCCTCAAACCAACCTATGGGCCCCTGAGTTGCATCTGCAGGTTACTTTGGTACCACCTTTGCAAGCCATGGCTCTAACAGACTCTGCTTTAGCAAATGTATTAACTCAGAAGCCAGTTAGTGGCTTTCAGAGAGCTGTAGGATGGGCATAAAAGGCACCTTAGTAGACAAACTATTACTGAGCATGTAATAATCACCTGACCAGCAGTAGAGAAGAGAAAGAGAACTCAAGGGGACTGTGCAAGTTAGAACTATGGGCAATTATACAGTAAGTGCTATATTACTGTCCAAGAAAACCTTCCCATCATCCACCACTGAAGTTGGTAAATGCTACAAGCTATTGCTGTATGGGAAGCAGCTTCTGCAGTCTGTGAGCCTGCAGCCTGTGTCCATTTTTGCAGCACTTGGTGTTCAGTTCTAACATCCTGTTTCTTTGAAAAGGTCATGCACACTTGGAAAGGCTCTCAAGGAGCATGGATCTGCTTCCCGTCTGCTGGCCGACAGCCTGCCTGCCTGCATGGCTAGAGCTCACCTCATTCGCTCCTCCAAAATTAATAGATGTATGAAAGAATCCCAATGCCAGATGAGGCAATCTGACCGTATGTCTGTCTCAGGTGGTGAGAGAGTCACTAGTTGGAGCCTCATTCAGGGAAAGACTGTTTCTTTCCTCTTTCAAACACAAATGATAAGTCTGGCATTGAAGAAATACACCCTGTAATATCTCTTACAAAGCAAACTCCTAGAGAAGCTGTCCCATGCTAGCTGGTATTGGCTCATCTATCGGATGTCAGTAGTTTAACATGGGGCAGAAGCAGTTGGGTAGTGGATGATCTCTTACTGCCAGTGGACCAAGTTGCTTTAAATTCCAATTGCCAAATCAAGAGTGAGACCTTATAAAGGGAGATAAGGCAAAATGTGGTGTGTATTGATTACATGAATTAGACATAGAGGTTTGGACACACCACGTGTATTGACACACACAGATCATAATGCACATCATTACACACAGGCACACACAAACACAAAGCAACCATTCCATTCAGATATTATAGTTACCAGCAGCAGTTGTTCAATAATAGCACTGGGTGGCCAGCCCAGGCCTTATTGAGAGAGAGAAAGTTCCTGTAGATAGCAGCTTTGGAGCAGGGTGAACAGATGCTTCTGTGCTCTGAAGAAACAGCAGTTGAGAGAGAGACTTGCCCAATTTGGCATTTTCAAAGTCCTCTTTTATATGGATTGGCATTTTTTGTTTCAGTGCTTTGGGGGGTTTCCATACCCAGCTTCTGTTTTTGCAGTTGTTCTTCATTCATCTTCTGCTTATCTCAGCCCGAGGTCAGCTTGGTCATCAAAGCTGGTATCTCAGCCTTGGAGTGTCCTTGCTGCCAATCTGGCAGGATGTGTGCATTCCTCCTCCTCCTTATCTTCTTTGTGCCATAGGCCTCAAAGACATTCTTCAACCATCAATTAATTAGTTTACTGACTGGTAACTTACATTTGGTGCCTTGTTGCTTACATAAACAGTTAAATCTTCTTTTTCCTGTCTCTATGTCATTCTTTCACCATTCGCCCTTTGACATGCACTCATTCAAAAAGGGCATACAGAGTTCATTCATTTATGTCAAGCAAAAACATACAAAATGGAGTGTTCACGTTACTTACAGGACAAGACTAACATGGTTACATTTCACTATTATTACAGTCTGTTAACATCAACTACATTAGTTCAGTTCCTGCTACAGATGGAGAGCAGACAACTATTCTTATCCTCCTGGACCTCTACAGCATTGAATTCTGACTACATCTTCCTGTTATCCAGCTGGAGAGAGCTGTCGTATTCCAGCCTAATATGCCCAAATGGTTTGACCCCATAATGGAGAAAAGAGACATGATAGGCCACTGCACCTCCAACTTTAGAGCACCTCATTTATGGGCAAAAGGGCCTATTCTTTCTCTGGTCCTATTCAACATATATTACTCTAGGTGAACGAAACTGGGTCTTAAGTCCCTTCAAAGTCCCTTCAAAATGGAGATGATACAACTCCACTCACCTGTCATCACATATAAACACTTTATTACCACTAACCTGGCCTAGTGTTTAGGCAGCATCAGCTCATGGATGAAGACTGGTAGGTGGAGGTTGAAGTTGAATCTAAACAAGGCAGAAGACAGGTGAAAATATTTTGAAAAATTCTAGGCCTGCATTGTCTCCTTTTGGTTAAAGAAGCAAACCAACAATTGATCAGTTCATCCAGTGGTTAGGAGTGGTCCTCAACAATAATTTTATATATAGCATTATCCTTGAGAAACACTCTACTGTCTTCATTGTCCCATCCTGGTGGCCAGTGGCCTGACTTGTTACATACCTCTTTGTTACCTCATCTCTAGTATTACAGTATATCTGATGGAGAAGGCCATCAGCACTGACTGAATGTGGAAAGGAGTGTAACAGGAAAAGATGCAATGAAGGCTGAAGTGTTCAATGCCTCCTTTACTTCAGTCTTCACAAAAAGGTCAACTGTCAGATGTCAGGCACAGGTAACAGCAAGGATAGTGGTGAGGAAGAAAATCAGTCTCAAGTAAAGAAAGAAAAGGTTAGAGATGGCTAAAACAAGAAGGATATGTTTTAAATCAGCAGGGCTAAATGAGATTCATCCTCAAGTACTTGAGGAATTGGCTGAAGTAATTGCAGAGCTATTGGTTATCATCTTTTGAGATCTCAAGCAGGTCAGGTAAGATCCGAGTCAACTAGGAAAGGGCAAACGGTGCCCATCCTTAAAAAGGCAAGTGGGAGGGTGCAAGGAATTACAGACCTGCCAGTCTTACCTCAGTACCCTCAGAAATATACTGGAGCATATAATCAAGCAATGAATTTCTAAGCACCTTGAGGATAACAAGGTAATAATGAACAGCCAACATGTATTTGTCAAAAGCAAATCATGCCTGATCAATCTGACTTCCTTCTATGACAAAGTGAGGGCTTTGTGAATGTCAGGGAGAACAGTGGATGTGATATACCTTGACATTAGCTAGGCTTCTGACAGTGTATCCCATAATATTCTCACTGGAATACAATCCAGTACAATCCAAACAAGGAAATACAATCTACACAAAACTACTGATAATTTGAGTGTATAACTATTTGAATCATCATGCTCAAAGACTTGGCTTAATGTCTAACTAGGAGGAGGTAACAAGGAGGGTTTCCCAGGGGTCTGTCCTCAGTTCAGCATTGTTCAGTATTTTCCTAGTGATGTGGAGGATGGAATTAAGTGCATGCTTATTAAATTTGCAGATGATGCCATGCTGGGTGGGGATGCAGACGTGTCGGAGGATAGAATTGGGATTCAAAATAACCTTGATATTTTGAAGAAGTCATCCAAATTAAATTGGTTGCAAGTCAGTAGGGAGAAGTCCAATATTCTGCATTTGTGATGGAACAACCAAATGCTCTAATACAGACTGGAGATTGACTGGCTAGTCTGTAGTACTGCAGAAAAGGACCTGGGGGTTATAGTGGACCATAAGCTGAATCTGAGTCACCAGTGTGCTATTGCTGCAAAAAGGCCAAAGGCACAGTGAGCTTTAGTACCAGGAACGCTATGTACAAGTCATGAAGAATGATTCTTCTACTGGGTACAGTACTAGTAAGGCTTCACCAAGAATACTCTTCAGCCATAGCACCTTAAGAAAGATAAGGAAAAATTGGAAGCAAAGATTAATAAAAATGATTAAAGGTCTATAAATTGTGCATACAAGTAAGGATGGGAAGAAATGGGATTATTTAGTTTGAAGAAAAGAAGACTGAGAGTGTGATTTAATATTTTTTTTCAGATACAAAAAGTTGCTTATAAAGTGATATAGTATTCTCTATGGCCACAGGGATGAAAAGAAGCAACAACCTTAATTTGCAACAAGGACATTTAGGTTGGTTATTAGAGAGACCTTTCTAACTATAAGGGTGGTTAAAATCTGGTGTAGATTACCTGTCTCTCAACAGCTGGTTGCTCAGATGAATGGATGCAGGCTCTAATGCAGGGGTGGGCAATTATTTTGGGCAGGGGGCCACTTACTGAGTGTTGGCAAGCTGTTTTGGGCCACAATTCCCTCTCCGGTGCAGGGAAGCAGGAACAGCCCCATGGTCTCAGGCCAGAAACCTCTGCTAGGTTGTGGAGGCAGGGCTGGGCAGAACTTATTTCTGGGTCGTGCCACCAGCTTCCTCTGGGTCCTGCTACTCCTGGCTCCTGTCATCTTTGACAGGCAGTTAGGAGCAAATAAATATTAATTTTCTAAGATTTTTAGGGGCCCTGTGGGCTGGATACAATGGCCTGGTGGGCCAGGACCATATTTTGCCCACCCCTACTCTCATGCTGATCCCGAGCAGCTTGCAAATCATTGGCAAGATATCATTCAGGACAGCTAATACATGGGTGTAGCCACCTGTGTCTTACCACCCAGTAGAGCAGTAGGGCAGTAGAGTTCTATCAGGGCGAGAGTGGCTGCCTCTAGTTCAAGAGGGGCCAGGACAGGGCTGGGAGCTGTGCATTGTGGGATGCCTGGGCTATTTGTCCTGGGATGCAATCAGATGCACTTCAGAAGGTCCTGGAACAAAGTTTTAGCGGCTCTTATCCTGCAAACCTTTTTGGGATCTGTTCTGGTGCAATGGAAATGGCTGCTTGAACTTTTGCAATTTATCCCTGGAGAAAATGGATTCTCTTGGGACAAATGCAGCATTTGTTCATAGCTCTAGGGAGGTTGTGGAGTCTTTATCAAAGGAAGTTCTTAAACACAGGTTGGACAAACATTTGTCTGGGATGGTTCTGGGCATGGAGAATGATTGCATGACTGACTGATAGCCCTTTCATTTTGAGCTCCCTATAATTCTGTGATTTTGAAAACTCTGACCACTACAGAATGCTGTACTATTTCTCTTCAGCCAAATGAGACACTATAAACACATCATACCAGTTTTCTTCTTTGTCTGTTGGCTTCCCATAGTTAAATTCAAAGCCTCACTCCTCATATTCAAAACCTTGATACCTAAGAGGCTAATTAAACATGAAGTCTTTTATAGACAGTGTCACTCCACTGGCACAAAGACATTTTCCATTGCAAGGGGAAAGTCTGTCTGTGCAGGGCATGGACCTTTCCCAGGAGCTCAAATGAGAACATGGAAAGAACTCCCTCAGGATCAAAGGAGCATCAAAAAGTTCTCTGCCTTTGGCCACAAGACTAAGGCATGCTATTTTGACCTGCTTTCTCTAACATACCTGGAGACCAGTGGGTATGTTTAAAGTTAGTACCTAGCACCCTACTTAAGCAAATGGCTACATGCTGCACAAGTTTCTTCCCCTGGGGTGTGGCAATGGTGGCAGTCCCTCATGATCAAGGATGATCGCTCCCATGAGTGAAGTAAAGAGTTGTAAATGAGTCCATTGTTGGCTAAGGTGACCAATCCTAGAGCCACAGACACTCTTGCAGATACCACAAGTGGTGCTTAAAGCGAGGGTCAAACCATACATTTCTCAGTCTTGTTTCCTTTCCTTCCATTTCTCTCAGTTTTATGCCTCCAGAGTAAGACAGTTTTCCTCAAAGTAAGATAGATATACCTTCTTTTCCAAGATGTCACCATATAGCCCTGTCTCGGGCTACTTTTCCCCAATTTGTGATGCCAGTGCCCCACTTCTTAATGTTTTCCTTGAGGGTGTCCTTGAAGCACTTTCTCTGGTCCCCATGTGTTCTTTGTCCTTGGCCGAGTTGGAAGTATAGTAGTTGTTTTGACAAATGTACATTAGACATGTGCACACAATGATCAGTCCACCGCAGCTGATGTTGAATAATCAAAGCTTCCATGCTTGTGGTGTTAGCATCGATAAGGATACCAGAATTTGTGCAACGATCCTCCCACTTTATTCCAGGGATCTTCCAGAGTCAGTGCTGGTGAAGGCATTCCAAACTGTTCAGATGGTCCCTGGAGAGGATAAGTGAAAGTACTAACATCACACAGAATATGCTAGTCATCTTCTTGAAGGCACATAGACACTAGGGGTGGGCAAAACGGGCTGTATTTTATTCAGATTGGGATTCAGCCTGAATCGGGGACAGTGATTTGATTAGTTGATTCAGATCACTGTACCCGATTTGACTGGCTGAGTTGGATCTGAAGATTCAATGCTGATTCAGAGAATCGGTGATTCGACCATAGACACAGCTTTAAATGTTTTTTCTACGTACCTCAAGGTACAGGCACCACTCATGAATGCTGGGATGGATGGAGTGTCCCACATAAGCGTTCTTCCGGTCCACTTCCATTGGGGAGCGCACAGGGACCCCCTCTCCCTCCTCTCCCCCCTCCCTCCCCGCTGCAGCCCTCCAGATTGGTGATCGGCCACAGGGGAACCCCGTGTGCCCCCTCCCTCCCCCAACCCAGGAGGCACCAGTCACTGAGCCAGTGTGGGGAGATGCAGTATGCTCCTCAGCGGACCAAAAATGCTTCTGGTCCACTTCTGGGCCCGTTGCCGAGCATGCTCAGTGTGGATGTTACATTTAAGGCGAGTCTACATATCACTGTACAGCATTGTGCTTTAGTATTTCCTTTTGAAAGTGCTAAAGCACAGTATAGTAACTACCTGTACTATCCGCACACCATTAGATTTCACTGCTGTTTTGCCATAGTGGTGCACTAAAATGGGGGAGCACACCACTACGAACATGTAGCTGCCAATCACATGTTGACCCACATGATTGCTATGTCACCATAGCATGCCATATGGTCACATAGTGCATCACTACGTCACTGTCAGGTGACATGGAGATGTGTCCTTAGATTCCTAGTTAGGTGAATTTAAGTGCAAACTGTACTGAAGTTCAAGAAGTTTCGATTGGTCTAAAAATGGCTGACCCAATCTAAGTTAACTGTACCTCCACCATAGTCTAATTTAGATCGGATCCAGCATGACTGATCTAACTGAACTTCTGTACAGGTCCTAGCACAGCCCCAGGGCTGGGAAAGCCCAGCCGCTGGCCTCAGCCCCGGGGTTGTGCTTTTCCTACTCACCCTTCTGGCACCATGCTATTTTTAGTCCCCTGGCCCCTTCCCACTCCCCAAGACAGATAATCCCCCCACCATGGACCACCCAGTCACCCCACCCCCAACCTGGCCAAACCCCCATCCCACAAGCCACTCCTAGTGTCAGTTTTACTGGCATTCACCAGTGCCAGGAGCTGATTGAAGTAAATCACAGGAAGGGGGCATATGCGGGGCGGGGATTGGCTGTGGGGGGGAAGAGGGCTTGTTGATGTGGGGGCAAAGGGCTAAAGATGGCCCCTGGTCCAGGGGGAAGAGAAAGTTCCCAAGCCTTCCTGAGGACCCCCATAGCCCTCTGATCCCAACAAACCCTCCCAGGCCCTAACCTTTCCCACAGACCCAGCTTGTTCCTCCACTAGCCCCCCAGTGAACCGCATGACTCTCTCCAACCTCCCTAATAACTCCCACAGGCCCCACTTGCTTCTCTGATCGCCACATTCCCCACCAGAGCCTGCTTGCCCCCCCCACTAATCCCCCATTCTGACTTACTTTAGATGGGGTAGACATTTTTAGCTTGATCTAAACTCCCCAAATGTCTGTATGTACCCAGAGTGCTCCTGCTTCACTGCAAGTCAGAGGAGTCAAATATCTGGTCCATGGGCTGGAACTGTAAGATCTGACCCAGGGGTCTCTGGACAGACCTCAGGTACAGGCCCCAGTGCACAGCGTGGACCTAGTGCCATGCATGCTACATGCAGCACAGAGTACCGTATGCAGCCCGCAACTCGGACCTCCTGTGTCTTGTGCAATACTGGGCCCAGCCCATGTGCTGCACGCAGCGTGCATCCCGTGCTGGCCTTAGGGCCACATGCAAAGTGAGCCCTGGCCTGTCATGGGTTGCATGCGGCATGCAGGGCTGGATTGGCAGTGTGCATCGCGCATAGCAGGAGGTGGCATAAGAGGAGCAGGGCATAAGACAATGCTGTGGCATTGTATGACCTTGTAGTGAGTCAGGGGGGAATGGTCACCTTTTTGAAAAACAAGGGATAAACTGGAAGCAGAGAGTTAATGCATAAAGTGTTCCTGGCTATTTTGTGAGTGACATGAAAATAGCGGAAACAGAATTCCGGTTTTGTTTTTAATTGCTTTTGACAGTCCTAGAGATGGAATAGGTAAAATCCAGAATGCTCCTCGACAAGGCTTTTTCCTTGCAAATCATTGCAATCTAAAGGCAAACAGATAAACAAAAGGAAGGACTTTGGTATTAATGGCATTTGACCAGCAGAGGGCAGAGCTTACCGAGTAGAAATTAGTGTTGGTAAGAGAACTATGTCTTAGAAAAAATCCAGGGGATGTCTGAAGGAGGAGATTTTGTATATAGTGACAGCTCGTTGTACTGTTGTAAAAGAATCTTTAAATTTCAACTTCATGAGTTTCAGCTTTTGGCCTCGTTACTTCCAGGTACTTGAAACAGGTATGTCGTTCGTTGTAGCTTTATTCCTGCAAAATATTCTTAAACCCACCATTTATTTTTATTTTTTTTTTGTAATTTGCTGACCCAGAGACATTATTCCAATTTGCATAATTTTTTTTAATGTAATTTCAAGCCACTTCAGTTTCTTTGAGAAACTTTACAACAGAGATGTAATGCCATCCCATAAAAATACAAGGCGAATGTCTCCATCAGGAGGGCCAGGAAAAGCCAGCATCTCTTACAAGGGTGAACATATAAATAATTCTAGGGAAATTAAAATATTTTTTGGGCTTTCCTCTCCAAGCTTGGTTGCATGCACCCAAGAGAGAGAAGAGTGAAAAATGTGTTGATAGGGTCTCTCTTCCACATGGAAGATCAAAACATGGGATGATATTAGTTCCCAAACCTCTATATGTGCACATACCAAATAGCTATTTCCAGTGCACACTTTACTTCTAGAATTCATTTAGCTCCTGGTAAGTTTTAGTCATGAGCTGTGTTAGGGTAGATAAGTTTATTGAATCTTTGGGTGTAACAACAATAATTTTCTAAAGTACTTAGTTATAGTCAGAGCGAATGGTTTAGTCTAAGAACTGGAATTTAAAGACCCTTTTTGGATCTTGATTTGGAGAGCTGATTTCATACTGCCAAAAGAAAAAAATATTTGCAAGTAGTCAAATTTGGGCCTGCCAACTTTGAAAGCACCCCCTTTAATGTCCTATTTAATTTGGCTAATAACTTGATTTATATGTTAGATGAGGTTATAGTCAAATGGTTTATGCAGAGTTACTCAAAAGGGGAAAAGCAACTTAATGGTGCAAAGTAGTAAATATTGGTTAATCTCTAAACTAGACTTGAGTTGGGTTTTGTGTTGGGCTGATTCTGTTTTCATTCAACACCAAAGAGAGTTTTGTGTTTTATTTTCAGTTGATGCACTGTCACTGGCTTCAGTAGAAGGAATTGTGCTCTGTGGTGATAGATGGATGCTAAACAAGCATCTGCAACAACAGGAGTGAATGGGGATTAGCCACTGCTGTCTACATGAGAGTCTTCCTGTTTTCCTCGAAAGTGCTAGCTGCATTGGGACTGCTCTGAACTTCTCTGCTTACAGTAATCAGTAATAGCAAGAAGCTCAGGGAGTTAGATGTTGAGAGAGAAATCATTTGAACAGAAAGGGATAGCCCTGGAAGAGTCCGTTTAGGCAACAGCCGATGTTCTTATATGTGTCTTGTTGTTACCCCAGGCAGGTTCTGATCCTTAGTGCGGGGATCTTCTTTATGTCGAACCTACTGGCTTTGACTGCAGGAACTTGAATCACCTTTACAAAGAGATCAACTCAACTCAGCAGGAGAACTGTATGGGGCCCAGTATATACACATGGATGCAGGAGCAATCAGGAAGGGCAGGCCTGAGCTCTGAAAGTAATAGCATTCTCCTCAGCTATTTTGAAAAGCTGATAACAGCTGATAACAGACCTGATGTAGTTATATGGTCTCCATTACCCTCATAGAATCATAGAAGAACAAGGCTGGAAGGGACCACATTGGAAAGGGAGGCCGCCCAGTTCACCCACGCCTGTGTTCGGGTCTGCTGGGAAGACAGAGATAAAAAGGCACTGAGTCCTTCAGCTTTTTCATAGAATCGTAGAACCAGAGAAAATTAGGGTGGGAAGATATCTCAGGAGGTCATCTAGTTCAACCCCCTGTTCAAAGCAGGACCACCCCCAACTAGATCATCCCAGCCACGGCTTTGTCTCGCCTGATCATAAAAACCTCCAAGGATCACAACCTTTCTAAGTAACCTGTTCCTATGTTTTACTACCCTCCTACTAAGAAAATTCTTCCTAATATCTAACCTAAACTTCCCTTGCTGCAACCTGAGACCGTTGCTCCTTGTTCTGTCATCTGCCACCACTGAGAGCAGTCCAGCTCCATCCTCTTTGGACCCCCTGCAGGTAGTTGAAGGCTGCCATTAAATCCCCTCTCAGTCTCCTCTTCCCTAGACTAAATAAGTCCATTTCCCTCAGAGTCTCCTCATAAGTCATACCCCACAGCCCCCTCACCACTTTTGTTCCCTTCTGCTGGACTCTCTCCAATTTGTCCACATCCTTTCTGTAGTGGGGGCCCCAAAGCTGAACACAGTTCTCCAGATGTGGCCTCACCAGTGCTGTGTCCAGGAGAATAATCACTTCCCTTGACCTGCTGGCAAAACATCTGCCAATGCAGCCCAGTATGCCGTTAGCTTTCTTGGGAACAAGGGCACACTGACTGCTCATATTAAGTTTATTGTCCACTGTAACCTCCAGGTCCTTTTCTGCAGAGTTGCTGCCCAGCCAGTCAGCCCCCAGCCTGTATCGGTGCATGGGATTGTTCTGTCCTAAGTGCAGGACTTTGCACTTGTCCTTGTTGAACCTCATGAGATTTATTTTGGCCCAATCTTCTAATTTGTCTAGGTCATTATGAATCCTAGTCCTACCCTCCAGGGAATCTACTAGTCCCCCCACCCAGCTTGGCATCATCTACTAACTTGCTGAGGGTGCACTCTGTGCCATTTTCCAGGTAGTTGATGAAGACATTCATTGAACAATACTGGCCCCAGGACTGACCCCTGGGGCACTCCACTTGACACCGGCTGCCAACATAGAGCCATTGATTATTACTCTCTGAGCCATTGATTATTACTCTCTGAGCTGCAGTCAGTTTTCTATCTACCTTACAGTCCATTCATCCAGCCCATACTTCCTTAGCTTGCCTGCAAGAAGATTGCGGGAGACCGTATCAAAAGCCATGCTAAAATCAAGATATACTATGTTCACTGGTTTCCCTGCATCCACAGAGCCGGTCATCTCTCATCATAGAAGGCAATCAGGTTGGTCAGGCATGACAACCAGATTTTTTTTCTGCATTTGAGCCACATGAGCGTTCTTTTGGCCCCATCCTCCAATTTGTCTAGGTCACTCTGAATCCTAGCCCTCCCTCCAGTGTTTCTGCTACATCCCCCGCCCCCCTTTTCCCCCCACCGCCTGGTGTTATCTGCAGACTTGCTGAGGGTGCATCTTTTCTGCATCATCTGTCACTAGGTTGCCTCCCCCATTCAGCAAGAGACCCACACTTTCCTGGATTCCTTTCCCCCTCAGACTGGCTTCCCAGAGAATCACACCCATCAGTTTCCTGAGTGAGTCAAAGTCTGCTTTTCTGAAGTCCAGGGTCCTTACTCTGCTGCTCTCCATCCTTCCTTTCCTCAGGATCCTGAACTCAGTCATCTCAAGGTTGCTGCTGCTCAAGTTGCCATCCATTACTACATCCCCCATGAATTCTTCCTTGTTTATGAGCTGTAGGTCAAGAAGAACATGGCCCCTAGTTGGCCATTCCAGCACTCTCCAAAAACTTCCTAGATTGCCTGAGTAATGTCCCAGGACTTCTCACTCTTCAGTGGACTTAGCCTTACAACACCCCTGTGTTCATTTCATTTAATTGGAAAATGATCCTGTCCCCATTTCATAGACCATGAGTGGAAGCACAAAGGGACTAATGGCTTACTCATGGTGGCACAAGAGCAGCCTTGGGTAGAGCAAAGACTTAAATCCCTGCTTCAGCCCAGTCACTGCAGTAATAGTATTGTTACTAGTCTAATTTAATCTAATTATTACTAATTCTATCTTGGGTGGGTTTTTAGGACATCCTAAGCAACGAGTTCCTTGTAGATCTCTACTCTGATCTATTCCGTCAACGTATGTGCACTCTCAGGGAAATGGTAGAAGGGCAAAATGGATTTAGCTAAGAAATATTTTCCAAACCAAATTTTGCTTGGAAGTCCATTCCTGAAGTAAGTTGTAGATTTGTTAGAGGTACTTGGATTACTGTGTATTGCAGTGCATTGAATATTTAAGGGAGTGTCAGGAAAGAAAGTCTGTGTATAGTATAAATTAGGATTCTCTAGGGATTAAAGTGAGATGTTGGATTTTTTTAAGTAGCTACACTACTATTGAAGAATAATGAATAGTTGCTATAGCAACCTCACTTTCACATGGTGCACACATACTGTACCAGCATGAAACAGAACAGTATCAAAGAAGGTATCAAACTAACCTTTGGACATTTTGGTTTAAAATATCTATATTTCTCAATATATATTGAATATGTACATATATCTGTTTGTAAATCAAAAGTAATTGTGTTTTTTTCACATGAAATGAATGTTAAAATTTGCTTCCAATATTTGAAAGAGAGGAAAGTTAGAAATATTGAAGAAAAGAGGGTACTGCTGAAGAGGGTAATGGCTCTTCCCCTTCACATCCACAGGATGAATAAAGAAAGAATATTTCAAACAATCAGGTTTTTCTACCTGTCCCTATAACCTGGAAATGGGCCAGCATGTTCAACAATGTTGCCATGATTTACTTCAGCATATATCAGATATTTAGGAAAATGTGACATGTATCTTACTTATAATTGGTGCTATGTAAAATACTCAAAGAACGAGAACAAAAACTCTTGCCTACAGAGTCTAAGCACAAGGCCGGTGCAAAGTAGCATGTACTCACTTTGGATTCAGATTTGGCCAATTCGGAGGGACAGTGATTCGATTCAGTTATTTGAATCACTGTCCTAATTCAATTTGGCCAATTTGGATTCTGAGATTCGGCGCCAATTTGAAGATTCGGCCATAGACTATAATGGGGAATCACAAAAATACATATAACTTTGTTGTTTTTTTGCAGATTTGGATGAAAACAGCAGGGATGGTAGCTCCTTCTGAGGGCATGAAGCCTGTCAAATTGCAAGGAGATAGGTATAGGGGGTTCCGTGGAAGTGCATCTCAAACTGTTGAAAGCAAAACTCATATTATTTGTGT
>JAGPOW010000261.1:250461095-250472232 GCA_030014935.1 Caiman crocodilus | reverse complement strand
CAATGCATTATTAAGATAAGTGAAACCGAAGGGAGCTAGAGAAATACAGACTAGCTGATAACAGAGATTTAAGCCTTTAGAAAATAGTTAAAACATATTTTCCTTACTTGAAAAAGCTAGTGAAATATGCCTAGAAATGCAAGCATTTTCCAACTAATTAATATACCTCTGTAGACAGTTTTGGGTTTCCACAAAAATATAACAGTGAATAGCGACAACTTGGTTAGAGTAATGTTGTCTGAGCTGGTTAAATTAGTCACTGAAACTGAAAGTAGCTAATCAATTTAGCCCTTTTTGTCTTTTCTTGTCTTATTTGTAAAGCAGCCCTGATTTTTTTATTATTCTACTTATTATCATTATCATTGCATGTTATCATCACTTATTACATATTATCATTATCGTATAATTTTACATCATTATCACAATACTCATTATCATTATTATTATATATGTTATGTTAAAAATCATTGCATTTAAGGATTCACAAACACATTCTGGAGTAAACTATAACAGGGCGAACACATGGGATCCTTTTGAAATTAATGGCAAAACTTCTGCTGACTGCAGTGGGTTGAAGGTTTCATTCTTGTCTAGAAAAAAATAGATAAAAATCTCCGCTAGCTTTTCCTGTTATTCCATAGCTGTCCCTCTTAACCAGCAGCGACTTGGGTGCCACTGACGTTGCCATTGACTTCAGTGCCAGCAGGACTATGTCCTCCACTTGCCTTATGATCACTACTGCCCCACTTGCTAACTCCCAAAACTCAGCTTCTTCCTGGCAGCATAAAACATTTGCTTGTTACAGACATGCAATCATCTGGGTCAGGGATGTCATCATTTTGTTAAAAGTTTTCTGGTAAATCATACCCTAGCATTTGGGGCGCCTGCTATGATTCTTTCTGTTTTACTGCTAGACCTTGAGAAATTATACTATCTGAAAAATGTAGTCATTTTTATGGAGATAATTTGTCAGTGGTTTGAAAATTAGACATCCAAGATTTATGGTGCCAGCTAGCTAATGATCTCTTTCTTTAGTGCTTTGTCAAAGTCTGGTGCGCTGCCCATAAGCTAGTCCCTGTATTAGTGACTTGTTTGGGATGTACTCTGGTGATGAATAAGGCCCTGCTTTGATCTTAAAATGATTACACTGGTTCCTTAAGAGCATTTTTTATTCAAAGATGCTTGCATACCTTTTAAGCCGTTGATGCCACTGTGACAGCTGTGTTTGGTTGGATACAAAAAGGCTATCAGGGTATTACAGAAAAAATGTGTATTTGCATGGATATTATTTTCACTTGCAGGAAAATGAATGACCATATAAAATATTGGTGCTTTTTTAGCGTTCTGAGGATGCCTCAAATTACAGCCTCCAGCTATATGATAAATTCCCTGGATCAAGTATGGTTGAATGGATTTACCTTGGTGAGTCAAAACAAAGATGTGCTTAGTGGTTTGGAGAGGGTGAAAGGAACATGAAAGTTAATGGCTTTCGGAACTGAAATTAAACAAACTGGAAAAGTGTACGTGAATACAGAAACCCTTGTTCAGCTGGCAACTGTGATATGACATAGAGAGCGTCATTATGAAGGAGAAGCCAAGGAAAATCCCCTTCCTTCAACAATGTTTCTCGACAGCAGACATTCAGTAATTTTCCAAACAGTGGATTTGCAGTGAATATTTTTATATGAATCATATTAACAGTGTCATTCATTGCATCTTATTATTAAGAAGTACTGTGACAAGGTAGCAAGCTTGGTAAAGACTGAAAAATCTTTTCCTTCTCTCTTTTTTAAAGGGGTAAAAATGGTAGTCAGATGTATATCTCTCTGAGGATTAATGGCAATCATTTTCATTAAGGCCTCTGAACATCTCCCCCATGCCCCAAGAAATCATGCTGCCCAAATGCCTGATTTGGCAAATGGGCAGTGATTCTATTTGTTGCTCCAGGTGCAAAGAGCACTCTTCCAGCCTTGCCTTGGGCAGTATAGTATAGTATAGTATAGTATAGTATAACCCCCAAAGTCAAGCACTAAACTGCACACACAGTTTGCCTGGTGAGGGAGGAATAACAGGGAGAAAGAGCTACATGTTACAAGTGTTGGTCTTATTGCTAAATGTCCCTCTGGAGGCACCCACAAACTACAGTGATGAGGGCAGCTTAAGCAGCTGTTTACAATGAAAAAGAAACTGAAGATCTCACTAAATTAGTGATGTTAATTGACTTGCTAACTTGGAGCTGTCTGACTTAAGGCCATGTTGCACCTTACACTGTTAGCCGTGCACACGCGGATGGGTGTTAGCACTAGCTCCAGTTTGGAACAGTTGCACATTGAGGCCAACAGGGACCTGGAGGACTAAAAGGTAAAATTACCCACCCATCCCATTCCAGGATTTCCCTTGCCCCACTTGTGCTCCACCAGTTGCCTTCTGTCCCTTTGGCTTCCCCACTCCACCTACGTGTAGCTGCCTGGCTGTCTGTCTCAAGTGAGTAGGCAGAGAAGGGTTAACCTGCCGTCCAGTCTCCACTGCTGGGATCCTGCTTTTCTCTGGGCTAAGCCAGCCAGGCAGCCACAGATAAGTGTTGTGGGGAGCAGTGAGTGAGGATTTGGGGTGCTGGGGAGGGAAGTGGGCCCAATTGGGGTCAGCATGGGAAAGGATGTGGGTGGGGAATGGCTACACTGTAGTGCAACTTTGAGCCACCTAATGAGTGCTTAAACCAGTTTCAGGTGTTCCTGTGCAGACAATGCAGATGTTAAGAATGACAAGAGCTGCCCAAAATTACCATGTAACAAGACCCTTAGTAGTTGCTGCTTAACAGTCTCCTGAGGTGGTATGGGAATGGGAAGTGTTTCACCATCACCATCATCAATATATGATGCAAGTATAACATGCTGTTTTATCTTGGGTATAAAGGCAAAATATTGGCCAGTTACTTCTGCCTCTTGGGCACTGGGAAGTTGGCTATGGCTATGGCTATGGCTATGGCTATGGCTATGGCTATGGCTATGGCTATGGCTATGGCTATGGCTGTAGGTGTGTGCTGGGGTGGTGGTAGTTAAAAAGCCTGAGTGCTCCTGGCTAGAGAGCTTTTCTCTTCCATTCAGGGTCATGCTGATTCTCAAATCTGGGCTCAAAAGGGAATTTTTCCCTTGGTCACACTGGCACTGACTATGGGGGATTTCTTGCTTTCTTTTATAGCGTGGGGCATAATCCTTTTTATAGGCTCTTCTGAGGATGTTGTGACCCATAACTGATCTGTCTCTGCAGGGGCTGGGATTGGCAGCACCCTCACCTCCCCTGCCAAAGGCATTGCATGATATGTTCTGGGTGTTTCAAATATTGTGCCTTGTCGTTGTGGGTGAGGTTTTGCCGTGGTGCTTTGGGAAGTTCCTTTGGTTAACAAGTGTCTGTAACTATAGGGGACTGAACTCAGTGACCCAAAAGGCCTCTTCAGTCCCATGTCCCTACTCCTATTACTGACAATTCTTCCGTTTTATCTAGTGATGAACCAATGCTATTGTTGGGGGAACTTTTATCCTGCCAGCTCTAACCCTAGCTCATTAAAGTGTTTCAGATTTTAAAAGAAATGTTGACTTTTTGTCACAATTTTGGATAATACATTTATTTCTTTTTTCTTCCTCAAGATGAAATGAGGTGGGGGGGATGCTCTTTGGGATCAGATGAAACAATTTCTTCCACTAATTTGAAGATGGCTTATTTTAACAACAGTCGGCTTTTTTTAAAAAAAATAGTGCATTCATTTTAGACTAATTTTTTGAGTGAAAAGTAATTTCAAGCCAGAAAACAGGATTTTTGTTGCAAAAATGTCAAAAGAAAAGATTTAGGCAGCTGTGGGGAAAAAAGGTTCCCTAAATGCACTGAAACTAACTCTCAGAAGGTTTCAGATCCATTTTCTTTGTCAGTTTTCTGACAAAAAAGCGCTGTCAAATTTGCCAGTGAGCTGTAATTGTGATCTCTTGGGTTCCTTCTTACTACCTGTGGCCATTCATTTCTCTCTGTGTCCTTTTTGGTGGTCCTTGGTGATTTTTTCTGTAAAAGTTAGCAACAAATACAAATTGGAAGCTAGCAACTTCCCCTTCCTTATGTGGATAGTTTTTGTAGCTCTTTACACTCCTTCTTCCCTCCTTCCCCCTTCACTCCCCACCTGAAATCCTGATTTTAGGGTTCTGGATTTTTGGACATTTAGTATAAAATTCTTAACCAGCTTAGACTTAAAATAAGCTTGTGTTTCCATTCTGGTCCCTTGCTAATATGATTTGTAATTGTGTTCAGCTTTGAGGAATTGACTCTTAAAGCATGGAGTGTGCATCTGTGTGCGCACACCTGCATGTTTGTGTGTAATGTAATTTGCTTTGGTCTTTACATTTTGTTTGTACATAGCAAATATAATCAAGTCATGACTAAGCATCTAGGCAACTGCTAGTTTTTAACCATGATCAGGTAGTCTTTATCTGCCGAAATGAAATCCAATGTAGACTTCTTCCGTGTTGGATGAAACGCTTTAAGGAACTTGTCCTCAGAATTTCTATAAATCTCAGATGACATCTTGGTAGGGGCACCGCATCGCTTTGATTGGAACATGACACTGTAGCTTTTTTCTCCTGTGCATCAGAAATAGATGCTTAAGAAGCTGGTCGTCTTGTTTCCTTGTGCGGTTTGGCAGTGTGTAGCAGGCTCCAGCTGGTACTCCTGCTTGTGCTTTATCTCGCAGAGCAGTGGTTTTCAAGCTGGTCCGTGGAACCCGGGGCTCTGCAAAGACAGTGGGGGTAATGGTGGAGTGGGCTGCCCCTATTGCCAGGCTGGATTAAGGTTACCATGCGTCTGGGGTTTCCTGGACATGTCCTCTTTTTTTTGACCCATTGTCCTCCATCTAGGCAGGTTTTTAAAATGCAAGCAGATGTCCAGGTTTTTGCTTTGCCTCTACTTTTGCTTGGGGCTGCGGGCAGCAGGGGAAGCTGACTGGCTGTCAGGGGTCCACATGCTCTGTGCATGGGCCCCGGCAGCTGATGGCAGGTGAGTGAGAGTGTGTGCATGCATGCTTGTGTGCATGTGTGTAAGGAATCTGCTTGGGCAGCACCACTGGGAGGGAGCAAGATACCGCCGGTCAGGATTGCAAAGCACTGGCAGGGCTGTGGTAGCAGGAGGCTGTGGGTCGAGAGAGTGGGGCACCAGCAGGGCTGGGGGTACAGGGAGCTACCCACCCCCAATCATCTACCCCTTCCTCCTCTGCTCTGCCCCACCCATAGGTGTCCTTTTTTTGAAATTGGAAATATGATAACACTGGGCAGCTGGATTGTCTGGCTCCACGTCAGCTCAGACAACCCATGGAGCTGGAGCAGGGGAGCCTGGGTGGGGGCGCTCTAGGACAGAAGAAGTAACACGAAGGGTCTTGTGACTTTAGGAAGCTTGAAAACCACTGCTTGGAGTAGTGATCCACGAGCATTCAAGATCATTTGCTTCCAAAGTGTCAATAGCCCAACTGCTGTTTTTCTCCAAGAGCTGTCCCAATGAAATCAGGCCGAAGTTGGAGAAGTTGTGTTAATACTCTGGGGGCAGAGAAGAGGCTCCGATGTGTTGCTGTTCAGTTCAGAACAGCTCGTTTGGAAAATGTTTTAAAACCCACGTTCTGTATATGTGCAAAACCATTCTTGCTTATAGAGTAAATCATGCTACTGCAACTCAGCTTTTATTGCCGGTATTAACTGGCATCTAAATTTTTGGTGATGTATTCTTATCGGGTAGTTGGCCAGATAACCATGTTACTTTGTCATCTGATGATATACTTTTAATTTTGCTTCACATATTTTTAGCCTCCTGAGTTTCTAGTTACTTTCAGGCTACAGGTTTTGGAGCTATTAAATGGTATCACAGTTTCTCCCTGTAAATCATGGTAAAATACCTGGGCTCTGTGATTCCTTGTTTCCTAAATCTCTTAGACTAGGTGAGAAGGGAGCAATGCATGTGAATAACAGCCATCTCCCATCTGTTGGAGCATTGGAAGGGGGAAACGGGAGATGATGGAGAGCCTGCCTGTTGGGTCCCCACTTGGACCCTCTGCAGGGATCCCTACTGCCACCAGAACTGGGCTTTACCCCTTCCTCAGCATTGAAGTTTCAGACACCTTGTAGTGGAGCCAGGAAACCCTGCTGCCTCCCTTTACCTTTGTTTTTCCCCCTCTACCTCCCATCCCTAGGAGGGAAGGAAGAGAGAGGAGCAATGAGCACAGCTGCAGGCCACGACAGCCTGGTTTAGCACCCCTTAGCTGAAGCTAAAGGATGCTGAAATTTTCCAGATAAAAACATTTCATAAAATAAGCGTTTCAGCCATGGGACACGTGCTCCTTCACTGTTCCGAAGTGTGTTTAGCTTGGAAACATGGCCATTAGTACTTCTGTTTGCACCCAGTGATACAAAAGCTTTGCAGTCTCCCAGCAAAGCCATCTAGCAGAGTTGCAGCTGATGCCAGCCAAAGGGGTTCTTGTGTCAGCAGAGTCCAACCAAGGTGCATGTTACGTTTTAGGATGTGTTAACTCGGAGATGAGCAATTATTTGGGCTGGAGGGCCACTTAAAAGTTTTGGTGAGCAGTTGAAAATAAATGATGCTTAACAACAGGTAGACTTAAAAATTGTTATGGCATTTATAGTATAAACACCGTAGCCAGTTTTCCATACATTACAATATTTCCATACGTAAGTCCAGAAAAAAAGTTCCCAAACTGTGACGCAGAATTGCCAGTTTTCCACACCAAAAAGTCACATTTCCACACAATTCCAGATAAAGTTCTCAAATTACCATACGGTTTTCCAAATATCATATTTTCATGGACATGTCTGCAAAACAGTTCCTGAATCACCACAGACTATTGCACTGCCACACTTTCCTCACAACCTCTCCAAAACTGTGCTGTGGCAGCACCTGGCATTGGGTCCTACCCGTGTCCCCTGCATTCCCCACGCTGGCTGCACCACCACTGATCTGCTGTGGGCTGTGCCATGCTGCCCACTGTGGAGCGAGGCTAAGTGATGCCAGGCTGTGCCAGGTGCATCGTGTCTGCTGCTGCCATCCAGAGCGCAGCATAGCAGCCCTGGGCACCCTGAGAGTGGCAAAGCCACGCAGGCGCAGCAGCAGATGGTGGAGAGAAGCATCCCACCAGCACCAGATCTGCCGAGGAGTGGCCCATGGCCACCTGCTGCTCGGCCATGACCCCCACTGCTCAGGGGAACTTGGTTGTCAGTCCTTCGTGGTGTTTCCACGCTTAGTCAAAATAGTTTATTAATATGCTAATGAGCAGGTCTACTCTAAACTTATCCATGGGCTGAACAGAATTGAATGGCAGGTGGATTTTGCTTACCCCGTGTTAACTGCGCTTAAAACATGAGTGCCTGCATATTCAAGCAGTAAAACACATGCTAAGTGCCAACTCAGTGTAGCAAAGTTAGATTTTTTTTGTAGCAGTAGTGTCTATCCAGATGGTATTCGGCAACAGGTGTTCAGCTTTTGTTGGACTTCTGCACAGAGATCGTATAAGCACAGCTTGTTGCTTCTTGGTCCCAGCCTGGCACCTCACCAGAGTCTTGAAGCAGCCCTTGTGTCTCTCTCTGCCCATGGCAGAGGCCTGGCTCACCCCACAGATGCAGCCGCAAGAGCAGTACGCTGTCCCAGACTCGGCACCGCGTGCTTCCCTCTGCCCATCGCTAGTAGCAGATATCCAGCTCACACTGACATGCCAGGGGCACATGGTGGGGAGGGCACGGGCTCCGGACATGGGGGTTTTATACACCCTCATGGATGGATGTGAAACTGTGGCACCTGGTTCTGGGGTCGGTACTGGGGGTTGAAGGAGGGTAGCGGGCACAGCTGCCTCCAGCCCTGTGCAGGGTAGGCTGAGATCATAGTAGCCATTACAGTGCTACTGCTCCGAGCCTGTGCTAGCTTTTAATATGGCCCAGTAATGCTTACTACTCAGATGAAATATGTGCTAAGTGTCCTGTGTGATGGGGCCTCAAACGACATCAGCTGCATTGGCAGAAGCAATCTTTTGTTTGTCTCAATTGCATTTCAATGGGCATTTTTGCAGCTATACATATGTTAGTTAAACCTATGGGATATTTTTCCCCCAGTCCTAAATGCGACGTAGTCATACTAACACTGTTTGATAGTGAAGATCTAGCCCTGAAGCTGTATTAGGGCTTGGTGTTTGCTGTGGAAGATGTGTACATGGTTGTTTGAGGTAATGCACACCTGATGGCTCATGGTAACTAATTTAATTTAAGCTTGCTTCCAGTTCAAGTCCAGGTTGTTGTAAGTGTTTGAGTTAGGAAGGCTGAAAACAGAGGGTTTTTCGGGTTTTTTTTAGAGAGGAAACCTGGCAGAATTAGGGGTAGGAGGTGGGGAGGGCGGGGAGAGAGCGCTGTGCTGAAAGGTAGAGAACTTGCCTAGATTTTCTCGACTGCTTCACACACTTGCGATCCTCTCCCCTCTTCAAGGTCTCGGCACTGTCCTTGGCACTGAAGCTCTTCAGGACTCCTCAAGCCCAAGGTTCTCGTTGAAAAGATGCGAGGGGCTTTTTCAACTAGCATGCCTTTTATGAGAAGGGAGGACCAATGTGAATTTGAAATCCCTCTCCTCTTCACAAGCGACCTTTCACCACCGGCAGCACCCCCTTCAAAGAGAAGGGCTAAGGTCTTCCCTCAGCTGTGCGCCGTGGCACTTTCATGACTTGTTGTACGCAGCAGTCTTACTCGAGCAGACGCATTGCTGGAGGCACTAGGCACTGATGCAGTGACCACGGAAATAAGGAAATCGGGGGAAGGGAGATATGATTGGAGGTGGAGGAGCTTATGCATACTACTTAGACCAGGGGTTCTCAACTTTTTTAGACTCGAGGCACCCCTCAAAATGCTGACTCCTTGTTTTCACACTTTTTTGGGGTATAGAAAAAGAATAGAGCAATTATTCCTTTGCAAAGAATTCAGAAAGACCACAGCGGTCAGAATGTTTCTTACGCCATGGATTCCCATTTGAAAACTCTGGGTTTATCTTGTGAATCATGTTTGCACACCTAAGAGTGCTGACATTGCACGGCACCCTTGAGAGGATCCCAAAGCACCCCGAGGTGCTATATCACCCTGGTTGAGAAACACTGACATTGCAGGGAGGCCTGATTCAGACCTCATGGGCTATGGAGAACACGGGGGAAGAATAAGCAGAAGCTCTATTTTATTTAGGGTAGGGGCAAATGGACCCATGTTACTGAGTTAAAATAAACCTACTATCAGACACCCCCCCTCCATATACATTTTTAACTTGGTATAATTGTTTTGTCTGTCCATGCCGTCATACAGCAGATCTTGTAAGCGTATCTGTAGTGAATTATTTAGTGGATTACCAGAATCTAGAAATCTCTGGGATCAGCAGAGTTTCAGATTGTTGTTAATGAGGAGCCAGACACCGGAGTCAAAGGGAGAGACTATAGCTATGTAGGAGGCTGCTTATCTGCAGTTCACTGTTGTTGTCTGTATAAAGTGCTTCCTATTTTGTGAGGGGCTATGATTTTACAAATCATGACAAATAGTGTGTGCAGTTTTTAAAACAAGACTAAACCTATTTATTCATTCAGCCTTGCAAAACAGTCACGGAAACTCAGCAGCTGAGCCACAAAGTCTAATCTCCTAGCTTTAGTGGAATGAAAAAGCTAATGACATTTTACTCGTCCATCAAAAATAATTACTTGTCCCAGATGAGTGGGCAAGTAGAATTTGCAAGACTCAATTAAAAACCTGAATTTAGGGCATTATACATGATGATCTTGTTGTAAAGCACTTTGACTCTCCTCAGTGCTATACAAATTAACCAGTGCACTGCCAGCAAAGGTACCAAGTGCATGGGTGAAGCTCAGATGCATTCATGCTTTCTTTTCTGGTACAGTCGGCTCATCCGGGAGTCAGTGATAGGAAAAGGCTGCTGCAGCAACTAAATGGCCACTGACTGCAGCAGTGATAAATAAATAATACTAAACAAATACTGAAGCAACGTTGTGCTGGAAGACCAATATTTCTCTGTTTTGGGTGAGGTCTTAGTGTCGGGGAATAATACCCTGAAGGCTGAAACCAGTGTTGGGAATAGTGTGGTACTAACCTGTCCTAAGGAAGCTGGCAAAGCTGGTTATTCCTTGTTAAGGTATCAGTCGGGCTTTCCTGTCCCAAAGCCCTGCTGTGATGCTTTTGCTCTCCCTGGTGTCCACACTCTGATCCCGAAGCCAGCTATGGCATGGTAGGTTATGACCAGGGATCTAAGTTTTCTGTTTCCAATGGAAAAATGGAAAAAAAAACCCCATGGATTTTCCCCTTTTACCCAAGAAAAACACAGAGTTTTCAAATTCCCCCCCTCCCCCCTCATGGGCTCTGCTCCGATCTTGCTGCCCATGGAGGAAGGGGAGCCAGGCTTCCCGCTCAGGCTGCAGCAGCCTCCCACAAGCAGCAGCCAGGTTTCAAGCGCTCCTGAGCGGGGCAGGGGGCTGTGGATCGGGGACCCTGGCCCCATGACTGTGGCAGTGGGGGCCCCCTCCAGCAGGGCTGGGGGCAGGCGGGGGGCCATGAGTGGAGGACAAGGGGCAGCAGCAGGGCCAGGGGAGCTGTGGCTTGGGAGTGAGGGGCCTGGACTTGCATCCTAGTGAGCTAAGGGGCAAGGGGAGCTCTGATTTTTCCGTGATAAAAGAGCCAAAATCAAATACCAAAATATATAGGCACTTTGAATTTATTTTATTAGAGTGGTTGAGGCACTGGCAGGCTTCCACATTGTTTTAAGGTTGTAAATATATCCATAAAATATTGTGTTCAATTGATATGTGTATCTATATAGTGGTGTTTCATTTTAATGGTGGATTTGGGGGTTTTATCGGAGAATTTGTGCGGGGGGGTTTCTTTTTATGAGAGAATTTTCAATTTTTTATTTTTTTTTTTAAATCCAGGAAAACCAGGTTCCCTGGTTAAGACCCTATCTCTTCTTCATTGTATGTCCCTGGGGCTAAGTAGAGGAACAGATTAACCACTCTGCTGAGTGCAGGGATCCTAGGATTGTGACCGGCTCTTAGTCTGCCTCCGTTGTGTCATCTGCA
>JAGPOW010000261.1:250448493-250460696 GCA_030014935.1 Caiman crocodilus | reverse complement strand
GAGAGCCAGGTGCAATGTAGCCATTTTTTTTTTCAGATTTGTGATGGGGAAATTCCCTGAGGATGAAAAGCTAACGTTTGTGATGAATGTGCCACATAAAGCACTGAGTAATGAGCTTCTTCAATGCCACGAGTTTTAATTTTAGACACTACGAGTCAAATGACAGTAGTTTGCAAGAGAGGGCAATCCAACACCAACCACTTACCATGGCTTTGAATCAACAGATTTGCCCAACCCTGTGTACGTGAGATGCCACAGAGTTGTGCTGGAAGTTGCTCAGCACTCTCTAAGAGCTGAACAGTAACCAGTCCTTGCTGCTGATAACCCACATTGCTCAGAGAGGTTCTCGTGAGTCTAATTTCTGACAAAGAAGAGACTAGCACAGGATTTATGCAATGAAGTCCTGGATGTAGGCTAAAATTAAATAGCTCTGAATATTTCCTGCCATAAATCCCAGAACACCTGCAGCCTGAATCACTGTCACTTCAGTATCACAGGGACACGGGTTATTCTGAAAATATTACAGGTTGGAGTTGAACTCCCGAGTTGATTTCCTGCTTCCCCGATTCTGAGAGAGCGGTCAGCACATCTTGCCTATATACCTGCCAGGGACAGTTGTTCTCAGTTGCCCATCTTGCACCGTCCCCTTCAGCTGGAATAAACTTCTGTTATCCCACTTCAGCTAGTACAATGCCTCGCTCGCACAGTATCAACTAAACATAAGATGTTTTATGACAAAGGGCTCAGCATCACGCAAGTACATTTTTTAAATTCATTTTAAATGTGTGTATTTCCAGGGAAGCTGGGGTGCAGTGCAACATTTGTATATGCTATAAAATAGGATATCTCTTGTAAAACTGTAAGCAAAGGAGACTATTCAAAACGACAAAAATGTGTAGACTGAGATGGTTGATGTCGGCTAATGGATATTTGCAGAAAACATGGAAGTAATAACCTGTCTTTGTCGTTTGATGTAAACAAACAAAAAATCCCTTGCTCAAAAGCTCTAGACCTCCTAGCATTTAGTTAAGCTTAAATAATCATAGATAGGTAACAAATTAGCTCATTCAGCCAGAAGCATTAAATAATCATGCATGCGCAACAGCCAGCCAGGCAATAAGTCACAACAAGATAAAATCTCTCCCCCATATACACATTGTCACCTTTCCTCTAAGTCTGCCAAATGCAAGATTCCTGCAAAGTACCTAGTAGCTCATTACATGTACGTTACTTTTGAGCAAGAAGTTGCAATCCAGAGGCACAGCAGAGCTCACCCTGATGGTTGCCCCATCTTTTATATGCAGTTCAGTTGTGTCATGGGAAGAGAGGGGATCCCTCAGGTAGGTAACTCTGAGGGAAGAGGAAGGATGGCCCAGTAGTTAGTCTCCTACGAACCAGGACAGTGCTCTAGGTTCAAATTTGTCTTTGCTGTGTACATCCCATGTAATCTTTGTCAAGTTATTCAGCCTCTCTATGCCTCGGATATAATAATAGTTCTTTCCTACCTTACAGGGAGGATAAATACATAGTGCGGAGTATCCAGGTTGTACCCATATTGGCCTAGAGGAAAAGGCAATCAGGACTCGTAGAGATGATATCTTTTATTAGATCACTGGTGTTGGTCTGATAAAAGATATCATCTCTACTATGAGTCCTGATTGCCTTTTGAATAGTGTGAGGTGTTCAGCACTACATGAGGAACAGATCTGGTGCCCACTCACGTAGAGTGACAGGTTTCCTGGTCATGGAAGACTTTCTAGGTCATAATCTCCACCCAGATGCTAGTGCTGATTCCAAAGCATGATGGGCATTAGTTCCCAGTGAAAAGTCCCACATTATAAGTGAACTGCTACATTCTCTACCACCCCCTGGATGGCTGTAAAGCAGGGGCGGGCAATTATTTTGGGTGGAGGGCCGCTTACGGAGTTGTGGCAAGCTATCGAGGGCCACATGACAGGCAGCAAGGGGCAGATAAACATTAATTTTCTAAATTTCTCAGGGGCCCTGTGGGCTTTACAGAATGATCTGGCCCGTGGGCTGCATTTTGCCCACCCCTCCTGTAAAGTGTAGTCTCCAACCAGTACACACTAATCTTGGGGTGAGAAAAGGCAGGATGATCTGTGCCTGCAAATGTGCAAGCCAGTCTGTGTAGGCAGACCCAATGCCCATCTGGAGCAGTATAAGCATAGCTGTGAGCTTGCTGGATTGGAGTCTGTATGTCCCAGCTATAGGAAATTAGGCTTTTGGTCAGGTAACCACTGGGAGAGCAGGAATTTGAACCTGGGCTCCCCTTATCTGATGTAACTTTTCATTGTTCTAAGGCTTTTCTCTTTGGACAGATACCCCTTCCCCCCCAGTCCTGAAAAAACCTTTCCTGAAGCAAATTTCCTCAAAACTAGTGCTTTGCTGTGAAAAGTCTGGGTTTCAACAAATCAGTAGCAGACTGTACTGCAAAAAAAAAAAAAAAAAAAAAAGAACCTGAGAAAAATCATTTAATGAAATAAGAAAGAGATGAGTTAAGTTGGTTAGAGACCCCCCCATAGGGAGAAACAGAAGTTGAAGAGAAATGAGAAAACAAACACAATACCCCCCACTACAAATCAGTTTTAAAGGCTGTGTATGAAGGATAAAAGCAATAAAGGTTGACCGTGCTCACACACAGATGTGTTAGAAATGCAGATGAAAACCTCCTCAAGTTGCCACTGTATGAAGGAGCAATAAAATACCTGAGAAAAATTAGAAGATATAAGAAGGTCTTCCTCTACAAAAGACCAGAGAGTTAACATGAGTATACATAAAGCAACATTTTTAAGACTGTTATTTCTTATTGTTTTTTATGGCACCCAAAATGTATTGGCAAATGGACAGTAGGAATTTATGCCAGAAGAAATTCACATGTGAATACTAACAATCATAGGTTTGAAAGGTCCAGCATAAATATAATCGCATTAACTATATTTTAGTAGGGTGGGTAAATGAACCTGAAATTTCTCTTTTTCCGGGTCATCATTTCCAGCAGTTGTAATGTTTCTGGCACTAAAGGAAATGTTGTTTCATTGGAGAAGTGTCTTGGTAGGCAATCAAGGATCGCTAGAGTCCAAAATGCCAGAATTTAAAAAACCAATAAACTTTGCACAGCAGTTTCAACAAATTAGACAAATATAGCCCTGAAATGAAAGAATGGTAAATGATTGCAGTTTGTGTTTTGCATAGCACAGGGCAGGAGCATGCACGGATACTACCGACAGATACTACGAAGCAGCTGATGGCTGGTAAGTTCCTGTCCCCAGCTAACTCTCTTCAGTTGGATTATGTGTCCCTATCCAAAGCAGGACAGTTCAATAGCACCAGCCAGTCAGTTCAAACTAAATGTTCATCATTCATCTGAGCTCCATTTATACTAGCAGTGACAGGTCCCCTGAAGATCTATCCAGACAGGACAGGTACCTGAATGAAATACTGACTGAGTTGGTCTCGCATATAGTGATAGCAAATTCTTGGGAAATGAAATGAAATGACACAAGGAATTCCAATTACAGTGGAATGACATAAATATAGTACCTGACCTGTAGGCAAGTACTCGCCAGGGCAGTCTGGAGAGGCAGGTTGGCATACTAAAAAGGAGCAGGTGTTTGTCTAAGAGTCCATTAAAGTCTGAGTTATATTCCTAGTACTTCATGAGCAGGTGTTTTCACTTCTGTAGGCTTAGAGTCCAGCTATACGCACTAGGTGGCAGGATTGAAGCCTCGGATGTTCTTTGGTGCAAACATACTGTTTTATGATGACTGGAACAATAGGGACCTGATTTTGGCTAGGACCTTCATATGGTATTATAACAAATTTGATGGGTTTGATAACTTTGGGCACGTCTACATGAGGTGCTTTACTCAAGATTAGAGCAAATTACTGTGCCGTAAGTGTCACTATTTACATGTGCAGACACTTGCTATACAATAATTTTCTCTAATCACAAGTAAATTTGCTACCGGTAAATACAAGTAGCAAATTTACTTGGGAGTAATTACTGCACAGTATGGCACATGTAGTTGGCTGACGGGGAGCAAATTGCCTCCCAGTCAGCCAGCTGCCTGTGGCCGGGGCAGGCTCTGCCACCAGAGCCCAGGCAGGGACAATGTCCCCTTTCCCTGGCAGCAGGGAGCTGTCAGCCCCCACTCCATAATCACAGGATTGAAGATAATATCTCAGCCTCTGTTCTGATTGCAGATTGGGGACTGGGAGGTCCCTGCTGCTGGGACAGGGTGACATTGTCCCATGCCCAGACTCTGCAACTGGAGCCCACCCTGGCAGTAGGCAGCTCCCGAGGACATGGGGGCAATGTTCCAGCTCCTGCCAGGAGACAGTTGTCTCCTGGCCCCATGCTTCCTGCCACGCCTGGGCTAGCACTCAGGGGGAGCCTAGAGGTCCCCCTGGCTGCTGCAGGGAGCCAGCGCGGACAAGAGTGACTGCCACGGTGAGCAGAAAATCTGCTCCTGCTTCCCTGCATGAGTAGACACCTGCCTGGTGTGGGTCTAATTTACTCTAGAGTAAACCCACCCCAAAGCAGTTGTATGAGTAGATGTACCCTTTGTGTTGCAGGCATTGGTAGGACTGGACCCATAAACTGTATGTGCAAGGATGATCATCCTGCAATACAGTTACAATCTTGTATGCTGCTCTAATGAGAATTAGACAATACATTGCTCCCAGGTTCATCCAGAAGATCAGACGAGCCATTTTAGCCTTAGAAGTAATATGTAGAATGAGCATATCTTTGCGACTTTAAAGAAATAATTAATCCTAATCAAGGCATAGGAAACAGGAGCGTGACACAGCTCTTTGTTCACAAGGCACAGTCAACATCAAAGGCTTGACAAAATGAAAGGACTGTGTTAAATGTAAGTGTTTGACTTTATGAAAGGAACTCTCTTCAGCCCAGACTGGGCAGCCTTTGAAAAAAGACATAACTGATTTTAAAAGGTAGAATGCAGAAAACAAAGAATAAGAGACTTGGGAAATACGTGTATTAGTTGATGGGCTGACAATGAGGATAAAGAATCGCTCAGCAAAGGCATCCAGACAGAAGATGAGATTCCATTAGGAAGATGAGATGAGATCCCCACTCAAGAAAAGTCAATCTTGTTAATGACCTACTTCCTGTTGGTCTTCCATCAGCCCAGCAGGATCACGCTGCCTGACAAAAGGCAGGATCATCAGGGGAAGGGAAAACCTGTGCCTACCATTACCACTGATTTTCTAAGGGAACATCTTAAGAGGCTGAACATCCTCAAGTTCAGCCATCTCGGATGCAATGCACCCAAGAGTGCTAAAGGAACCAGCTGACATATTATAGCACAGCCTATGGTGAGGATATTCGAGAACTTGTGGTGCTTGGGTGAGGTTCCTGATGATTGGAAGAGGGCCAGTGTGGTACATATCTTCAAGAAAGGGAGAAGGGACGATCTAGGTAACTATAGGCCAGTTAGTTTGACCTCAGTCCCTAGAAAGATCCTGGAAAAAATCATTAAGGAAACCATTACCAACATCCTAACAGAGGCTATATTCTGAGAGATGGCCAACACAGCTTCATGGCGGGTAGATCTTGTCTGACCAACCTGATCTCCTTCTATGAGCAGGTGACGCATCACCTGGACAAAGGAGAAGAGGTAGATATCATATACTTGGAGTTCAAGAAAGCCTTTGACCTGGTGTCCCATGATGTCCTCGTGGAAGAATTGGGGAATTGTAGCCTAGACAATTTCATGGTCCAACGGCTGGGGAACTGGCTCCATGGATGGACCCAGAGAGTGATAGTCAATGGAACCAAATCAGCTTGGTGCATTGTAGCCAGTGGTGTCCCCCAGAGCTCTGTTTTTTGACCTGTACTCTTCAATGTGTTTATAAATGACCTGGACTCAGGTGTTACAAACAGGCTGGTTAAGTTTGCTGATGACACCAAACTATGAGGAAGTGCAGCCACCCTAAAGGATAGGCTGTCAATCCAGGCCGAGCTCAACAGACTTACAAGGGGAACATATCAAAACATGATGGCATTCAACACCGAGAAATTCAAGGTGCTCCATCTTGAGGGGAAAGAACCCACATCACACTAAAAGCCTCAGCAGTGCTACACTAGCTAGCACTGCATCCGAAAAAGACTTGGGGTCATGACTGACCGACCACAAGATGAACATGAGCCACCAATATGATGCTGCAGTGGGCAAACCAATCAAAACTCTGGCTTGCATCTTCTGATGTATCTCAAGACCCGGGAAGTCATCCTCCCGCTTTACTTCGCCTTGGTAAGACCACAGCTGGAAAACTGTGTCCAGTTCTGGGCGCTGCATTTCAGAAAGGATGTGGAGAAGCTTAAGAGAGTCCAGAGGAGAGTCATGTGAATGATTAGAGGACAGGAAAGCAGGCCTTATGAGGAGAGGTTGAGAGACCTGGCACTCTTTAGCCTGGAGAAGCGTAGGCTCAGGGGTGACTTGGTGACATCCTAGAAATATATAAGGGGTATGCACTGGGAACTGGGAGAATGACTATTCACCAGAGCACCCCATGGGAAGACTAGGTCCAATGGTCACAAACTCTTGGAAGGCCATTTTAGGCTAGACATAAGGAAAAACTTATTTATTATCCAAGACCCCAGGGCTTGGAATAAACTTCCCCCCAGAGGTGGTGCCAGGCACCTACTCTGGATTCCTTTAAAAATACTTGGATGCCTATCTTGCTGGGATCATTTGACCGCCTGCTGACTGCCTGCCCGATGATCTTGCAAAGTCCCTTCCAGCCTTAACATCTATGAAATCATAGGGAAGTGGGGTTGCAAGGCAAGATCATCCCTGACTAAGCCACCCTAGTCAAGCATCTGTCTAACCTATTCTTGAAAATGTCCAGGGATGGAGATTCCACAACCTCTCCGCGCCCCCTATTCCAGTGCCTGACCGCTCTTACAGTCAGAAAGTTCTTCCTAATCTCCAACTTACATTTCCTCTGCTGCAGCTTGAAGCCATTGCTTCCAGTCTTGTTCAGGCACAGATAAATGCCTATCTCCATCCCCTCTGTAATTTCCGCTTATATATTTGAAGGCTGTTATTAAATCCCTCCCTTAGTCTTTTTTCGCCTAGACTAAATAAACCTAGTTTTTCAGCCTTTCCTCATAAGTCATGCTTTCCAGACCTCTAATAATTTTTGTCACTCTCTGCTGCACTCTTTGTAATCTGTCCCTGGTTTTTTTGAGTATGGGGCGCAACACTGGACACAGTACTCCAAGTGAGGCCTCACCAATGCTGAATTGAGCAGAAGAATCAATTCCCTCAATTTGCAAGTGACATTCCTGTTAATACAACCGGGGATACATATTGCCTTGTAATCTCACACCTCTTGAATGTAGTCAGCAGCCATCTCCTTTTATTTTCCATTTCTAAGACTGTAGTCATTGGTTAATAACTCTATGGGGACTCTGTATAGAGACTCTCATATTCAGCAATGTAAGTGTGGTGTTCCTGCTGTTTATCATCATTACTTCACATTTACATGGTGGTAACCCCCAAAGATCATAACTGGTTTGAGGTTCACTGTGCCAAGTGCTACCAAGAATGATTGCCTTTGTGCCAAAGAGCTGACAATCTAAACAGACAAAGCAAATGAAAAGGGCGAGTAAAACATTACGATTTTTGCCATTTTTAAGACCGTAAATTTGATGAACAGAGTTCATATGCAGGTCACATGATAGAGGAGCCCTGCAAAAAGGGAGCATGGTTCAGTATGGGCTACTCGTGGTGTAGGGCGGAAGCGATATAGGGAATGAAGATGTGTCAGTGGACATTGGAACAATTGAATCGGCTGAAATCCCCAAAGATTCAGCTGCTGGGGCTTGTGCTCTGAAGTGATGAATAATGTGCCTGAAAGGATTCTCAGGGGAGAAAAAATGTTACCCAGGGAATGAACTCCAGCCAAAGGAATTTTCCTTAATTCCCTCAATGTCTATTCTGTCTACTACATGAAATAATTGCATATTTACATGATAACCTGATCCCCCTCTGCATTTCAGTCCCTTACCTTGGGCTGCGTTCAGTTGGAAAATATTGAGTTCTTTGCTTTCTTTGAATAGAGCAGGCCCATCACTGTCAGATGCATCATGCCTTGGGCAGGTGTTAGCACCAATGCAGACTAGACAGTGTTGCCATTTTGACTGGCTGAGCAAGGTGCAAGGCAATGGAGAATTCATTTTGGGATCACCTGAGTCTGTGGGTGAACACAATGTAAAAGGCCTGTCCCTCTGAGCAGTTTGGCCACTGATCAGTTATATATATTGGCCCCTGATAGTCAAATACATGGTTATATACATGTACGTATATAACCGATCGGTGCCAAGACCGATTTGGTTACCAAGGGGCAATACAGATAAAGATGTATATGTAACTTTGTAGTGAACAGTAACAAAGCAGTGTGTTAACAGTGGGGGATCATTTCCTGAATTGTCTCCTGAAACATGGGTCAAATTCCTCCTCCTGCAAAGTACCCCTTTCCCCCCCAACCCGCTGCTCCAACTCTTGGCTATGGTAGATATGCTTTGCACCGGCAGTCTGGTGTGCAGGGACACAGGAGGCAAGTAAGACCTTGCCTCCCTTTTGCGGTGCAGGGTGCTGGAGCCCTTGCCCTGTTTTCAAGTGGAGGCTTTGCCTTTTCTTGCCATATTCCTCGTGCAGTTCAGACAGGTAAAGTTACCAGCTCTGCACTAGATTCCCCCATCCCTCATGTAGAAATAACTTGCATTTGTGGGGAGGAGAGTCATTTTTCCTCTTCCTCCAACCTCACAAAACATCCTCCGTGGGTCCCAGCAGGTTCACAAGGGCAAGGCAAGGGTTGTTCTCCTAAGAAACAAAATGAATTTCTGCGTTGTGGCAGCAGGTCACCCATAGAGGGAGGAGGTGGGTTCTTGGCTAATGGGCAGCCTGAGAGCAGCAGAGTGGGGCTGACCCTTGAAGTGTATCAGGTGCCCATTGGCTTGGAAGATCTCAACCAGTGTGTCTTTCAAGCCCTCCCTCCCCCCACCCTGCAAAACAAAAAAAAACTAGGATGGAGATTTCTGGCCCCTTTACTCTCTCCTATCAGCCATTCCTCAGAAGGCAGCATGAGCCTTTGTGTCTTTTTCAAACCATCTTACTCAGCATCCAAATGTTATTCAATAATTTCCGACAGTTCTATTAAAATGCCCCTAAGGAGCATTGCAACAAAAGACACAACCCTCTGCTAATTGCCAAGAGCTGGCAGATGTTTTTTTAAGTTCTGGAAAAAGCTGGACTTTCCTAAATGGAACAAATGTACCTGTTTTCTCCTTCTGCAAAAGGATCGGACACAAAACAAAAGAACCAAATCCCCCAACAAGTCATTTGAAGGTGAAACAAGGAACTATCAAAGTAAGCGATTAGAACACCCACGGAAATCATCAGCAGCCTGAAGCTGCTTACCCCATGGCTGGCTTTGGCCCTAGGTGTCCTGGCTCAGCAGCAATGGAAAATTGCCACAGAGAAAGTAAACCGAGCATGTCGCTTTAGGGAGCAAGAAGCGAGCGCAGAATGGAGTGAGCCACACGAGCTCAATGCAATGGCTGGAATACTTAGATACCAACAGCGGTATAACTAATGAGTTTGGCGTTCTGGCCGAAAATCTCCCCTAAACCCCCCGGGGGAATCATGGTCTTGCCTCCTGTGTCCCTGCACACCAGCCAGCCGGTGCAGAGCATATCTGCCATAGCAAAGAGTTAGAGCGGGGGGTGGGAGAGAAAGGGTACTTTGCAGCAGGAAGCATTTAACCCATAATCCAAGAGGTGGGCAGCAAATGTGTTCTGGTTTATAGCCCTCTGTGTATCACTGCCTTGCTCAAGGCATTTGTGTGACATTGCTGTGGGTTCAAGCCATTTGTTTCTGTGCCCTAGAAACAGATGGCAGCTGATAGACTGGTTCTGTTTTGGGCTTGCAAGATGCACTGAACCATGGACAGATGAACTTTGTAAAGCTAAGTTCCTTTTTGCAAGGTCAGGGCAGCATTTACCATATAATGCCAGTTTACATCCCAACCTTATGGACATCTTAATGCCAACACTCTCCTAAGGCTCCTGTTCCACTTCAGCCATAATCTCTATGACCCTGCACTGCACCCTATGGACTGCAGTCTTTCTGCAGGTGTGCTGCAGTCAGCCTGAAATGCAGCTGCCACGAGACTGTTTGGAAAAGCAGGGCCCAAATTGCTGCAGCTGCATAGCAAGCAAGCTAAATTACTGTCAGGTTGATCGAAAGGACAAATAGGTTGATGGTAATACGTGGCACTATTGAAAGGCGACAGCTACGCAGGCTGAGTAGGAAAAGGTAGGACAGGACTTCAGGGCAGAGCCTAACTATTAGATTGCACACTTCTGTTTCTGTTTCTTCATTCTGTGCTATTACATTTGACACTTGTGTGTGCTTGCTGCTTATAATTTTCAATTGTGTTATTGAAATAAGAATGGTATGTGGAAGCCACAAGTGATAGCTTATTTAGTGCTTTCCTAGTGGTTTTGGCTCATTGCATTCCTCTCCATCTTTACTGAAATATGGGTACATGCTCTGCTACCCAGAGGCTAGGATTGCAAATTGACTTGTTCCTCTGGTCACGGGGCTGTTCAGGAAAACCAGGCTGTCAGCATCATGCATTTGGGGGAACTGTAAAACAGTGGATTTTTAGTGCTTTCTTCCAGTGTCTACAAGGGCTGTGCAAGGTTTAACTCTCAAAGGACAGCTTAATCCAAAAGCAAACACAGATGGGGTATGAAGGAATAATACAAGCATTTGGGGATAAAATCAGAAAGGTGATGGCACAACATGTAAGAAGTTGGCAGACATATAAAAGACAAGGTGATGTTCCATAAATAGAACTTATTAGAAAAGAAATAGAATATTGATATGTTAGAAAGAAGAGGAAGATGAAGGAAATTATAAATACATTGGTTAATTTGGAAGCACAGCAAATAATGGAGGGCATGGAGAAGGCTCAATATTTAATGTTTGTCTCAGTTTTCCCTCCAAAAGATGTTAATTGTCATCTGATAATACAATTAATTTTAACAAGGGGGGTCGGGGGGCACACTGGCTAGAATAGAGAGAGAACGGGTTAAAGATTATTTTCATGAGTTAAAGGCATATGCATTAGGAGACCTGATAGTACTCACCAGGGTATTTAGGGAGCTAGCCAAAGCAGTCTCTGAACTATTAGGGCCACCTCTCTACCTTCAGTTTAATATATGAGCATGGTACTTGCATAGCTGCATGAGTACAATTGTTGGTACTTTCATGGCTCTTTTTTTCTTTGCACCAGTGGAAGAACACAATCACCTTGGTACACATCTCCTGCCACGGGGGAGAGGGAATATGGTAGAGAGATCACCCTCCTTTTAGCCAGGTAGGCTAATAGTTAAGGTGATTTATCTGGGGAACAGGAGACCTTGGTTCTAGGCTCCCTCATCTCCTACTTCCCAGAAGAGTGCTGTAATACCAGGCCGTGGGCTAGGTGTCAGCCAGAGCACCCTCCAGTTCTCCTTTGGAAGTTAGCCCACTGTACCTTGTATTTATTATTAATTGGATAAAGTGGAATAGTTTTTGCCCCATTTTTGGAGAGCATGGCCATGGTCCCCTCCCTGAGCAGTACTTATCTCACCAGGGGCAATGTGCGGGCAGTGCACAGGGATGCATGTGCACCCCCTGAGAGTGCCAGTGCATCCCCTGTCAGGCCACACTCCCTGTTTAGCTGTTGGGCAGGCGAGAGCACCAGTGCCCACCCTGCGAGCACCAGCTGGGGAGTGGGGCCGCCAGCAAAAGTGGACATGGGACTTCCAGCTGCTGGGGGACTGCCTCCCAGTCAGTAATATCGGCTGCTGGGGGACACCCCCCCCCCAGCCAGTGGGATTGGCTGCTGAGCGACCCCTCATCCCCAGTTGCTGACTGGTGTCGCCGGGGGGGGGCACATGCCCCCTCGACTCGAGGCATCAGACAGTCGTGTATCTCACTGAGCCACCTGAGTATCTTCCCTTCTGGGCTGCCAAATTCTGTGAAAGTGCCAAGCATTACACTTGTGTCGTTACCCAAGTGTCAGTCCTGCGTGTAAAGGTGAAATAGGATTTAGCCCATAGAAATTATCTTTGAGAAGTCACAGGGAACAGGGGAGGT
>JAGPOW010000261.1:250420129-250439122 GCA_030014935.1 Caiman crocodilus | reverse complement strand
CTCCCGTCCAAAAAGAGTCCGAGGACAATATAAGAAATAAATGCTTTACTTACAAACTGGAACACAGTGTAGGCACGCTCTGTAAAGTTTCACCGTGAAACACTTAAATGCTCTGTATGCACATCCACGCCGGCAGTTCCCCTTATAAATAATCTCCGAAAACCAAAACTGTAGGGAACTCGAGAGCTCTTCAGGCATCCAACTGATGAAATTTATCCAAGTGGGAGCATCCGGGGGAAAAGGGAGCCGTGGATGCAGGACCTCCGGTGACGGTGATCAGGCTTCGCCAATGTTGTGCGAGTCCCACCCTCCTTTTTCTCGGGCTTTGTTTTTATACTGCCCCAACAGCCAAATAGGTCGGGTCCTTCTTTCGCACGCTTTTCGAGATGCGTGAGCTGGGGATTTTGCTGCATGCATTCTCACACGGCTAATTGGGCTGCACCCGCTGTTTCCCCACGCAGCGAGCACAGTTTGCTGGCGTTTGGTCACCTTTATCTACCAAAATTAGCTGTTTGAAATGATTTCTTAAAGTGTGGCGATATGCAAGTTTATTGCTGACATAGTAACCCTAGTAAGGCTTTGCCTTAAAAAAAGTACAGTGCAGTAGAATCCAAAAGATGCACACTTCCAGTCCAACAGGCAGGATGTCTATCTAACTTGTTAGATTTTTATCCCATATTTGAGGACAACCACTGACTGCCTTTCATGGCAGCCACCGAATCCCTTTCAAGGGCAATTCATTAGAAGTACAAGTATTTTCTTCCCCGAGCTCCAGAGGAACTTGGTCTGTCCTTGAACAGCTGCTCAGAGAAGAGGCAGACCCCTCCTGCTATGTGCCTGCGCTCTTGAGAGGTGCTCTTACAACACCGAGCTTTTCAGAATTCATGACTGCTTTACTACGGTCTGGCTTGCCTCTCCTGCACTACATCTACAGCACTGCAATGTGTCCAAAAAACTGTACGGTGCCACAACTCAGGCATCTCAAGTGAAGTGTCAGCTGAACTGAATCTGCCTAGTTTGTTTGAATCCAGCTGGTCTGTTAGACTTGAATGTCCTTGAAAGACTTCATCCATTTTTTCAATGGATTAAAAAACCTTAAATGGAGAAAGTTAAAGTGACTGAGGGATGAATTCTCTAATATTTGGGAATTTTACTATCACAAATTGTTTGGATCTTAATACCATGCCCATCACCTTGGTATCCGAGCACCTCTGAGAGGCAAAGCAAGTGATATGACTAACACCTGTCACTTGCTGCTCTGTCTTCATGTCTGTCTTCTTTCCCCTGAAGATGGAAATTGTGTGTGGAGCTCTAAGCCATGTGTTTTAATACATGGTGTGGTTTTTATTAGCGACAAGATGGTCAATAAAATGTGCCTGGCTTTTAAAATGGATGTGGTAGGTGGAGAGTTGGTGCTTCTCTGATCTTGCCAGGAGTTAGTTACACAGTATTGGAGGAGTCTGTGAGCGTCATGTGCCTCCCGAGGCTGCGTGGGGGCACAGCGACTGCCCAGGGCGACAGTGTCGGCAGCGGGGGCAAGGCGATGGCGAGCAGGGAGCTTCTACAGGCAGCCGTGGTGGTGTTGGCGGTGAGGGAGGGGGTGGCAAGCAGGCACTGCCAGCAGCATTGACAGCAGCCAGTCTCAAGGGGTGCACATGAACGCCCTATGCATTGCCAGTGGATGAGTCCCTGCCACCTGGAAGATTTCAGTCTCATTTTACTAAGGATTTTTATTCTTACAGTCCCACTGTCTATCAAGAGTGGAGTTGTTATTCGTGGCCTTCATTCCAGGGGTATCTCAAACCTAGATCTTTAGAAGCATTTTAGGGCAGTTTTTATTTCACCTAGGGCATGTCTGTATATGCCCTTACTGTGCAGTAAGCCTTTCCTGGGAGCACAACTATACATGCACCCTGTTGGCACCAAATCTGTTCCCAATGGGAGCAACCCACTCCTGCCCTGCTCTTCCTTCCTGAAGCAGTCAGGGGGCTCCAGGCTCCCCTGGGGTCCCAGTCCAGGACCTGGCACAAGGCACAGTGCACAGGACCAATACCAATGCACATGGTGCTAGGAGAGCTCTGCCAGCTACAGCAGCAGCTGTCTCCTGGTCCCATGGAAATTAGGTGGGGGGATGCAGGTTCTGATGTGCACAGGGCTGGGGGCAGCTACCACTGCAGTGGGCAGATCTCTTCCCACCCTGTGCACATCTGGACATGCCGTTTGCCAGCCCAGTGTCCAAGGGGCTTCCATACCCAGTCAGAGGCTGGCAGGGAGCTATTCCACTAGTGGGGCAGCTGCCAGTGAGCCCCTGGCTTGGCGAGGGGTCTCTGCCCAGCCAGGTGCTGGTGGGAACTGCCATTCATCGAGACAGTGGTCTAGTGAAAAACCAACTTACTGTTAGGAACTAACTCAGAGTTTCCCAACTCAAGTGCAGAAGCAATTTTATTAGCCCCTCTGGACTCATAAGTGCCCTCATTATAGGAATAGGATCATTCTTTGAAGATGTATAGGATGTAGCATGCCTTGGACTAAGGAACCTGCAGAGATTGGGGGCTGCTGTCCTTGCACAGAACAAAGAGATGGTTCCTGCTGCAGAGAGTTTCCTGAATTCAATTTCTCCCTTTTTGCTGCTGTTACCTTACCTCCAAGTTAGAAATATATACTGAGAGCCAGAACTCCATGTTCATCCCATGACCTCTTATTTTTTGAGCATCTTCTTTTCATCAGAGGTTCCCATTCATTTCCACCCTCCCCCCCGTTTTGATCCTTCTCTACTTTATAAAATCTTTCGGACTCCTAAGTGGTGTGGCCCAAATCAATCCCATCTTTCCTCGTTTATTCATATTCCTAGGAGCTCTGTCAATCTGGGAGTTGTCTGTAGCATTCCTCTTTGTCTCCTGCCACCCTAGTCACCTGTACGGAAGTAGAAGTGTTCTGATATATAATTCAGTACAGGAAATAAGTCTTCGATGCAAAGCAGTTGGAAGTACAGCCTCACTGCTTTGCGTTCATAAAGAATAGCACGCTGTTAGTAAAACAGCTAAAACCGAAGGCAAATCAAGCCCAATTTTTTCCTTCAAAGTGAGGAATAGCTCATTCAGGGAAAAACCAAAGTGTAAGGCTTCATCGTTCTGAGCTCTCATCTGGCTGGCTACCTATACTCGGCTGGAGAGAAGACACTTCTCTGCCGAGAACCTTTATCTCTGCCTTTTTCTCTCTCTGTCTTTTATATATAAAAGCCTTTTTTGAAGAAAAGTTGAAGATATTTTTTTTCAAGATATCCCTAAAAATGTTTTCACTTTTTGTATCCTGTTGTTTGACAAACTCCTCCCCTCTCCAGAATTTGGGGAGGGGGTGTTAATTTGTGTACTGAAAGATTAGGAAAAATAAACGTTTTGCAGGAAAGAAAATCACCATTTTTTCAAAGCAATTTTCTATTGGGGAAAATATTTTCAATAAAACTTTTTTTTTTTTTTTTACCAGCTGCACTGTCATCTTCTCCTTTTCTATACCTCCTTTTTCTTCTCATTCCATCAGTTGGCTTGTCCTGGAGCCTTGCTTTTCTCCCTAAGCTTATGTCATGTCACATTGTGCCAGATGAAAGTCTGCATGCATCTCAAACACTTTAGCATAGAGCTGTTTCTTCTTCTCTATTTGTGGATCTATTTGGAGGCTGTAGGTGCTGCTGTAATCAAAAAAAAATATAAGGGCAGGGTCCCAGCTTGGGAAGTCCTGTCTGCTTCCCCCTCTCCCTTTCCTATTTTGCTGTCTATCCTTTCATGATGACTCCATTTTACACCAACGCTACCCTATTTTTTTGCCCATCTTGTTGTGCATTGTGTGCCACTATGCTTTTGCAGCTTCTTATTTGCTGCTTCCCGTGACTTATCCCAAACAAGCAGCTTTCTACTCTTTCCCCTTCTTCTATCTCCATCTCTTCCATCACCCTCCCCATACTGGAGATCTCTGCCAGTCCACCTGCTCTCCCTCTTGGCCATGGAGGCTCTCCCATGGAACAATGTGACACCTTTTTATAGAGGGTCAGTTATCAACACTTGTACATGGTGATAATTCAAGAGTTAGTAAAATACTCCGAATCTGAAGTGTGTCAAAACAAAAGTTTTGCAACAAATCAAATTAAAGCTAACAGCAGAATGCAAGGGGATTGGCCGAGTTCCCCATCCCAATGGGCTGCTTTTTGGAGCCTCTCTCTCCTTAAAATGGGACTTCTCTGCCCATTTTAGCACATATGTAGGGTCTTATACCTGCTAACAGACTGTCTAGTCTGAAAATGTGCATAACTTAGACCATTAAATCTCCCTCCCTTCCCAAATACTACTAAGTTGATCTTGCTGACCTTGGATAGATTAAACCAGTGGGGCCAACCTTTTTGGCAGGGATGCCACAAATTATCCTATTTTTCACATCTGGCTCACAGGAGCCCTGGTCAGAGAGCAGACAGCCTGTTCCTGGCTGGATTACTGATCCTTTGCAGCAACCCCATTCAGAGAGCAGGGAGCACTGGCCAAGGCAGGGTTAAAATCCTCTCCCCTCCCACCCCTCCAGCGATCACGGTACCATCTTTCCTTCTACACGCCCTGCCTAGGGCACCAGAAGAAGTTCTGGTTGTCCCCTCCCACCACCCTTGCCCTTTCACTTAAGGAGCACCTGCTCCTAATGGGCCAAGCGAGTAGCAGCGACGACGTGGTCAGGAGCAGTGACAGGTTCCCCCACTCCTTGCAGCTGCTGGTGTTTCACTGCTAGCAACAGTAGGAGTTTGTTCTTTGTTATATTAAATTACTTGCTGGTGCTTTCAAAGATAAATTCATTTCTTCACTCCATCTTCCCAAAATAGGGTGCATGTTATATGGGGGAGAAGGGGTGTTATGTGTGTAAAATATGGCAAGCCCCATGCTTTTCCCAAGTGCTACTTTGGTCCCCTTCCTTTGCCTGATCTGCTGCTCTGTTTTTTGCTCCCTGTCCTATCTGCTGCTGTGCTGGCTGCCCCTTCCCCAGTTGCCACGTGCCACGCACAGAAACTGCCCATGACACTTGTGGCATGCATGATATCAGTCAGCCAGTCCTAGACTCAATTATTTCAGTCTTTGGGAGGCTAAACTGTTTTGTGCCACAAGCGGAGAACAGAAAGAGACTGCAGTGCTGCCACTGCACAAGGCATTTGCAATGAGGGGGAAGTGATTAGATGAGACGCGTCCAGGAAATCTCCGCAGGTGACTGCTAGTCCACACTGCAGAGGAAAGAAAAATATCCAAAGTCCTTGCTAATTTTACCAGAAGGAAAATTCCTTCCTAATTTCAAATCTGGCAATCAGTTTGGCCTCCTGCATGTACGAGGAAGAAAGCAGGCTCTCATCTAAGGAAAAAAAGATTCTCTGTGCCACCTCTGAGCACAGGTTCACCCCAACTACTGCTGTGTCTTCATCTTGGCCAGTCATTGCTGATGCTTCAGAGGAAGGGAAAAGATCCATGCACGCATCTGCTCAGTTGTCAAAAAGATTTTTTCCTCGATCCTTCAGAGGCCCGAGGCATGAGATTGATTTATTCGTTGTTGTATTACAGAGCTGTGAGCATGTGGAGGGGAGCGTAGGCAACCCTGTGTCCTGCTGGCCCCCACACGAAATTATTCAGCTTCCAAAAGGGAGCACTATCCAGCCTGACCTCTCCACACACCTGGATGGTAGAAGGTGTCCCAGACGCCAGTTCAGAGCACGTTTTTTAGAAGGCTGCATAATCTTGCCCACAATTTCCCCGAATAAACTGTTCCAATGTTTAATTAACCTCACAGCTAGTGAATTGTCTTATTTCAAGTGAGAATTTGTTTAGCTTCAACTTCCAGCCATGAGATCTTGTTATGCCTTTGTCAGCATGACTGCAAAGCACTGCACTATTAAATAGGTTTTCCTGATGTAATTACCTGACGCGGAGACCAAGTCACCTCTCATGTCTCTTTGATAAGTTGAGCTCATTAAGCCTCACATCAGAAATCTTGGTTTCAGTCCCTCGATCATTTTTTGAGGCCTTCCTTTGAACTCTTTCCAGAATTTTTACACCTTTGAAGTGTGAGCAGCAGCACTGGATGGCCAAAGACTGCATCCACGCATAGCCCTTGAATTGCACCGAGAGCTCATGTTGCAGTGGTTGTCCATGAAGCTTTCTCAGAGTCTTGCATTCTGTAAATGTGACCCCGCACTCTTCGTTCTCAGTTAAATAACCTAGCAGTTGACTGTGTATAAAATGCATTGTGTGGGACTACCTTTACTTAGCTGGGCAATTCACAGTGCTTTGAATAAGTACAGGAGTGGTGCCAGCCTCTTCCTGGTTGGGGAGCTGAGGTGGGTTAGACAGAAAATTGTGGGGGCTGTGCTATACAAAGGCAGGACATGGGCCCTGCGGGCCAGGCTGGGTTGGGAGCTCTACAACTCTGCAGGCAGGAGCGAGGAGGGCTCGGTGGGCGATGGCAGCGGCCCAGGGGAAGGACAGGGACAGCTCTGGTAGGGGTGGCTATGGGGGTACTAAGGTGAACTTTGGTGTAGCCATAGCCCCCCACGCCCCTCCCTAGCACCACCCCTGAATAAAGAACTTCCTCATAATTTACCACCATCAACCTTTGCATCACCTACAAACTTTACCACTAGAGATTTTACGTTTGTCTCAATGTTTGAGAAAGAGATTTAATAGTACTGGAGCAAAAACTCGTCTCTTGGGCACTCCACTAGAAACATCCCCACTCAAGAGTCGCTCTTTCCCCATTTTGAATGGTGCTGAAGTCTGTCAGCTAGTTTTCTTTATCTGCATAAAAATCTGTGCCGTATTCGTTCCATGCAATTAAAAAAAAAATGTTATATGATGCTAAATCAAATGCTTTGGAAAAATCCGTGTAGCAAAAATAGTCAAGTGAATGGCTGTTTTGGACAAGACCTACTTTCTGGGAGGTCATGCAGCCTTAGGATTTGCATCTTTTAACCTCCAGCTCTTCACTCCCAGGGTCTCAAATTGACCCTTGTATGTTTTTCACCTGGGATTGATGATAAACTAACTGCTCTCTAGATCTCCCAGTCACCCCTTTGACCTCTTTCCATATTGGACCTACACCAGCAGTCCTCCAGTGTTTTCAAACTGAGGAAGAAGATGGAACGTGTCACCATTCAGACCATTCTGTCACCAACAGAAACATGTGAAAGACATTTCCGCTGCTGGAAGTATCAAGTCATTGCCAAATAAGATAGCTAAAGAGAACAGCCAGTAAGGACCAAGCAGAGGAAAACCTTTGCAGAGAGCAGAGGGAAGAAATGAGATCCGCTGTCCAGCTCAAAGCAGTTGGACGACAGACAAGTCCAAGATGACAGTCTTAACTGGTCAGCGAACACAGACGGCCCTCCTAGGAGTCAAACACAGACAGCCATCCTAAGGGACTCTTATTAGAATAGAGCTAATAGGGCATTCTGCACGGGGCAGAAGGATAGCAGGGCAGTTTTGCTGTTTTCCAGGAGCAAAGGTAGAGGACATCAAGACTCAGAGGGTGGCAATAGAGACCTCTTTCCTGGCAATCCACATAGACACTGCTGTTAGCATCTTGGGGCTCTAGGAATAGAGCTGAAGGCAAGGATACCCACATTATTTCTCAGCAACTTTTTCTGTTCCTTAAAAGAAGGAAGAAAGAAGCTGGAGGATCCTGGAGTTGAAAAGTTGGTTATGGAAGTGATGTAGGTAAGAAGGTCTGGGTTTTGTGAACCATTAATGTGTGTAATGTGGAAAGGGAAGTGGTTATATGGTTTTTTCAGCTTCTGTCTTTTAGTAGTAGATTAGCTAGGCCAGGTAGGAGGACGTTAAACTAAGCATGCAGATTGAGCGATAACAGAGCAGTCACAATACAAACTCCCAAATGTCTGAATGATACCTTTTATTAGATCAACTGGAAAATGGCAAGAAAAATTGTCCTTTTCTGCAAGCTTTCGGGAACAAAGTCCTTTCGTCAGGCTCTGGGAAAAGCGTAGATGGTACAAGATGGGAAAAAGTCCCCATAGGTTGGAAATAAAGTTCATTTTTGCACAGAGGGAGCTGAAGATGTAAGTCTGTCCCTCTGGGTCCATGAGAGTGTCTTTGTCTTTGACACATGAAGTTTATTTCCTACCTATGGGGACTTTTTACCATCTTGTACCATCTACACTTTTCCCAGAGCCTGACGAAGGGACTTTGATTCCTGAAAGCTTGCAGAAAAGGACAATTTTCTCGCCATTTTCCAGTTGATCTAATAAAAGGTATCGTTTTGGAACCAAGAGTTCTAGTTTTATGTATGTCTTTTTGTCTCAGGCCAACACAGCTACCACTGTAAGGAAGTAAATGCGATATGATACTGGTGAAATGTGGTGAGGTGGGTCATATATCCGATTGGTAAAAATCAGTGGGCACTTATACACATGACAGACCTCTGCTCTAACCTGTGCTAATTGGCATGCATTGGAGTACACTTGATTAATTGAGTCTGCTGGAGCATGCTAATTAGTGCTCTCCAGCAGCCTCTGCATCAAATGTATTCAGTAGTCTTACAGTGGGAGTGCTTTAAACCAAAGCTTGTTCAATGAAGTGCGGGGCACTGAACACATGTGATGCTGCAGGTGCTTTAATTAGAGTAGTTATAAGAGGCCCCCACCCCAGAGCATGTGTATAAATGCCCAGTCTACCCTGGAGCACATGTACAGACAGCCAGTGGTTTCAATCTATATTAGGCTAAAAGAGGAAAAAGTAAAAGGTCTTGACACTACATTCAAGGCATTGTCACATGTTACAGAGTCAAATGATTCAGAATTTTTGAACCTCAAATTCTGTGTTTCTTGGATGACTTAATCTTGGGAGACCTTTTCTGGACATCTTATATGGTCAATAAAAACCTTCAAATTTCTAAAAACAATTTCTTAACACAGTCTTGCACGTCACACAAAGTAACTCAATATTGGGCCTTGTACTTGTGCTCACAGTCATGCCGATCACTAGCCTAAAAATTAGCAGTTGCTTGAACATCAGTAATCGTGATCTACTTATCTTTCCTTTGTGTATCAACCAGTAATATGTACATTTGGATCTCTAACAGAGTCAATTTTCCCAAACTCAGAACCACTGCTGGTAGAAGTAATTGGAATACGTGATAAGAAAGTGTTAATGAAGGCTGGAAATTATTTGGAAAATAAAATAATCTTTACTTGATGCTCAAAAAATCATGTTAAGCCAAAGTTATTTTGGTTAAAAGGAGATGCAGAAGTGGTGAAAATGCATCATGGGGGAGAGGGAAAGTAAACTGTGATGCATTAATGACAAAATAAAAAGAATGTAGGTAGCTGATAAAGGAAGCTAAAGGTATCTGTGAACTATTCAAGGCCAACAGGGTTAAAAATAAGAAGGCAGTTTAAACCTATTAGGAACAAATTGAAAAGAAAAAGTCAAATAAGAGTCCATTGCTACACACAGGTGGTAAAAGTTGAAATAGCAATATAGAACAGGCAGACCATTCTGTTTTTCATGTGAAACAAAGCAGGAAGATTACAAAACACATTGATCTAGCCATAAAATCAGTTTTAATCACCAATCTAACCACTGTAACTTCTACTGGGCCTATACGTGTGCAGTGCTGTGTATTCTGAATAACCCCCGGGATCAATACGAACAGCAGCATAATCACCAATGTATTAAGGCCCTTAGGATCTTGCACAAGTAGGTGTCTTGTTAAAGCAACTATGTTTTATCCTAACCAGCCAAGTTGGGACACACTGGCCACTTGCCTCATCCTGTTAATATTCAAGATTCAATTAGACCTCCTGGATGGGTCTGAATAACTAGAGACAGAGACTGGACAACTTTCAGAAGTGATCCAATACCTTCCTATTTGGGCAGGGATTTACCAAACAAAGCTAGGTTGGGATGGTATTTAGGGAGGTTTTACCTTAATATTCTTGTTCCTTTTTAAGCTATGTTTGTTCTCATAGTGCTCTCCTGTCTTAAAGTTAGTCTGTTTTCTTCTTGTAAGCTCCCTCAAGCATTTGTCGCTTTGTTGGGAAGGGCAGCATATAAATTAGATACCCATCGAATGGTTACAGCAGTACAATTTCTAGTGCCAAGAAAACTGGAATAGTAAAGTACTAGTGGCAATACAACAACTTTCCATTAAAAAAAAATGAAGTCACGGACTAGTACTGTAACAACGTTATTGATTTTTCACGGTCCCCCCGAAGTACACACAGCATTTTGCAAAAGCCAACTGAAGACTCCATCTAAAATGATTCCCCATCACTCTCTGCTAGTTATTGCTCCAGTACACAGCTTGGCAGATAGGAGAACACTTTGTCATATCCTAGAACAAAATGTCCTGGCTTGTACAACAACCGCTATTTAGTAGACTGTTCTTCAAATAGCAAGCCAATCGAGATTCATCTGCAGGGTTAGAGAGGCCAGCCAGTTAAATGACCTGCTGCTAATGTTGCTTGTCATGATTGCTCAGATTGGTGGGAGGACCTCTGTCACAGGCCACTGCAATATTACCAAGAAGTAGTAGCCATGATACTGAGCCCCTTTAGAAGAAACCCATTCTGCTATTATTCAGTTGCTGTCTTTATGTTCACCATATATTGCAGACACTTCTGATCTATTTTATTTTTGGTTTATGCTTTTCTTGTGCGAATATAAGTTTGTTTGTTGCCGGCCTTTATTTAACATCTCCTAGAGAAGTTTGTTAAAACATGCAAAAAAGCCTGAGGTGGAATTAATTTCGGTTGCACAGTTTTCTGGAAGTTGTGTAGTTTCAGTCAGTAGTGAACAGAGCCCACATTCATCCTTCTGCAGTGGGAAAAATCTTAGACCAGGTTCTGCCATTTTTAAACCAGTCTGCGCGCGGTGCACTTTTGTTCTGTTATGGGTATAGACCGGTATTGCATGCTGAACTGCTGTTAAAGGTATAGACTGGTTCCCGATCATGTACAAGGTAATATACCTGGCCTTTACAATACAACCAATGTTTTTCATATACCACATGCTGCCAGCAAGTACGTTTCTCCAGCAGGAGCTATTCTTAATGACGTTAGTGAGGCATTTCATTAAACCGACTGGAAATAACAGATTTCTGTAAGTTATAGTTAGAACTCTGGAATTTTGCTAAACGTAAAAAGCTTTGAGGAAGTGCAAGCTATGCAACAGATTTCATGAACCTCCAGTCTAGCACATTTCAACTGTCTGAACTCCATTAGCTTGGATTTCTTAGCATTACTAACAGTACTTCTCCCCAAACTACAGCCCTGTTGTGAAGGACCTTAAAAGTTAAAGGGGTTTACCTTTTACTGGGGGTTGCTCCCAGTGAACTCAGTGGAGCTGCTTGCAGACAAGGGCCTCATACTACGTTGGTAAAGGCATCAGAATTTCCCTCTCACTATTTTAGGGCGTAATGTGATTTGTCCAACACGTGTACATAATTCAAGTGCTAATTAGAGGCCGTGGATCTGAGCTGTCCAAGCCTAGCAATCTCTGGGCCAGTACCACCAGAGAGCCACACGTCTCTGCACCGTTAGAGAAGTCGAGAGGTAGAGCATGTTTTGTGATGGCGCCTGCTGATACTGAAGATTGCAGTACCCTCTCAATTCTCAGGGCAGCTGAATACTGCAAAATGCTTTACTGCTGAAGTGAGACCCCACCGGTTGCCAGGGCCTGATTCTGCAACCCATTCCTGCTCCAGTGCCCAGGAGGTGGTTCACAATGGGACCACAGTTCAAACACAATAATGAATAAGTAGCATCTTTGGATTTGCAGGGCTGTGCAGGCAAATTTATCTTGCAGCTTTATTCTTTCTTCCAATAGTAGGATGAAGGGATAAGTCTCTCACTTCTGTTTCCTCGTCTTGGAATCCTGGATTACTGAATGAAATGAAAATGCACCAGGTATTTGACTATATGGGGACATCGCTGTTTTCATAACCGACCTCTGTTTTTGAGGCCCATCTTGATACAGCCAGGGGCAGCTTTTCAGAAATAATGAGCACCCAGAAATCCATGTGAAACCAGGGGGAGCTTCACATATCCGGAATACCTGAAATTGAGACTCAAGGTATTGGGCAGGTAGAAACTTAGCTGCTGAATCAAAAACCCCATTTTGGCTGTAATATATATTGCTAAGGTAAATTACGCTGTGTATTGTGGGAGGCTGTATCAATTGACTGCATATGCTATTGTAAGGGATATGCTACAAGGCACAGGGATTTTCCTGAGTCACGTATTAAAGAAAGTGGCACTCCTAACATTTCTTGGGTCTCTCTCCAGACAAAGGACTACAACAGAGAGCAGCAATGTCACTTAAGCCAAATAAAGTGCATTTCTTCTAAAAAAGTTTCCGTAACAGCCAGGATTCACATTAGCATTACCCAAAGAAACCAGTCAGGACATGAAAATCCAGCATAAAACCAGCCTTTGTTTGTACAGTAAGACTGTCTGATAGCCACTATTTGTCTTTTAATATGCAGACAGTCAACTGCATTTAATTGCATATACCCAAATTCTTAAGAAGGTCTGCTTCTGCGGGAACAGGCAAGACAAAGAACACGTGTATGAGAACAAAGACCTTTTTGGTGATATCTTGTAGACCAGTTTATAGTTGGGAAATACATTTCCTGGACCAGTCCGGCAACAACTACATATCAGGCTTACAGCAAACAAAGTCCTGCAGTGATATATATCTTTTTTTTAAATTGCAGCGTTTCTTTGTCCATCCATGACTGAACAAGGTGGTTAACTGAACACATACAGAAAGCTTAAAACATACCTTCTTCTCTTGTTTGGGTTGAAGTCACTAAGAATCTTTCAGTCAACTTAAGTAAGAATTGGCTTCAACGCAGGCAGGGCTTAAAATGGAAGAGCATCATTACACATGTTCAGGGTGGAAGGGGGAGTGCTTTAATTAGAACAGCTGTGAGAGCAGTCTGAACTCTGCAATAGCTCTGACAGCCACTTTCATGAAAGTGCCCATAATGTCACGTGTATGTAGGGTCCCGCAGTTCAAATGGCGGTGGGGGTGCTTTAATTAAAGCTTATTCAACAAGCTTTAGTCAAAGCACCTCCACTGCCACTTTGAAACATGGGGAAGCTGAATACACATCAGGTGGAGGCCACTGGAGCATGCTAATTGGCACAAGTTGGAGCAGGTGTCCAGTACAAGTATAGGTGCCCCAAGACAAGATTTTCTGCTTTCTTTAGCACACCAGTTTGAACCAGACTCCAGAAACTATTCCTTGAATTGAAATATGCAATGAGGGCTTTATTTAATGCAAGATATTTTGATATTAAATAGTTAGTGTTTTTGCTTTTACTGTTTTCAGCGTAACACAGACTTTTGTGTCCGCAATTTGCAATGCCTTGTCCATGTTGCCAAGGTGAAGCTAGAGATTTAGGGAGAAGAGAATCGGAGCATTTGACAACAAAAAAGCATCGGAGATATTGGGGCTTTCAATATACGTACATTTGCTGTATTTTCCATACTAACAATGTAAATTAATTAACCACGTTGGTGTTTAAAATGTTATCTCCAAATGTCAGCATTAACAACAGTGAGCTGAATACTATCTACAAGTTTCGAAAGACACCTCTGCATGCGCTCGGTTCACAGACTTAAGGTTTTCTTTGTCATCCTTGGGGCTGGAAACGGCACTTCTGAATAAAATGTAATTTCGCTTTAATTTGCACGCTAGAATTCACTGATATCCTGAAATCTGAGCCAATCATGGTTTTTCTCCAAAGATACGCGATAGAAAGGAAATGTTTCCACTCAGATTCATACAGTGTAAAATACCAGAGAAACTTCACTAATAGGTTCAAGGAAGGCAGAGAGTTCACCATTCATGGTTTACGTTGTGTTAAGTTTTGTGAGAGTGGGTAGATCGGCTTATTTAAAAGCTGTTATGTTTCTAGCTATAAAAATGTCCAAGGATGATTTAAAATTATTGAAGCCACAGAAGAACGTACAGCATTTGGATCACTTGCCATATGCTGCTCTCAGCTCTGCTCTTCCTTGCCAACCCCATTTCTTTTTTTTTATTTTTCCTTTAAAGTTTTCGCTGGCAGTAGGAAGTCTCGTTGCATGATTCTCTCTCATTCCATTATTGTCAACGGTGCCACAGTTTTGCTGACAGAAGCCCTGTAGTTACGAATCTGTAATCTCGGGTGGTATTTGTAGAAAACCTGCCAACCCCCTTCCCTCAACTTACTGCGTGACTAGCGAAAGGCCTTCTATAAGGTAGAGCTAAAACACTGTACACTAAAACATACCCAGTTATTAGCTCTACCTTATAGAAGAAAGAAAGTCTCTCTCGCGTGATTGTACCTAAATCTAAATTAAACGTGCTGAATAGCACCTAGTATTAGTCCATTGAGTGTCTTAGACTAGCTGCTTTGCTAACCACCAACTTGTCATGACCAGACTGGTGGTTGGCAAAGTAGCTAGAGTCTAAGACACCCATGTCACAACCCAAATCAAGTAAGTGTCCCTGACACAATAGACCACCCCTCCGTATGATTGGCATTGTTCTAAATTTGGTACGTTCCACCTAATTAAGTATTCCTACTTGGCAAATTTTCATTGGCTACTTTAAAGGTATAAAGGTCTGCGCAGTTTCCGCCCAAATCGGAGCGGAGCAAACTCTGACCACGTTGCAGGAAAGACTTTGCAGAGCTCTGAGCATGCTGTGAAGAGCTCTGAGCATGTGGCAGGGTGAATTTGGTGGACTGATCACCCACCAACGGCTCTCCATCAGTGACCTCCCAACGTACCCCTTCCCTGTGTGCTTTCATCTGTACACTCGATGCGGTAACCCGATTTTATAACTACGCAAGTGAGCATACAGCCTGCGTCGTGGCCACCAGCGGCGTAAGTAAAATCTATTTTAAACCCAATACACTGTTCCACCTCTCCATCCTCCAACCCGCCTGATGTCTGCTTAGTTAACCACTGCTTCCCTCAGTCGGCTCTGACCGGCCGGCCGGGCATGATAACCCAATGGACTAAAGCAAGGTTCTGTTCAGCTAATCACATGAGAGGGGGTTTCTTTCTTGCCCTCTCTGCCCCCTTTGAAAGAGTTGAGATAAAATTTCTCTTTATCCTCATCCTTCTGAATTTTTTCTCTCTACCATTCTTTTTCCTGGAAGAAGCTTTTAAACAATCAATCCAGACTGGTTTCTGTGAAGATAAATGAGATGTCAATGGATATCACAAGTGGGCTTTGCATTTTTAACAGTTACCAAAAATGATGTCAGAGAGAGGGGATAATTTTACTCACTTCCCTGACCGTGTAAGCAGGGTAGTGTTATTTAGTGGGTAGGAGATTGGAGTGACTCTTGGGAGATGTGGGTTCTACCATTACCTTGGAAATGCCATTTCACTTCTCATTGCCTGTTTTCCTCCCATACTTTGTCAGTCTTGTCTCTTCAGACATTAAATTCTTCAGGGGAGGGGCTGTTTCTGTGTAGACATTTGTACAGTACCTAGCCACAGTGGAGATACAATCTCATTAGGGTTTCTAGTAGGCCTGTGCGAAGTGGCTAGTATTTGCTTTGGATTCAGATTAGGCTGACTCGGGGGACAGTGATTCAATTCAGTGATTCGAATCACTGTCCCGAATTGATCTGGGCTGAATCTGATTCAGAGGTTCAGCTGCTGCAGAATCAGCTAAATCTCTGAATCAAACAGGCCCCATCCCCTGCATGCTCTCCCAGCCCCATAAATGGCTGCCCCTCCTGGCCCCAGAATCCTGGCTCTTTTAAAAAAAAAAAAAAAAAAAGCAACAACAGGAAAAAAAAGCCCAGAACTTACCAGATGCTGCTAGGTGGGGGTGGGGCAGGGAGCAGCGATACCTACTGCCCCGTGCTGTGAGAGGGAGCTCTACCATGAGCACCCAGAAGCCGCTGCAGCATCTTGTGAGTGCAGGGCTTTTTTTTTTTAAAAAAGAGCCAGGGTGCTAGGGCCAGGTGGAGAAGCTGTTGACAGGGCTGAGAGAGTGGGTGGGGGTTGGAGGGTGCTCAGGAGAGCTGGGGGGCTGGCAGGGGATGGGGCCTTCCCCATCCTTCACCCCCCTCCACTTACTGGCAGAGTCCAGGTCCAGCTCCCTGTGGCAGCAAGCAGGGACTGCCCAAATCTCTGAAGCTCTCCAATCTTTTCTGAATTGATTCAGAGAGCCTGAAATCAATTTGGACCCTTTTATTGGTCTCCTGATTTGATTCAGATGTGGAGATTTGGCTTCTGAATTGGGCTGAATCTCTTCTGAATCAAATCAGCACTCGAAACTTCACACAGCTGTACTTTCTAGGCACTGTCATAATGCAAATAATAATGCTGTCTTTGCAGTACACGATTCCTTGTAGTGTTTTGATAGGTTTGTTGTTGCCAAAATGCAATGCCTAAACATGTTTACAAATACGGGCAATAAGGAGAGAGGACTTTTTTTTTTTTGTCTGGGTCATTTGAAGGATGCAGCAATCATTCTAGGGCCTTCCTAATTCTGTGTTTGTTTTTGACGAATTTTTTTTAGATGTGGTTGACTTATATGAAAGTAAAACAGCATGTTCTCAATTGAATTCAATTAAACAGTAGCTTCCCAGATAATATTCCAGGGGCCAAAGTCTCCTGCTCTCAGGTTGCACAGGAGTGAATCCTGAAGGGTGGTGAGCACTAGCTCCAGGCAAAGAAGAGGGCAGTAAGCATCTCACAGAGGATATCTAGAGGATTGTCCCTTCTGTGAATGAGCTAAGTATTATTAGGACCGTGATTCTCAGGACCGTAATTCTCATCCTGGGGTGCATTGAGATCCTTTCAAAGTTGCTGCTGGATGTCACATAATCTTAGTACTGTTAGGTTTGCAAACATGATTCACAAGATAAACCCAAGGATTTAAATCAGGAATTCAGTGGGGGCTGTCTGAGTTCTTTGCAATAGAAAAACTGCTCTGTTATTTCTCTGTAGGCAAATTAAGAAGAGTGAAAACTAAGCGCTGGCATTTTCCAAGGGGTGCCTTGAGCCTGTCCAGGGGTGACTTGATTTTAAGAAGGCTGAGAACCACTATATTAGGAGAAGCAATGGGTTTGTATTTGTGAGCGGGTTTTGATCTTCACTCTAGGCCCTTTGCTGTATTTGCTTGGGCTGTTCCCAGTTACATGATTGTTCACTTTAGCCTCTGAGCCTTCAGTATTGAGGTCAGCCTGGGGCCAACCTATTTCTCATTGTCCTTGAAATGCAGGTGGGGGAGGCTACACAGTGTTATACTGCTGTGCTCCTTTCTCTAGAATCGATACTGTTCCCTTCTGAAAGGGTATTTCTAGCAAAACATACAGTGCAGAAGTGAACAAATTATTTCTCGGGCCTTTTCTTTTGAACTTAAATTGGGAAGTGGATATCCATGCTGTCTGAGTCAGTACTGAAATCAGGATATGACTAGGCAGCTGTTTGTCACTCTGCCACAAAGCACAGAGGTAAACTGGGTAAAATCCTCTGGCATGAGTGAAATGCTCATGAGTTTTAGAAAAGTACTTTGTGGGAGAAACACTGAAATTGGTGTATTGCTGGCTAAGTTCTGAACCTCTTTCTCTGGCATAATACCTCTTATTTTCAATGGGGAGGAGTTGCCTGAATAGGAAGTTGAGGCATGCTTCCTACAGGTGAATGGGGTAATGTTTTGTTTTCCAAAGTAGTACTAAGATGCCTTGTCCCCGAGCCTGGAAACCAAGATGTTTCCAGCCAATGGGACTACACATATGAATATAACCACACACCCACTTAAATGTTTGCACTAAGTTGGACTTAGGCAGCAGGTATCAGCTCTCTACTACTTGATTTTGACCCATGATTAAGAGTTTTACTGTACATTTCATAAGACTAGCAGTGATAACTGTAATGCTCTCACCAGGTTCCAAGATGGGGACTTACTTTCTCACTGCTTAAATACTCTGTATGTCTTCAGGGGATAAGGGAATGCCTTGCATGTCTTACCTTAAACTGTTATTTGGCATTAGCTTGTGATATTGTAACCCTCTGGTCAGTGACTATAATGTATCCTCCTCTGTGCTCAGTCTACGCAGGATATGGGTCTGCTACAGCTCTCAGCTAGAGAACTTGTTCAATTAACTCCAGCTGTAATAGCTTATGCCTTTAGCTCTTGAGGTCTGTCATTCCGTCACTGGGGTTAGCCAAGATGGCATGCATTTTATTTTATGCACGTGCAAAATTCCCATTGACTGTAAGTGAAGCATCTGCTCTTAGGAGGTCCTATAGTGATTCATGGAGCTCATCTGTAAAGCCTTTCCAGTGAAGGGAACTAGCTGTGAAAGAATAATCCTAGTGGAAGCATTAATATAAATTAATGCATAATAATTTTTGTATACTATAGTTATGCAAATACTTGATGAGCAAGCCAGTTTAGAAAATAAACTATAAAATATGCTGATATTTCTGTGAAATGCTACATGATTTATTTGTACAATTCATCTGCTTTTTCAGTTTTAATAAGAGTTGAACCATTTTCAGGTTATTCCATTTTATTCCTGACCCCTGCAGACCATCTGTATTTTTCTGAAGGAAACATGCTACTATATGCCACCACATATTCAAAAGGGCCAATTTCAGAGAGCTCAGGAGGCTAGTTGAGGAGGCGCTGCAGGACTGTAGGGTTGGGGACATTGGTGTCCATGAAGGGTGGACGTTCCTTTGGAGACGATCCTCCGAGCCCAAGGGGCGACTGTTCCTGCCCGTTGCAAGATGGGCAAAAGTGCCCAGAAGCCCCCATGGCTTAATAGAGATATTTGGGGGACCCTGAGGGCTAAGCGGGAGGCTTACTATCTTTGGAAAAGAGGAGCAGTCTCCAAACAGGAGTACTCCTCTTGTGCTCGGGAGTGTAGGAGGGCTATTAGGAAGGCCAAGGTGGGAGTAGAGCTCCGCCTGGCGACTAGGATCAAGGACAACAGGA
>JAGPOW010000261.1:250399127-250420029 GCA_030014935.1 Caiman crocodilus | reverse complement strand
TGGGCATCTTTAAGAGTAGATTAAATAGGTACTTGGCTGGGGTCCTGTGACCCTGGCACTCGTTCCTGCCATTGGCGGGGGGTCAGACTAGATGGCCTGTTCTAGGCCCCTTCTGACTCTAGATACTATGATATTCATAAGCATTACTCTAACTGAGTGACAAATTCAATGAACCAGCAGCAGAATGGCTGGGAAAATATATAAAATGACACCCTATTTTAAATAACACCAGTAAGGATGGGTTTATTTGATCTGTGCTTACAAACTGCCACAGTACGTCGTGGTTGCTATAGTCTGGATACTTCAAGTGCATGTTCTGGATGGGCAGAGTTGCCAACACCCCATCAAAGATCACCCTAAAAGCATCTGTCTATAAACATCCATAACAACATTATGCCCTCTATAAAAACATGGAGCCACTGCAGCTTTAAGCTCCAAAAGTGTGGGAAGATATTTGGAGCACAGCAACACCACCTAGTAGCTGAGGTGGAGCACAGTACTCTGCATGCACAGAGCTCCTCAAGACTTTGTACTCCTGCTAGACACCCCACTAACACTATTCTCTTAACAATATTCTGCTGCCACCTGGTCCCTATACCTGCTTGCATCAAAGGTACAGGTATTAGGTGCCCTGTGGCCAGGAAATAGCTGTTGGCTGGGAGAGGGAGAAGCAGTGGCTAGGGGTCTGTGCCAGCACAGGAGGAGCAGGACCAGTGGGAGTTGGGCTAGAATGTGGGCTCTGGGGGTGCGATGCAGTCAGGGTTGTCAGGGTAAGGTATGAGAAACCTCTGCAGTGGAATCCATATAGGAAGACAAAAAAAGAAAAGAAGAATAAAATTACCATATAAAATAAAAATGTTCTGTCAGTAAAAAATGTGCAGTGCCAGTAAAAAAAAAAAAATCATTTCTTGGGTTGGCAATCCTGTTGATGAGCAGGCTAGGTTTCATTGTTTGTGATAAATCATAGTTCAATGACAATCATTACTAAGTTTTCCTCTTTGGAGAGTCTTGGTTTTTTTTAGTATGACCAAAATTTGACATTTTTGTACTTTGGCAAGCCATGGTAGTTGGTTTACACTAATATCAGAAGGCGGTAGTTTGGATAGCTTCCTGTATGGATTCCAACAAATCTAGCCTCTGTTTATTTTTATTTTTTTCAATCCATTTCCTTCACAAGTAGGCGGCTTTACATTATTGTCCGGTGCTAGTGAGGTTTTTGTAATGCTTGCAAAGAACTTACCATTTTAACTTTCTAACTTCTCAGAATGAAGAATTCCAAAAAATAAAAGCTATGCATAGGAGAGAGAGAGATGATAAAGTCCAAGTATAAAAGGGACCAGTCAAGTTTGTGGATAACATTTTTCAATTCACAAAATTACTTTTCAGTGTCTGTCTTATTCAAAACACAGTGTGGTATCCAAGCGGGAGGAAAAAATAAAATGAAGTAGTTAAACCCTCTAGGAAAGTTAAGCTTCTACATAAAGTTGCTGAAAATTAGAGTGAAATAAAGGTGGAAAGTTCTTTTCTTGTACTTTATGGATTGGAAAGTGGAAAGGCTTGAAGTGGCATTGTTTGCCCATTGTGACAGTAGTGGCATATCTACTTCAGTCTGAAAAGAGGGAGCTAATGAGAAATTAGAAATACATATGAATACTTCTGAAAGGCATTGGGTTTCCAGGGAAATGTGCCCACAAGAAGCATACGCTTCTCGGAAAGAAAGAGAACATAGCCTTATGTGACAGACTTGAAGCAGGATTTGAAATGGCTGGACTCTGCAGATTATTGAGGCTTATTCATAAATTACAAAATCATGAAGTGTCACCAATTAAACCACCATAATATAAAAGTTCCAATTTCTCTTCTTGCCCCATAGATTTCTGGATCTATAATTGGACTTTGATAGAGTAATTGTAAGTTACTAGACAAGCTGAGCACTGCAAAGTGATGCTGATTCCTTCAGCTTGCTGGTTGGCTGACCAGCTAAACGGTTTTAGATCTCAAGGTCACCTGACTTGGAAAACTTGTCATAATGCCTGCTGTATATCACTATAGTTATAGTCCAAGCCACATACAAAATATTGTGACAAAGAAACTAGGCACAGAAACAGGCCATTCCCTGGCCACTGGCAATGCTGACATTTTCAGCATGTGAATCCATAACTTTACAACTAGCTAAAGTATAGGAATAGGCACAATTTATTAAATTGTATAGGCTTTTAGTTCGTATTTGCCATCTTAGATTTTAAGGTCAGAGGGACTGTAACCGACATTTTAGTTTCACACAGTTATCCCTCCATTGAACCAAATAGCTGGTGTTTGACTAAAGCATATCTTTACAGAAAGGCGGCCAGTCATGCACTGCGGGCATGTAGAGGGAGACTCCACCACGTTTTTTTACCAGGTACTGGAGTATAGAGCTGGCTAGAAGTCAGGATTTGCAAGGAAACTTTTGCCCCGGATCTTCTAACCAGATTAAAACAATCCTTTTGATTTTGTCCATCACTAATTTGAGTCTCTTTGCATCTCCCATGGTGCCTTGTGACAGCAATAGTTCACACACCTCATATCCCATTCTTCTTTGGTTGGATTACATAATCCATGGTGTATGATGTCATGTGACACCCACAATAAATTCACTTAGTCTGAAAACACTTTGGAATATTCTGGAAGCTTGGAGGGCATAAACTAATGTCCAAGTGAGCTCGAGTGAAGCATTTTGACTCGCGTTGACTAGCCATAATATTTTGTTTCGATATTCTAAAATGGAAAATCAAAATGTTTTCTCAAATTTAAACTTTTTCCATGGAGTTTCAATTTTTGGGGGTGAAGACTGTATTTTTATTTAAAAAAAAACAACCCAAGACCAACAACATTTCAGTGGAGAATTTCCAGCCACTTCTTGTGTTCAGCCTGATTGAATCACAATTTTGCCATCTGGTATTCAGTTCAAAAGCTGTGGCATATGTTTCATTTATGTTACTATTTGATATTTACAAGTAAGACAGCATAGTCATACATTTGGCTAATTAATTTTAAAATTACACATCCAGAAAATTCCTAGGAGACATGTGGTGAAACTTGAACAGCTTTGCAGGATGGATGTGGACAGGAGTGTGTTTCCTATATAATCCATAATAGGAAACCAGAAGAGAGAGGGCAGATTCAGGGAGAGGAAGCAGCAAAGCACTACAAAAAAGGGGTCTGAGTCTGCAAGATGCTCAGCCTCCCCTGTAAGGCACTGAGCCACCCCCACATCCTCTGCATGTCGCTGGGAGTGCGGTTCATTCATCACAGCAATGGCCCGGGGCCCAAATCCAGAGAAATTTCATATTGTAGCAGGGCACTGTGGTGTGCCTGCCTCTTCAAGGCGAAAAAGCTGCCTGAGAGGCAGCTTCCAGGTGATGTGGGGGATGATTGCAGCCTCACCTGGACTGAAGTGGACCAGGCTGGGGCTAAATAAGCCCAGTGCCTGAGCTGGTCAGCGTGCCCATCCCTGGGAGCCTAAGGAGAGGCATTCTCTGCAGGAGGGCTCTTGAAGGACCTAAGAAGGTAGGCGGATCCTAGGCCTGCCCCCTGAAGCATGTGATTCCACCTAGTTTGGTGTTATCCACAGATCTGCTAAGCGTTCACTCAAGTTTGTTATCCAAATCATTAATCAAGACATTGAACAATATTGGACCCAGAATAGACCCCAGGGAAACCTCGCTTAATACCTCCTCCCAGCTAGACATTGAGACATTGAGGTCTGCTTGCTGACTACAATGATCCAAACAGTTATGTATCCACCTTACAAGACTTTCCTCTAGTCTGTATTTCCTTAGTTTATTAATGAGCACGTCTTGGGAGACCCTGTCAAAAGCCTTGCTAAAATCAACGTATACCACGTTCCACCGCTTTCCTCTCATCCACAGAGACTATCACTTTATCGTAGAAGGAAATCATGTCAGTCAGGTGTGACTCCAGCCAGGCATTTGGTGAATCCATGCTGACTGTTGCTGATCACCTTATTTTCCTCTAGGTGTTTCACAATGAATTCCTTGAGAACGTGCTCCATGGTCTTCCCAGGTATAGTGGTCAGGCTGTCTGCTCTACAGTTCCCCAAATACTCTTTCTTCTTCTTCTTCAAGATGGACACTATGTTTGTCCTTTTCTAGTTATCTGACCTCCCTCAGTTCTTAACCATGTGGCTATCCATGTTGTCTAGTCTGGGAGCATAGCTCCTGGGGAAGAATGGGGGGCAACGAGGCATCTGAGCTGTAGGTACTCAGAAGCACCAGAGCAACACTTCCAAATCCTTACCGTCTTAGGTGGGGGCTGGAGCAGGGTGGGAGATAACTAGGGCAAGGAGTGGGGGGGGTGACTGAAATATTCAATTTTGTTTGGCAATCCATTGCAAAATTGATTTTTTCCCCCCCAGAAAATGGACACTTTCATGAGAAAAAAAATATTTAAACAGTCCTCTGAAAATCAGTTTTGATGGAAGTTTGTCTAGTCATCATATCTATTCTTCTTTTATTTCCAATTTGTGTATTGTACTGAGAAAGAAAAAGGCTTTGATCTTCTTAACGCTGAAGAAATGATATAGTTTTGGAAGATACAACCTTGTTGGATGATAACTCAGTAAATTGTCTGAATTCTACTTTATTAAACACCGACTACAGAATTTTTATTATTGTCAGTGACCTTAAAGATGGAAATTATAAAGCTTGATTTTTTTTTTTTTTAGATCTTGGTCTAAGCTCTTAACAATGAGGAAAATCATGTTTTGACTTGTAAATGAAGAACGCTGAACATCTAACTGATTTAGGGCCTCCACCAAAGTCCATTTATTTTCATGAAAAGACTCCCGCTGTCTTAAGACATTCTGAGATGCTCTGGAAGTACACAATATTATTTTAACACACCATCATTTAGCTGATTGAATTGAACGACAAAGTACATTCTATTTAGAAACAGAAATAAAGGTATCTTTGGGAAAATGTGGGCAGAGAGAATGGGAAGGGAATCAAATAGGAATGTAGTTACCAGAGAAGATGGCAGATGGCCTCAGAATTGTTTTCCTTGACATGTTAGCTAATGATCCCTCCAAAGAAAGAATGCTGTATACATTTTCTAACGCTGAAAAGAGTACTAATGAGAGATACAGGGTCCGGCAAATTTCACATCTGCTATACATTATGTAAGAATTGGAATGCAAAAATATTGCAAAACCCTGTGTCAGATTAATAACCTGTTCTGAAGAGGAACTGCAAGTACTTGGTAAGTGCAATTTGAAATGCAGATACAGAGTACAGAGAAGTGACATTAGAATTTCAAGTTACAAAATTTAAACTCTCGAGTTGTACTGAAGCTTGCAATGCTAATTTGTTGAAATCTGGTGACCGTTAAAAAGTAGAGGAAGAACTCAGCACGGTCATTCTCCTCCTCCCCACACCCTCCTGAGTTCACTGCTGTCTTTGAAGACCTCTGCAGTTAAGCAGGAAAACATTAATGTTAAGCAGACTTCAAAGAGTTTGGTGTAGTTGAGATAAGCATTTGAGAATACGGATACATTTCTGAAGCTCAGAATAATAATAGCAATAATTTATTATAATAATACTTATGTATTAGCACTTCTTCACCATAGTCCTGATGTAAAATGGTCGGATGTGACCCAAGTCATCAGCTGGTTTTGAAATTCTATGCTAGCTTTCACTCACGATGCTCAGAGTGGTCTGACTTTGACTGATGCATGTCCAGGAAACCCATGGGAGATGGGGAAAGATGATTTCCATCTGTTTACAGATATGGAAAGTGTGGTTCAGTAAATTATCTAAGGGTATGCCAACTGTCTCTGTCAGGGGATTGTAAACTGAGTCTCACAGTGCTAGGATGTTTCCTAGCAAAATCATCCATATTTTTGAGTCTTTATCACAATCTCCTTAGTGTCTTTTTCTTCATTTGAAATCCCTGACTCTCTTTAAACATGATCCGTTCTCGCTCCTTCTATCCTTGTAGCCAGCTCACTTGAGAATTCAGTCTTTCAACCTCTCTGGGCTTGCTGAATTACATCTACATGGCTTGTTAAACCCAAACTACACTGTATGCGTGAGAGCTTTTAGAAAATACCTTTGGATAATGCAGTTACAATTAGAGAAGAGTAGTTAAAGGGCTTAGTTTTAGAAAAAGACCCCAAGGCCGTCTGGTGAGCAAGTGAATGGCACAGGAGCATAATTCAGGGAAGAATTTCATCCATGAGATGCAGGGGACCTCCCTTGACTCAGACCCTATTGAAATTAATGGCTTCTAAAATACAGTCAGGAAGAAGTGTTAATTAATCCCTCTTCTAATTTACAACCCAGGATGCCGAGTGCTCCCTTGCATGAGACTCAGGTTCAAACCCAACTCTAACTGAGAGCAGGATTTGAATAAAGGAGGATACCCTAATGACTAGGGTGTCAGGTATTCCAGAGGGGGTCTTTTTGTGCTCCGTCCTCTTCAAGCTCTTCCACTTTGCATAAATAATTAAGTATTTATTGGGCCAGGGAGGGAATGGCTTGGCAGAGCAGGCTGCCACGGTAATGTAAATATGTCTGATTGTCTCCAGTTAAAGCCATCCACCTTTTGTCAGCATTTCCTGCTGCCTAGCTTAGGCTGCTCCTTGCATGGCATGCCGATTAATCTTGCCCTTAGGTACTCAGATATCCCTCTGCATTGTACAAGGTGCCTAATTTAGGGATGTAGGTTGTAGCCATGTTGGTTTAAGGCAGCGGTTCCCAACTCCAGCTCACGACCCAAATGAGGGTTGCGTGCGAGGGCAATGCCGGTGGCGCTGCACAGAAAAAACAAGCCATGCCACATGCCGGGAGCTCCCCCATCACCAGGCCGCCGCGGCCACACTCCACTCCCAGCAGCAGGGCATGGAAAAAGTGGTTGGGAACCATTGGTCTAAGGACATAAGCAGACAAGGTTATTTATAATAAACAGAAAAGAAAATAATAAAAGAGATCAGATTTACCTATTGTTATATTTCATTATGGTATCTTTTATTAGACTAACTCAAACAGTTGGAAAAGCTTGCTAAAAAGAACTTTTCCAGCTGTTTGAGTTGGTCTAATAAAAGAGATCAGATTTACCCAAAGAACCCTGTCGACCATAGAGATGTGAATTAACATAGAGCTATGAATTCCCCTAGACAGCAAGGTGCCTAAAAATTAAGTGTTTACTATACTGGGCCCATAAATCTCATGCCCTGAGAGAATAACTAAAAATTAGAGACATAAATGAATACCCGAGTAGACAGCAGCAAATATTTGACTGGTGGAAGTTTACCTGGCTATGCATCAATGTCTGCACCGTAGAACATTTCTAAAATGTGGTGACAAAACAGAACAAGAAACGTTCTGAGTTGTGTTTTTTGGAAAGATAAAGCCCAGAGTTAGGAGGTCGTCATAACCATGATTCTGCTCAAGGCTCACTATAATGGCTGGCAAATACTTATTAAGCAAAGATGAAGAAAAACGTGAGCGCAGAACAGGAATGAATAAAATTAGGCATGATACTGGCTAGTCGCTGAAAATGGTACATTTCACCCTGCAAGCATTGGGAAGAAACTATCACTGCATTGTATATCATTGTATTTGTGCAGGTTATTAATAGATCCCCAAAACTGCAGAGTGTGAATGTAAAGAACTTAAAAGTATGGATGAATGGTGGCTCACCATGGTGGATTAGGATCTGACCTACCAGAAAATGAGACACTGGTAATCAAAGAAATAGTGCAGCATAATTACAGTCATTACCTTTGGTAATTACCAAATGGCCGCTTGCAATTTTAGGAGACTTTTTACACATACTTAAGCTGCTGTTTTCCTCCTTCATCAGAAGTATCGAGCATTAGTGGGAAACTAGGGTTTTTGTTCTGTTTTAAATATGCTCAAAGATTGCTTCTTGTATTGCTCTCATTATTCTGCAGCCTGATTTATCTTGCACTTAGAATGTTTTTGCTTCCATGCAGCTTATATTTCTATTTGCTTAATTTCATCCCATTGCTACTAGTTACTGGTACATCACAGGCTACAGTAAAGGACTATTTTCCTTCCGACATGACTTCCCTATTCCCTTTTGTCATTAGGTACGAGTTATTCATCTGTCTAAGGTTAAATCCTACTGCCCATACTCATGTAGATAGTTCTTTATTAGCTAATGTGATCTGATTTTGGTGCAAATGGGGCAAAGGGGAAGGATGTTTGCATTGTTGCACCAGACTAATGAAACAGGAAATTATTGGTGCATAAGCAGGAGAAAAGTGGCTGCTTTGATTCATGTCCACTGAGAGTAGGTGTGTTCAATGGAACAGCAAACTCAAAGAAACCCCCATGAGCAAAATCATAGCATGCTAGTTAAAGTGGAAGCAATTCATAGAGTAAAAGGGTTGAGTTTCAGAAAAGCCTCCTATGATTCAAATGGGCACCACATGGAACCAGGAAGGCTATTAATGTCTGCAGCAGAAGGCAGGGAAATAGAAACAGATCCTGTAGCTCATACCTGACTGTGATCAAACAAACAACTCTTAGAAACATGAAGATGATACTTTGGCACATTTAATGAGTGTTCATTTTCCCCTTACACAAGAAATTGTAAAGAATTTAACTCTATGGTGACATGGATTTATAAGGAATTGTTTTAAAAATTACTCAGTAGGTAACAAGGGGAAAAGATATTTAAGTGACAAGATTTACAGGCATACCAGTAATTCAGATGATATGAAATGAGTGCGTGTATATCAGGGGTGGGCAATTATTTTGGCTGGAGGTCTGCTTAATGAGTTTTGGTGAGCTGTCTAGGGCCAGAAGGGTAGCCCCACCCCTTGACAGGTGTCCTACCCCCTGCTCACCATCTGGGGACCAGAAGTCCCGCTTTTAGCCCCTGACCTTTGCCACTAGAAGTCCCTCCCCTTGCTCCCCCTTCCTCCAAGTACTCCATTTGGGAGAGGAAGGTTGCCATCTTGGAATCAGAAAATAAATCATATACTAAAAGTCAAACATGCTTTAATTTTATGACAAAAAATATTTGTGTCATGATTTGTGTTTGCATCGTGTATGTAGAGGCGATTGCATAATAACTCCAAAAGAAAATCTCTCTTGTATATTGTGTATGGGAGTTGTGGAGCGTGGCTGTGTGTATGGTGGGGTTATGAGGGGGTGTGGCTGTTTTGGGGGGTAATAGCATATGCTGGGGGTGTATATGTGGGCAGTTGTCAGGCAGGGTGAGGGGGTGAGGCATTTGTAAGGTGTGAGGGAGGGTAGGGGGTGTGCGGACCCCACCATACACTCTCCTCCACCCCCCCCCAAGTGCTGCCTCCTGGCAGTGGACAGCTCTGGCCAGTGCTGGACGTGGTGGCAAGGAGCGCAGCCAAGCTGGCCCACCTCAGGGCACAGGGCTCTGCACAATGTACATGCTGCTTCTGGCAATTGTGTGCCACCCAGGGAAAGCCCCACACAATGAAGCCTACGGTCTTCGCTGCTCCCTGCCGTGCAGGTCCCAGGACTCTGCCGGGGAGCAGGGGTTCGGGGCTCCTCTCCACTTCCACCAGGGTCTGGGACCTGCATGGCAGGGAGCAGCAAAGGCAGTTTTCTCCATCAAGTGGGCTTGCATTGGCGGTGTGCACATGTTGGGAGCTGCACATGTGCCACACAGAGCCCCACGTGATAGAGACAGGCCAGCTTGGCTGCCCTTCTTGCCACCACAGGCAGTGCTGGTCGGAGCCACATGTCACCGAGTAGCAACACCTGCACAGGCCATGAGCACCCCGAGTACCCACTGCCTGCTGCCACTATTGGAGGCATGGGTTGTGTGCCATGGGGGGAGGATCCCCACCCTCCCTCTCACCCTCATGCTGCCCAGCCAAGGTCCGTGCTCCTCCTGCCTACCTTGGTGTGGACTTTATACTGCTGCCAGCCCCAGCCCCACAGTCCACACTCCTGCCCAGCTGAAGCTTTTCCTCCTCTGGCCCCATCGAGGTCCTCTGGCAGCTGCAGCAGTGGCAGCAGCAACCTTGTCTGAAAGCTGCATTTTAGCTGGGCTAGGCCCTTCCACCCATGAGGGTGGGAACAGAGTGCATGGACTGGGTGGGTACAATTAGTTGGTGGGCTCCTGCGGCCCAGATGAAATTGTCTCTGCGGGCCTGTGACAGGTAGTCACTCTGGGCCGCTTCCAATGTGGCCCACATGCCTGTCTCTGGGACAACCACCCGCTTACTCGCCTGCCATGCCTTGATTTTAATTAATTAATTAGTATTAATTAGCAAGGCTGCCCTTATACTGCCCCCTCTGCTAGGGGCACTGTCTGCAGCTCTGCTTCCTCCCCTACACCACAGTCCACACCTCGTCGATGTAATCACTGTTGTCTCAATTCTCTCACTATTCGGCCCCTTACTGTTCTCCTTGGGCCTTCCTTCCTTTGATGCATGCTTCTTCAGGTGCTAGGGCTCCCTCTCTCACTCTGTGCCCTCTTCTCTGGGGCTTTCTCTACAGTGCTGCCCCATCCTGGGGCTTGCCGTGCCCCACTTGGGCTTCCTGGTCATGCAACCCACCCCCTTCCTGGGGCTTGCCATGCCCCAACTGGGCTTCTCAAACACCCCTCTCTGGGGTTGGGGGGGTCTCTGCACCCTTGTGTGCTGTGCCTGCTGGTGCTGAGTTCCTCACACTCTGCTATGAGTCCCCTATGAGGCCTCCTACATCCCCCTATAGCCTCACCCAAACCACTGGTCTTAACAAACAACAAGACAAACTTGAGCCTCCTGGCTATAACTCAAACATAAGCCACCTGGCTACAACTACATTGCTCAACTCCAGTCAAGTGGTACCTGTGGTTCTCGCTGCATCTCGCATCATGGCTTAGGCAGCTCCTGCCTCTCTGATTGCTGGCAGGGAACTGCCTCAGACTTCTGCTCCTGGGCTTTATAAGGGTGAAATCCTGCCCCTTCTGGTCAGCTGACCTTCCCTGGTTGCCCCAGCAACCCACAGCTGTGCTCCTTAGTTACTGCTAGGGCTCCTTCCCTAGCAGTTTTCCCCTCTTCAGGCACAGGGCACCTCAGTGCTCTGTGACAGGACCATATTTTATTTGCGCCTGGTGTATGAGCATATATCCTAACACAGATGATATATATAGCACATGGAACGTATGTGAAAGAAACCGACTGATATAACAGAAAAAACATAACAACCAACCTGATTAAAGAAACCAACATACATAAGTAACTGAGAAAATGATGGTGGCTTTTAAAGACAAAATAAGTGTCTCAAAGGGGTTATCACTGAAATGTTAGTGAGTGTCAATTCCACAGGCTTTAAATAAATTGATTCTGAACATTGTACAATACAGGAAAGGCAGTTAGGGATAGAGGAAAAGGAAACAAAGCAGGTAGAATAACTTAAATTGTACCAGTGGGTGCATCTACACATGTGCTTTACTGCAGAGTTGACTTATTACTTCCTTAGTAAAGTGTCACAGTGTACACATGCACTGGTATTAGGGTGCACTGAGCTAATTAACTCTACCATAAAATAGTACTAATGGGGACAGTATTTTCTTACAGCTGAGTCATTAAGTGAAATCAAACACAAATTGTAGCCCAGATAGCCAGGAGCCAGACCCCTGGTGCCTTCCAGCCCTTCTGCCACCCAACACCACCACCCAGAGCCCAGGGATGACTGCCCATCTTCCTGCCAGCCCAGGGCTGCTCCATTCCAGCTCAAAGTTCTGCTTTTCCAGGGCCATGTGTAAACGTTGCACCTAGGAGCAGTGTACTCCTTGCTCAAAGAGCTCTGGAGTTCATTGGTGATGTATAAGGCATGCACACGGGTGACGCACCTCCTACTTAGGAGTTCACCCCCCTCCCTTAGCTTAGCGGTGTACCCCCTGCAAAAAGCACTGCTTGTGGGTAGCTGCTGCTTGCCACCCCCCGCCTCCAACCTCTGACACCACTGGCAGTGTCTCCAGGCAGTCCCCAATCACTGCTGGCTGCCGCCAATGCTGCTGGTGACATCTGTGGGTGGTCGCCGACCACTGGTCAGCGCTTCCCACCCCTCCCCTCCACTGCCAACACTGCTGTGGCTGCCTGCAGGAGCTCCCTACTTGCCACCTCTATGCCCCACCACCAACACCACCACTGCCACCTGAAGGAGCTTGCCATGCCACCCCATGGCGTTCATGCTGGAGTTCATCATGTCACGTTAACTGCACGTGTAGATGCACCCAGTGAGCGTGAATATACAGAAAGGCAGCAAAGAGTGATCAGTACAAAATAAGAACAAGAAATGCAGGTAACAGCACTGATAGAATCATGGAATCAGAAATTATGGCTGGTTGGGTCCTCAGGAGATTCTGTCCAACCTCCTGCTCAATGCAGGATCACCACAAGATATACCAAAATATACTCACTAAACCTTGATGCATTTAAGTTCAATTAAATGGACCATTATTGTAGGTACTATGAAATAGTCTCTCACAAAATATTCACTTGAAATCTTAGTTTTCCAGACCTTTCTTGCTTAAAGGGATAACAGTCGCTTTAGTCTGAAAAAGAGTGGTGCTCCTGTATTAAAAGCCCTTGACTGGGACTCTGTATTACTATTTGGGTTCTTTTTCTAGGTCTGCCACAGACTTCCTGAGCAACCTCAGGGCAAATCACTTAATCTGCCTGCACACCAGTTCCTCATTTGCTCTGCCCTTGAATTGCCTCTTTTTGGCAAAACTCGCCCCCCTGGGGATGCAGAGGGGCAATGTCCTACTGACCTGGCAAAGTAGAAGGCAAGGCAAGCATAGTGCAGCCAGGAGCTGAATGCAATGTAAAGGACTGTGCTTGAAAGTAAGCATTTTACCCATATGAATAAAATATTGAACAATTATATTTGGAAGCTTCACTGTTCTTCTGACAGACCTAGTCATTTTTTTCAGCTAATCTCTTGGCTGGCCCTCCTCAGCTGAAGGCTGTCCCCTTGTCCTCAAGGATTTAAAGAGTAACATGATCAGTGGTGACCCATAGGGAGTGCATGTGCACCCCCTGAGAGCATTGCTGCACCCCCTGACAGGCTGCATTCCCCAATTAGATGATGAGCAGTGGGGGCAGTCGAGAGCGCCCGTGCCCCCCCTGCAAGCGCCAGCCAGGGAGTGGGAACGCCAGATGTAGCGCTGCAGCCACTCCCAGGAGCACCACGGCTGCAGCGCGATCCGCCACGGGGGACACTTCCCCCCCACCGGTTGGCAAGATTTGCCATGGATTTGCTCCCCCCCACCCCTGGTTGCTGACTGGTCACTGAAGGGGCACGTGCGCCCCTTAACTAAGGTGGCACCAGTCACCCATGAACATGATTAAAGATAATGGGATCATTTTGAAGGAATTAGTTACCTCACAGGCAAATGCACTCCACCAAGACCTTGGTTCCCATTTTCAAATGTAGCCATGACTTGGATAAGCTACCTCAGTTAAACATTGAACTTGCAACAAAAAAAGAGAGAGAGATTCAGAAGATTTAACTGAATCTCCCTCTCCTGAGGAGATGTTAGTCATACTCAAAGACTTGCTTAATAAGTCTCCTGGTCTAAATGGTTCTCTGATCTTGATTGCTGTAAAAATTAGGCCCAGTAGACCTGCTCATCTAGCATTGCTACTTAGCTATATTATTCCCATTTTTTAATTTACCCAAGACTCTGGTAGCACACAGCTCTATGAATCTGAAGAAAAAATAAATATTGGTGGGCTCATCTTTCCACAGCCTACAGCCTAAATTTTCGATTGCTCAATAATTTTCTCAGCCAGGCAATTTTAGACTGTGTATTTCCTTCTCATAGCAGAGAAGACCATAAGACAGTGGGGTGATGGATATAAAGAAGATCCTTTACCGGGCTTCCGGATACAGTTCTCTCTGGCTCGCTAACGCTTACATTTACAGAATCCGTGCACAATGTGCTGGGATCTCCTGTGCTTTGCTTCATTTGTTAAGGAAGGGAATATTAACTGCATTGTAAACCCCCATACCAAAATTCATAACTCTGGTCATTTCCTTTCCACCACGAACATTTTCTTTAGATTGTGGATTATAGGTCAGGCATGTCTCTATTTACTATTAATTTAATGGGCTTTCCACAGCTAATGTTAAGGCAGCCCACAATAATGTATCAATATTAGAATAGAGACATACAAATAGTTTTTAGGAAACAAGCACTTCAAGAGATCCAGTGGTAAGTCTTTTAAATCATCCTGCTCATTGCTGAAGAAATTCTGTTCCCTTTTTGAAACACTGGGGAAAATCAACTAAAATGGATAAAATTGTCTTATAATGGTTTTGATTTTATCTTTAAGGGGGGAAAAAACACAGCTTTTCAGAGGACTTGGGAGAGAATACCTGTCCACTATTCCTTACATTCAGAATGGAATTAATAAGTTTCTTAAAGGCTTACTCCCTACAGATCTGAATTTAGAAATATTATCTGTCTTGGCAAAACCACCAGAATTTCTCTAAAACTGGCTTTGTATCGTTTCCAGCTAATGAATTGATCCTTGAACTTGGATGACCTCCTCAAGTATTTCAGCTTGAAGGGTATAGCTTTCATCACTCAGAAATTTCAGTCTGAGCTTTCTTGCTGTGCAAGCAAGGGCAATTTTATGAATGTGCATAGCACCACGGATAAATGATGAATTGTCCCAGATGAGGTTTAGCATAGACTTGAACTTGCTGATCGTGACTTCTTAACCTTAGTTTAAGAGGGCTGCTTTTAATAATAGAAATAAAGTAAAATAAAAAGTCTCTGTTACAAATATATACATAGGCAACTAGAACTATGGTATGCCACACCATGATCTTGCACTATTAGTAGTGTGGAAGTTTGCGGTATTTCAGTTACCACAGTGTGGTGGTTGACGGTAGTTTAAATTCAAATATCTCTGTAACATCCAAAGTGTAAGATGAGGCTGAGTCATTAAGTGACTTGCTCATGGTCCTGCAGGATGTCTTTGGCACAGCCAGGAATTGAGTCCAGATCTGCTGAGACCCACAAGACCATGTTCTGTTTCTCTTCTGCCAAATTGCTGTTGTTCTTAGCCCTTCCTTTGCAGTTGTCAGTATAAATGGGTCAATAATATAAATTCAAGCATTGGCTTCCTGCAGCTGTTCCCCCTTCTTTTGGATTAACTCAGTTTTATGTTCAACATCGGAAGCATCATTAGAGATGGAAGGATGAACAGTAATATAAAACTCCATGGTTTGAGCTCCATATGGAGGGTGTGAACCTGCTGTAAAATACTGCTGTATACCTGGAATGCGCTGTCCCTACATCTCATTAATTTTAATCTGTGCGTATATAACGGGCAACACCTAAATAACAAGTCAGTTCAGTGAAGATATGCTCGTTCAGATGCGATTAAGTAAAGAGCTGTTTAAGCTAAGGAAGAGTGTCGGTGAAAGACGAAATGGAAATGAACTGGCCATACATACATTTAGGCTGGACATGAGTATAAAGTTTTAACTATTAGAACAACGAAGTTCTGGAACTGAAATTGGAGTCAACGGAAAGCCAGGTGGTCCGTCAGGCTAGCGTGGACCATCAGCTTTACAACACTCCAACCTTTGCCTGTGGTTAAGGTATGCTGGTTGTTGTAGTTAGTGGCACACAAAGATGAACATGAACCACCAATGCAATGCTGCAGCCAGCAAAGCAAATAAAACTCTGGCTTGCATCTACTGATGCATCTCAAGCAAGACCAAAGAAGTCATCCTTCCGCTTTCCTCAGTCTTGGTGAGGCCGCAGCTGGAGTACTGCATCCAGCTCTGAGCTCCACACTTCAGAAAGGATGTGGAGAAGCTTGTGAGAGTCCAGAGGAGAGCCATGCGCATGATTAGAGGTCAAGAGAGCCGGCCTTTTGAGGGGAGGCTGAGAAGTATGGAGCTCTTCAGCCTGGCGAAGCAAAGGCACAGGGGTGACTTGGTGGCAGCTTATAAGTATATAAGAGATGTACATCAGGAACTGGGAGAACCCCAAGGGAAGAGAAGGTCTAATGGTCACAAACTGCAGGAAAACTGTTTTAGACTGGACATAAAGAAAAACTTCTTTACTGTCTGATGCATCTGGAATAGACTCCCCCTCAGAAGTGGTGCAAGCACCTACTCTGGGTACCTTTAAAAAACGTTTGGATGCTTACATTGCTGGGGTCATCTGACCCCAGCTGACTTCCTGGCCCTGAGGCAGGGTGCTAGGTCCAGTGATCTCGTGGGGTCCCTTCCAGCCCTAATGTCTATGAAATCTAGGTAGCCTTTCATTGCGAAGCAGGAGGAAAATTCTGACAAACATTTTAAATTAGGTACACGAGTTAAGTTTCACACACAGGAGTGAAGAAAGAACAAAGTCATCTCTAACATCAGCAATGGCTCAGGGATATTTTTCCAGCTCTCCAAGCCCTGAGTCATGCTGGACCTGGCAGCTGTGTGGATACTCAGGAAGTGCTTCAAGAGACTGCCTCCTATCCTACATCTTGAACCTCTGAATCAGGATGTTGGAAACAAAATCAGACCCTTCCCTTGGAGTGAAGGGGCTGTTCCCTGTTTGTACCATAGGAATTCCTATCTCCCGATGAAGCAGAAAGGTGCTATGTGTGTGTTATCTACCCCCGAGCCTGGCAAAGGACACAAAGGATTGGGTCTCTGGTGCTACAATTTTTCTCCGTTCTTTTACCACCATGCTGCAACTTTGTACCACCCCTGATTCAGTGTCATGGCTTACTGACGCTATCAACCAATTACAGTTTCAGTATATAGTAAACTGCACTTCCTAAATAAGTAATCCATTTTATAACAGAGCCCTACAACTTGAAGGGAACAAAATGAAACCAAAGTAGGGCACATCCCCATGTCTCTATGGTTCTGAATGCAATCATGGCATTTATTTTAAAGAGCTATAAAACTATTTAAGTTCCAAACTGAGATGTTCACAATAATTTTATATAATAATTTTCTGTAAAGGTTATAGGGAACACTTCCATGCCCTTAACTGGAAGAACAAATCTACCTCTTGTGCTGTTTTTAGGGTTTGTTCAAGTGATGGTAATTAATGGGGTAAAATGATTTACTTCCCTGGAAATTTTTTAACTGTTCATTCATTTTCTTGACTTGTACCAGCTTGCCAAAGGCAGTTTGCCAAAAGCTAATGATCCAGTTTTATATGATTTACTTTTCTTAGCCATGCCCTGAGCTTTAAAGGAGCTAATAATTTGTTACACTGCTAATCTCGAAAATGCTTACAAAGCCTCCAACCTGACCGCATCAGTACTTTAATCATGATATTCTTTTGTTGGTGTTTCTGTTCCATTTTGTTTGGAATCAATACATTAATGTAAGTGCCGAACAAATACTGGATTATATGATCCAGATAATTTTGCACAGCTTGCTCCTGCAAGGATTTATAAACAGAAACTACATAATGGAGATGCAGCTAGGAAGCTGCAAGTCTAATTAAAAGAAAATGCTGGGGATGGGACATTATCTACCTCAGATCAGATTTAGCTGACCTTGATGTACCATCAGCCTGTCCTTTCATGGAGGTAAAGCTCACCAACCTACAAACTAGTGATGCCTTCTTGCAGCTCATTGCAAACTTTGGCAGGAGTCTCTACATTTCCAAAAAATCCTAGTAATTACAAGTGCCTTAGTTTTTAGCTGCTTGATTTGAGCCACTGGGAAAAGGCCCAGCATTCGGGCAGATGCTACTAGGTAATGAAATTTGGGGCCCTTCAAAGTGTTTCAGGTTGGCACCTAAAATCTGATCCAGTCAAATCTCTGATCCTTATTGAAAACATAGGCTGTTTTATAATGCACCCTTCACCACCAAAGCCTTTTCTCCGTGCACCCACCATCACGACTGGCTTTTGCCAGTCACCTATTCAGAATGCCGAAAATCATCATCATCGTCATCAAAATCTTAGAGAAGAATAGTTTTCAGTTTCACAACAATCCTGTGAGGGATAGCGGGTTTGGCATATTCTCCATTTTACAGGTGAGACCACAGAAGCACGAGTTGCTCAATGGCACACAGGAAGTCTGGCAACCATGGGTATTAAGCAAATATGGAAATCAGTCCTTTTCTATGAGGCTTCTAAATAGAGCTGTAGGAGCCTCCCGGTAGATGCCTGAAGCTTGAAATGGTTTGCCTTTTATTTTTTTTCTCAAGGGGTAGCCCTGTGAAATCCTAAGTAACACTTTTCACATAGAGGGGAAAAAAACAATACGTTCCTTTTAACAAAACTGTTTCGGTTGGGCATCGCAGCCAATGCCTGCCTAAACTGTTGAAAAAGTTAACGTGGGAATTGCCCGATCAAAATGTCATAGCCTAATGCTCCATCTGGTCCGGTGTTCTGCTTCCAACAGTGACTCACACCAGATGTTTCAGGGGTGTAATAAAGTATTAAGCAATTAGAGAGGTGCCAGAAGTGCCCTAACCAACCACTCAAGTACTAACTCATTCATTGGGCAGCTGCTTTAAAATCTAGTAACCGGGGGAATCTGCCAGCACTCCTGCTTTTCTAGTCTATGGTGCAAAGAAGTATGTATGGGTTACATACATCATTATACATGTACAGCAGCCCTCCAGACTTTACATACATGTTTGCTTGCATGAATGCACATATACAGCTCTCAGCATAAGGAAGTCACAATAACAGCCACAGGCAATGGATTCCATGAGACATAAGGACATGCTGGGGAGAATCCTGCTCACAAGGCTAATATTTTTAAAATAATAGGGGAACTTAAAGGTTTTAGAGTTAGAATAGCTAATGCCTGCAGATAAATTTCAATACACCCCTTTCCTTCTTCCCCACTGAGGCCCTGGGCACTAATTATATCTGGCAGGATCTAGATGGCTTTGGAAATGGTATAATGAGTATTTATTTCTGAATAACGAATTGAGAATGATCCACCTCAGTAATGAAGAAAAGTTGCTAATGTTGGAAGGACAAGGCATAAGATGGTTAATGTCACGTAGCACTGCTGAATTTAGCATTAATTGGCCCCATGTTTGGAAACTAGCCAAAAACCCCATGGAGACTCGCATTGACTAGGCCAATAGTTCACCCGCAGAGTTTGTGCTGTAAACCTAGGGAGAAGCACAACGAGGGACAGAATAAGTGATGCTGCTCTCTGTGAATAAAGATGTCCAACCTCCTCCAAGCGTGGCACCATTCAAAATCACTACAGTTGCCCTTTTCAGTAAATCCCTCTAATGCTGTGTATGTTAGAATTGAGCATTCACTTAACTAAAACACAGAGTTATTTTCCTGGGAGAGGGGAGGGAGGGAGGAAACAAGCTGTTTGCTGCGTATTTTCTTCAGATGCATTTTGTTGATGCTTTATTTCATAAAGCTGAGCTCCCGTGGTAAGACGCTAATTTATTTCTAGGTGGTTTAAAAATTACTCGCAGCTTAAGCAGCTCGGATGTAAACAATACCTCGGCTTGAAGCCCATTAACTTTCCGAACGGTCTCCCCCCGCCCCCCACCTACAAAGAACATACAAACAAAACCCGAAACCTGCAAGGCATCAGGTGCACAATGTTCTACCCCCAACCAGAGCCAGACAAAAAGCTATATATATAAAAACCCACTAGACAAAAACCTTTTGTAATCAGTAGAGAAAGTCTAGGAACGACCTGAGGCTTCCTATGGGGAGGCACAGAACCGGTTTTCCTAAGAAAAAAATGTAGCTGCGTGTGAGGCCTAGAAGTAATGTATGTGTGGAACGATCTCTGCAAGTAGGTGAGGGTCCACTTGAAAGACTTTCCTGCGCCGGGTTAATTTGGACCATTGTATATTCAGGTTAGGGACCTACCCAAGTCGAGGGGGCAGGCAGCTGATTTCATGGGCAGACTGCAGGGGCCAGCCACCATTTTCATAGGTTTATTATAGTAGGGACCCTTCTGGGCAAGGGGTCCCAGGGGCCCTGACCTTTACTGCTGATTTGTCAAGAGGCCTGTCTATCATGTGGCCTCACCCCTCACTGCTGATGGGTGGAGAGGGGCAGCCCCCTTAGCCAGTCAGCAGCAAGGGGTCGGGGTGGTAGCCATTTTAGCTACTCTCCTTTATGCCAGCAGCCCCCCACCCCCCTTTCGCCTCCTGGCAGACTGCGCAGCCAGGCCTCAGTGGCCACGAGGGTTGCTGGCTTCCAGTAGGGAGCCAGCATTTTATTTTTAGTAGGCTTTTTTCTTTTCTGGATTTTTTGGACATTGCCCAATTTCACAGCCAATGCCTATTTTTATGATTTCCAGAAAATCTATGAAATCACAAATTGAATCGGTTCCTAATTATGGCTAGGGTGGTGGCCCCACCCCTTGCTGCCTATTTCCCGAGGGGGCTGTTCTTCATGCCACTGACTGGCTGAGAGGGCTGCCCACCATGCAGTCCCGCCCCTCACCCCTGATTGGCAGTGAGGGGTTGGGGGTGCGTGACAGGCAGCCCTCTCAGCCAATCAGTAGTGGTTGGGGTGCGCGGCTGCCATGTTGGCTGCTTCTCCTCATGCTGGCAGCTCCCCACACCTCGCTATGCTGCAAGGGTAGGCCGCAACAGCCATGAGGATCACTAGCTGTCACTTAGGAGCCATACTTTATTCTTAGTAATTTGTAGGGGGGGGGTGCGGATTTTGTGGACTTTTCTCGATTTCAGGGATAATTCCTGATTTCGCAATGTCTGCAAAATCCACAAAATCATGAATTAAATGGGCCTCTAATTATGGCATAGAGATCTCGTGTAAACTGCTGTGGTTGAGTTGGTTCCAGTTGGTCCTCACATTGGCCGATTACCAGGGAAGTCTCTGTTTTCGAATGACTAATCTGAGACACCGAGAAAGGGCCTCATAATCAGAGGGCAAATTACTTCCTTT
>JAGPOW010000261.1:250358477-250389474 GCA_030014935.1 Caiman crocodilus | reverse complement strand
GGCTGTGAGGAGCTGGGGGTGTGGCGTGCAGGTAGCAGAGGGGCAGGAAGGCTTCAGGGGGATGAAGTATGCGTGGGGGGGGGCACAGGGCCCGTGGGCTGCTGGATGTCCTCAACACCTGACCCCCCTGCCAGCCACTGCTTTCCCTGCCGTAGCAGTGGGGTGGGAGGTGAATTCAAGACAACCCTGTGATACTTAGGGTGCCTGTACACAAGTGCGGAGGCTGCTTCACGTGCTGGAATTCCAGCACAGCAGAGCAGACTCGATAACCTGAGTCTGCCGGAGCGGGGCAATTACCATGCTCCAGCAGCCTCCTGCACCTCTTGTACCAGTGTCCCTGGGCTTAAAAATGGCAGTGGCAATGATTGAACTAAAGCTTGTTGAATGGCCCCAACCACCATTTTTAAGCCCAGGGACATTGATATACGAGAGGTGGGGGTGCTTTTATTTTTATCAAATTAAGCATATACCCCCCGCCCCCCGCCTCACACCACCATCCCTAGAGCACACGTGAAAGTGCCCTTAGATTCTATACCTGGAAGTTTATACATTGTCCATATGCAGAATCTAATTATTGGGGGGTCGTCTTAAATTTGGGGCCATCTTAAATTCAAAAAATTATGATACACTCTCTAAAATTGCTACTCCTTTGGGGAGTTATACAACTGCTCCTCTTGGCAGTATTAAAATATGTGTTTCCATGTCATCACTTCTAGATTCTTGTATTTTCTAAATCCCTAGGCACACTGGAATATAAACCTGTTTTATCTGTCCTTCCTGTAATAAGCAGATTAATAGCATAAAACATTGTCAACCTGATTGAAAATTTAAGTTTGAAAATTCAAGTGTGGATACTATCTTGACTGAATGTTATTACAGAATTCCTGAAACTCATTATTAAAGAAAGCTGAAGTACTTCTAAAGCTTCTAACGAGATGCAGTAAATTTTGGGGGGAGTGCTGGGGGGAGGTTTCTAACCAGACATTATGAAGCAAGGATCTGGTGCCACTAAAGTTAATGACAAAACTTTGTTTGACTTTCACAGAAAGTAGAATCAGGCCTTTAACACTAAACATTAGAACAAAATTAAACGGGGTGAAGCAGCTATGCAAAAAAAGTCTGTCGCTTCCAAAGCTAATAGAAATTGCTCTTTATGAGGACCAAAGTTAGTACTTGTTTTAGACATAACATTTTTTCTCTCTCCTGAATTTGTTCTTCAGTGGCTCTTTGTGTATTTATTAAGGATTCACTGATGATAGCAGAATTTGAACTCTGCAACTTTGGATCTTATGACAGATCTATAGATCTTGGCCACTCAAGCAGCAAAGAGCAGTGAGTAGCACTATAAAGCAAATAGCCCACTAGGGAGGGAAGTGATTTTCTTTGATAGTATGCTTTATAAACTAGATGAGAATTGAACTAGATTGTCAAGTTTTGGCCCTATACTCACTAACGTTGTATCACAGCAGTGATAGAACATTTTTTTCTGGCAGGAAGTGAAGTTTTCTGCGGCCAGTTATGACTAGAGGGAAGGTTGAAGCTAGTAAAATGTACTAACCAAGGAATAAAGTAGAATTCACATACGACAAGGGAAATAGCCTCTCTGTTCTTAAGAAACGAGTCATGCAAAAAGTTACCGGGCATTACAAGCAAAGACCCCTTTTCGTATCTCATCCTGCATGAACGACTTCTAGAAAGGCACTGTTCCATAATATGGTGCTTTGGATTAATGTTGACACAGGAAAAAATTGTGTCACATACTTAATCATCAAGGCACTTCCTGAAGCATTCAGTGACTTTTCAGCCTGGCATTATTTATCTTGTGAGATGTTAGTGGATCACACGGTAAAGTGATCATATGGTGGGGGGAGGTTTTGGTGATGCAAAAAAAGTGAGCTGATAAGATCTGTCTCGCACTCGCTACCTGCACCAAAGAACTCTGAGCTCTCTTTCAACAAAGTTATTTTCTCATGCCAGAACTGGATGGTGAAATAATGGTAGTTTCATTTTTCCCAAAGCTGAATTTCTAAGGCACTTACCACTTCATTTTCCGTTTGCTGAATGTATGCCAAGGAACATCAGAAAACAAAACAGAAGCAACTGCATGAGAAATTCTCAGCATCATCCATGGCAGAGTATTGGAGACGTTTTTGTAATATCTCTTTATTTCCATATAGTTTAAAGCAGCTTTGATTTTGTTTTAAATACCGGATTAAAACAATCCCTGCGTTAAAACTAAGCATGACAGCGTCTTAAAGTGCCACCATTTTCCAGCTCCTGTGTCTTCTTAAGGTTGGATGTCTGACAATGTTTTTTTCCCCCTGCCCTAAATCAAGCTTTGGATGGATCAAGTCTGCTCTTGCTATGATCTTGATGGAAAGGTTTTTTGGGTTTTTTTTTAATGTCACGTTCAGCTATTGGTTACTTTATGCTGAGCTGTGGACTGTGTGGTTATTGGAAGCAGCATTAAAAGCTAAGGAGTGCCTCTGATTTCAAGAATACCTAGTGCTCTACTGTTTTAGGCACCAGGCTGATTGTAGAACACAGTTGCAACCACCCAGGATACATCTCTGACCTGCAGACATCAGGGATGAACAAATCAAAACTATCCAGAGTGAAGAGATGTAAAAAATTTTGGAGGGTAAGTGAAAAATATACATTAGCTTACTAAGAAACTGTTATGGCAAAAATTAAATATGAAGCAGAGAATGTGTTTGATGACAAATGACCAGCTGTAAATGAGCAATCTGATCAATCTTGACAGTGTAGGATTTGGTTATACATGCTTGTTGCTTTGCAAATTGATTTAATTTTAACAAATCACTTGCTAGGCACATAAACCATACAGTTTGATCTGACTGGTATAAGAAAAGTTTTACAGAGTTTGAAACAGAAATAGCATTTGTACACAGAAAAACACTTGAAACCAAATTGATTTCTTCCATGTCCTGTCAGATTACATTTACTGGGACCTGTATGTAGAAAGGTATTTTTTCTGAAGAAACTTTTTTCCCCTGAAGCTGTGTTTTAGAGCTGAGGGAGACTTGTAAGAAAAGTAAAACACAGTGCAAAGTAATTTCTTAGTTTTACCTTCTTGGAGATTAGAAGAGAACTGTCCAAATAAGGAGAGGAAAGCTTCAAAAATATGTATGATTTCTTACCATTTTTATTGATGTATTTTAGAAATTATAAAGGGAATAAGACCATGTGGGTATATGACACACATTTCAAGCTTACATTGTTATCCAGTGCAGTGGTCAAATGAATGAAATGTTAATGTGATAGCCTATTAATCCTAAAACCTCTTGCATATCTTGTGGGGTACTGATAAAATCACAGAGACGTTTTACAGATTTTTGGGGGGCAAAAGTAGACTTAATGTGGTGCATCAAGTGAAATGGTTATATTTGTCATGTACTCTGAATGATTTTCTCTAGTTATGATGGAACAAATGCGGGGCAATGTTTCATTATGAATCCATACTACAAAACAGAGATCATTTCCAGATGGCTTTGGATTAAACCTTCTGTATGTGTTGAGAATATATGAACTGATATCACTTTATGAGACTACTGAAATTAACTTTAGAGTCAAGTTAATTTTATATTAAATAATATATATAATTTCAAGGATCTGAGACAGCTAATTTGTTTCAAAACTTCAATATATAAAATTAGTTTTGATATGAGACTCCATCAGTGGTGGGAAATGGTTGGCTTTTATGGTAATACTGTCATTTGTAAGCAAGAAAGAGTAGTTAGGGATTTTCTCTGTTTGTAATGATCTGTCTTGCAATCAGAGTGATGTTCTTATTCAAAGTTTTGGGTCTTTTTTAATGGGTGTCACTACTTGACTACAAATAATATTTTAAATATTATACCATGCTTTATTTGTGCAACACAAATAACCTTTCTTGGAAGTTAAAGCATATCCAGTACACATAAGTAGATATTATATCATATTAACTGGCATGAGATAATTACTCTTGTCAAAGCACGGCACTTATATGGGCTTAGGGAAGCGTGTACTTTTAAGATGGCAAGATGTCCTTCTTGAATAGAAATATTTTATTCGCACAAAACTTTAGCTGTTGTGGTGCTGAACACTCTACCTCTTTGTGTGAGCTGTTTTAGGCTTTTAAGATGCCTTTATTTTGTGCATATTCTTTCAGGATCCCTAAAGTTGTTGTCCTATTTTATCCCTAAGGTATGTGTGAGGTTATGTAGTTCAAAATTTGATTCTGAAAAAAAAGTTTCATTTTTATGTGTTACTGTTTTTTTCCAACTGCAGGCTATTCCAACAAGAAATATGTCAAAGCCTCACAGAGAGTTTTATGGCTGGAATTAGAGTATAATGGGTAGCTGTTTTACTGTACAATATATACAGTTATAATAGTCCATAATCTATTTATGCAGGAGATTATGTATCTATATAATATGGTGCACACTCCTTCATTCCACTTAACTCTGAGTCTTATCTTGTTCACTATTTATGGCCATATCAAGGTCATGATTTTCAGTAGTCTTATCATTAACATACCTAGCAATTGCTCTCCCTAATTCTTTCCACCCCATGGAGCATAATAGTAAATGAAAAAGAATTCCAGGTAATTAAATTAAATCCTCAGCATTAAATAGTTTGTGAGGATGAATCAAAGTATAATTCCAGGAGGATTTTGAGGGCCTTCTTCTCAGCTGGTATAAATTGAAACCAATGGAGCTCTGATGATTTATGCCAGCTAAGGATCCAGCCTATATTGTTAATTATTATCTATTGCTTTTTACAAATGTTTTAATAATAACTGGATTCAGAAGCTCTATATTAATATATGAAACATCAAATAATGCAATGCTTCAATAGTAACAATCAGATTTATGAATTGGGGAAACACAGCTGGGATGTGCTGGAGGGTTTGCCCTCTGGGTGATGGGTGAGGGAGTAAATGTGGATGGGGTGGGGTTTTAAAGTTTTAAGGTGTTGTTTGGAAAGTCTGTTATATTCTTGCGGGTTGCTTGTCTTTTGCTGTAAGCTCCTCTGAGCCTGTTTGGGTAGGACAGGTTATAATAATAATATAGGCCAGCAAAAGCCAGTGAAACCCTGCTTCTATCCCGTATTCAGTGCTTACCGAAGTCCACAGGAGACCTCTTCTCTTCAGCTGACTCTTTGGTCCTTGGTTCACATAAATCTCCCAAGACTGGGAGATGAGTACACCAATAGGAAGATTTTCAAAAGTGCTCAGCAGCAAATCCATGCTACTGAGGACATCTGCAGTACCAGAATGCTGATAATTTAAAAAAAAAAATATAGCCAGAATTGTGCTGCAAACACTTGCACACAACTGGCCAAATTGGGGGTGGAAAAGCAAAGCGTTTCCCAGAGGAAACATTTATCTAGAGTTAACGAGAACTTTATTTTTGCTGAGAATAATTACAAATAAGGCTGAAGACTGAAGTGTTTAACTTATAAACCAAGGTGTCTTGAGGATTGTTTAGTAATACTGTTAATATGAGAGAGAGATTTCTTGAATATTTATATCAAGGTTTGAAAAAGAGCAGGGTAAAATGTTATGAGTATTAAAAAAGAAAAGAAATTGTCATGGAAACACAGAAAGTTTGATATGAAAGGATATAATGGCTACTTCAAAGCCACTGAGGTCTCTTGCTGAAACCTTTATTTAGCAAATGTTTAAAGCACATATTTACTCAATGCTGCACCCTATTGTGATCAATCAAACCTATAAGTATTTAAGGACTATTTTTAATGGATTTTTGAACCAATAGACCATAACAGCTATAAAAAAAGCTATTATGAGTTGTAGTGCCACATTTTTGAAGGAGATGTGCACAGTATAAGCATGCATTTCAAAAAGGAACCCATATAATTGACTTTGAAAAGTATTTAAGTGGGTTAAGGTAATAGCTCTTCTTCGATATTTGCTTCAGGTTACTGTCAAGGTTTCCATCATGAGCCTGTATTACCCTAGGGTTATGTTTTGTTCATAAATGTGCTATAGGTTGTAAAATGATATAGCAAGCATCTGTCCTGGAACAATCTCTCCTTTTCCTCACATTTTAGATGGGGTTTAAAAGCCGTAATACGGGAGGACTGGCGCATGAGAGAAAATGTATAGGAAAAAATGGTGAAGGCATAGGAATAAGATAAAAATGAAACCTGACCATGATGAATGTCAGCTGAAGTGTTTTTCATTACAACTTAGAGAAAATAGCAGCAGCTTGTGTGTCTAAGTATTGAATAAAAACTGAAATGAATGTTTTAATATATGTATTATATATGACTTATATGTATAAATCTCTCTAGTGTATACACACACACATATATATATATCTTGCAATCTCTCATTTCTTAGAGCAGAAAAAAAAACCTCTTGGAGAAGGTAGGGCTGCTGTTGTAGTCTGAATTTCGTAACCCTCCTGCTGAAGTGATGTGGTTTCCAGTTTTCTGTCTGTGCCTCCCGCTGCTGCCTAGTGTTTTTAAGCCTAAGGGAGCTGCTCCTATCTCTCAGCTGAAAGGGAATCTCCTGTAGCTCAAGTGACCAAGGCCTGTGCCTTCACTGCTGAGAAAGGGCTCTAGGGCAAGCTCCCCATGTGCAGCAGGGTACGTGCTGGTTTGCAGCACAAATTAAGTAGCAGGTAGCATGCAGCTGTAGATGCTGCAGAGAAGCCTGTTGCTTCCAGCTGGTTAGGAGGTCTTCCACAGTGGTAGGTGTCCTGCAGAGACTGTTGTCCTCCACTATAGATGCTTGCCCACTTTGCAAATGGTGTATAGTTCACCTATGGACAGACCATGTTTATAGGAGGAAGTTTGTTACGTAGACCATTTACTCTGCAGTTCCTCTTCCTTCTGTCCTGGGGGGGTTAATAAGATGTTAATGGGTAACCTAATTAAATCTCTCTTCCTTAATGGGGAGGGTTATTTTTCTTTTCTCCATTGTGCTGCCCAAGAAAATAAGAGTAAGAGGGGGCTGGAGGTCTATACCCCTTTGCTTCAGTGACAAAGAGGAAGGAGCTCAGGATAGCCCTGGGAGAGCTCCTCTCTCCCTTAGCTGCAGAGACCAGCACCTGTGCAGGCTGCCTCACAGGTTTTTCTGGGGTTGAAATTGCAGCTGCCTCCCTAGTGTCCACGCTCAGGGGCAGCAGGATGGAGACAGGCAAGAGGTAGCAAATAGGGGGAGGGTTTGGGAGGAGAAGGGGTGTGCATGGGCATGAAGAGAGGGGCTAGCCTCATTGCTCTCAGGCAGAGAAAGCAGGATAGGGGCAGTAGCACAGGAGCTCTAGGGGCTGGGCTTTCCCTTTGGGTGAGTGCAGGGGGAGGATAGTATAAGAGTCCCCTAGCTCCACCACTTACTGAGCCTTGGTCTTCATCTGTGCAGCATAAACTGTGCAGCTCAGGGCAGTGCTTGGGAACCCCCCAGGCAATTGCAAAGCAGCACCACCTGCATCTGGCTTTCCTGCTAGGAACAACTAGAGACAGCTGTGTGCCGAGACCTCTACCTTGTCTGGGGGAACCATAGGCTCTGAGCAAGGACCCCCAGAAATGTGGCTACACAGGTGCCTTTAGTGCTACCAATTTTACAAATCCTGATCCTATGCTGAGTGTGTTCAAGAAACCTGTTTCAGTATTGCCAGGTGCTCGGGGCTGTTCAGAAGAGAGGTTGGTAAAGCCAGCAAATAGGCACTCATTTTTTGTAAATGTTGAATCGGGTGTTTTTTTTCTTTTCCTTTTGCATTAAAAACTTCAAATAGTTTAGGAAGACTACCAACGCCATATTACGCACAAATGCATTTTGCTGTGGAGAATGACTGAGAATCAAACTTACTTTGACTTAAAAGAATAATGCAGAGTGTTTTTAATGGTGTGTTTTTGCGGGGGGGGGGGGGGTTAGTGGGTATATTTTTTTTTGTGCTAATTATCACTAAAGATGCCATTAGGCGCTTCCTCAAAAGAGAGGTGTTACAATCTGTGAAAGGTTGCTTTTACGTAACTGGTTTATTTTCTTCAAGTGAAAATGCTGGGACAAAATAGTCACAAAGCCAGTTTTAGAGACTGCTGTTGTAATATGGATTGCAGACCTCTTATAATGGTATTACTGGGCTGTATTTAGTTCTTTGCTAACATCTGGTACTTATGGCCAGAATGTGAACTCCTTAATGTATGAATGCAAGCAATAAGAACTACTCATGGGAGGAACTAAGGGGCTCACAATCTGGTCTTCAAGACTAGGTACAGATAATCAAACAGCCTGAGGTGGGATCAATCTAAGTTGTGGTTTTCTGTAAACTGTGTAATCTGGATTGGCAGCAAACAGATCGTAAAGCCCCGCTTTGGAGGGAAGGCAAATCTTAGACTGGGTTCTGCCATTGTTAAATCAGTCTGTGTGTCAAATTTCTGTTCTGTCATGGTTATAGTATGGTCACAGACTGTTTTCTGATTTGTTTCTACTGGTAAAAGTATAATATCTGTACCTAGCCTAAATTTGGTAATATGGTTTATTGTGGAATAGGTTGTTCTGACTTCTGCAGGAGTCAGTGATAAGGACCAGTGAAGTCAGGGTGGAACAACTTAGATCACTTAATTTTTGTGGTTACTGTTTCAATTTGTCCTTCTACAACTTTAGACTATATCTTACAATTAACTAATGTGTAAACAATAGTGGTGGGGAGTACGCCACTCTGTTAGGGCGTCTCCTTTGAATGTTACAAAACTTCCCATGGGCAATAAGCAAAATAATATATAGCCCTGATTTTGCAGGCGCCAAAGAAAGTAAGTAACATACTTGTATCCATAAACTAAGCATGTCCTTAAGTGTTTGCTGCATCACGGGCTAAAACAGTATTATTATTATTATTATTATTATTATTATCTGTTTTGGGGGAAAGGTGCTACTGAATTGATATGGCACTTTTCAGTTAGGCAAACACTTTTCTAGTATGGTTTAGATGGGGTGATCCTGCCTTGAGCTGGGGGCTGGACTAGATGACCTCCTGAAGTCCCTTCTGGTTGTACATTTTTATGATTCTAGTAAGATGCATGCACATAAATTGCAGAAGTGGACATTAAGACTAAGAACAGGAAACACGCTAAGAATTATCAACAGACCTTCTAATTTTCAAATAAAAAACATCTCGCTTGTTTTCTTTCACTGCTCTTTTTCCATCTGATCCTCTTACTTGCTAGAATATGTAGAAAACATGCATACGCATCTCCAATCTGTCTTGCTGATACAGTGCTAATGGGCGTTTACACCCACTGTTAGCAGTGAAAGCACACTGTATATATAAAAAAAAAACAAAAAACCCCACAAAACACAGCCCAAACCTCTGATGTTTCTATTTAACATCTTGGTTATGAATGAAGAGACTGCATTTCCAAGGGGAAACCTTCCCCGAAGTCGGTGGTGATACCCCCGCCCCACTGAATTCACTAGGGTCAGGACTTGAAGTCTGGAGATTTTCTGCCAAATGTACCCAGTTTAAAATGTGTTGTTCCTAAGCCAAGATGTATCGATTGCAGTGTCAGGCAGTTCCAAAGGTTTTTCTTTTTATTTGGTGGAGATGCAAGATGTTCCTAATTCATTAATGTATGCTCTTAAATGCTATGGGGAACTGAATCAACAGCTCTGGAAACTCAAATCATCTGGAAAAGGAGCAGGGTGATCAAATGGAGCTGGAACATGTTCACTTGGTGCTTTCCAGTCAGTTGACCACCTATGAGCATAGCCAAATCTTCTTGGCCTCTTTACTGAGACATATGAAGTAGGATACCTCTCTGTAATACTGGTTTTGTGCTTGGACTACCCTATCCCAAGATGTCTCTTTATCAGTTTCGTGTAGGCTTGTGGCTCATTTTAAATAGGTGTGGTGATTTCGGTTGCTCATATCCAGGTTCGTAGTTGAATTAGAGCAGCCATGCTTTGTGTCCCCTTATTACTCTCCCTCCTTTTCTTTGCCTCTGAGAAATGTGAGCGAGGGGGGTAAATGGGAGTGGGGGATATGAAGAACTGTCTCTTCTTTCTCCTCACTTTTGTCTCTCTCAGTGTATGGCTCAGGAACTTTACAACTGTTTCAAGATGAATGTGAAATTGTATCTATTCAGTTAATTTAGGTGTAGCTGGTCTTAAATTATGTGCATTTAGCAATGATAATATTTTTGAAATGCCATGGAGACTACCTTAAACTTTCCTTTTAGTTCAGATATGAGAACATTAATTTGCTATGCTCTGATCATTTTGCTGCTAATAATTTTCCTCCTTGTTAGCTGGAGTGGAATATTTCCTATGTCCCAGAAGCACCTGTTTACCATCTCAGTTGTTTTGACTTGGGCAATAACTAGAGCCCTTCCTGAAAGCACAAGCACTGCTAAAAATTAATTGTATGAGCATTGAAATGCTGCCTGCAGTATAAACAGCAGGGGAGGGTGGGAAATGGGACTGAAGTACGTGTACAGGATAAGGCAAATGATTTGCTAAAGACCAGAAAGGAGAAACCAGCAAGAACCTAAGTCTCTTGACTCAAACCCAAGACTCTGCCCCTTGGCTCATGCTGCTTCTCCATTAAGCCAAATCTATTGATTATACATGGGAGGCTGTGGGCCCACACAGAAACTGCTATCCCTCTCTCTTCTTAGAAGGGCTGTTAAGTGTGCAACAACTGAATACTTGGGGCAACCAAAATGAAAACTGGGATGGGATTGTGGGTCAACAGCTAATAATGAGGTCTCCGAGGGGAGCACACTGGCCACAAGTCCAAGGAGCCAGTGGATGCTGCCCAGTGTTACCCTGTCCACAGACCTAAATGGATGAAGAAATGGAAGATGGCCCCAGTCACTGGAGGTCCCCTGCTCGGAGCCTCCTTCTTGGTCTGATGTATAGCCAGATTAGGAAGGGCTCACTTAATCCAAGAAGTGGGGCTTCAGTCATAATTGAATCATAGCGTGACTCCTGGAGAGCCAGGTAAATCAGATCTGCAGCCTGGGTTCTCTATAGCTTGGTGAAGTTGAGTTTGAGTGGAGAGGTAAGGAAAGCCATAGCCCATACGCCACACTTGCAAGTCCTAGGCTTAGGGGTTTGAACTGAATGGGAAGGAACAATTTGATACAGCAATCAGCATGCTGTTTTTACACATCTAGCCTGTGCTTCCTCCATCTCCTCTTCAGCTACGAAAATGGTGCATATGGAGTGGGGAAGGCAAAAACTTCTCTGCATACCACCTGGAACCCTCTCTGGCCTGGACAGCCTGGCTACTTGATGATGCTTGAGCTTTAAGGCTAGGGATGGATATTACACGCAGACCATTAAGTGACCAGAAACTGGCTTAAACATGTAACAACAGAAGTTCAGTGCGTGTAAACCAGTTTGAAAATGGCTGAAACTGGTTTGAGATGAACCCAGTTGAAGGTAGTATCAGACTTAACTGATTTGCATCAAAGCGGTTTATGCAATGTCTGTCCCAAACCCCTTCCTGGTTTAAGTTAAATCAGACTCCTCAACATCCCAGATGCTTTGCTGGGCAGGACTCTGCTGTCTGCTCCAACCCAGCAGGACTGGCCCTTCCCTCTGCTCCCCCACTGCAGCTGTTGCAGAGATGGCAGGCACAGCAGTGTTCCTGGCTTCCTCTTGCTCTCTGCCCACCTTCACCACTCCCTGCTTAAGCAGGGATTCTCCCGTCCCTTCTGCCTTACGCAGACACCTCTCGGCATTAGCTAGCAGACCACATGCTGGCTACAGTCCGTGCTGTGGGAGATGGGACAAAAGTAGACAGGACAGTATCCGCTTGGGGCTCTTTGGAGGTAATCAGCAGGTAGCTAGTAGAACTGTACAAAGCTTTGGGTGCTGATTTGATTCAGAGAAGATTTGGCCTGATTCAGGAGCCAAATCTGTGAATTGGAATTGAATCGGGAGACCAATAGAAAATTCTGAATTGATTCAGAGATTCGGGCAGTCCCCCCTAGCTGCCAAAGGGAGGTAGCCCTGGATTCTGTGCTGTTAAGTAGGGGGAGGGGGAGCTACAGGGTGGGACCATGGGGGCACTCCCCCCCCCCCTGCCATGGCTGCCCTGCCTGACCCCAGCTTCTGGTTCTTTTTATTTATTTATTTTTTTTTTAAATTCCCCACTCACCAGCTGCTGCAATGGCCATCAGGGCCTCTGGGGGCTCATGACAGAGCCCCCCATGCAGTATGGGACAGTGGGTGGCAACAGAGATTGCCCTCCCCCGCACCTGGCAGCAGCTGCTTAGTGCTGGGCTCTTTTAAAAAAAAAACAAAAAAAAGAGCCAGGAGGCTGGGGCTGACTGGGGCAGCCATTGACAGGCTGTGAGAGTGGACAGGGAATGGGGGGGCTGTCCGATTTGGCTGATTCAGCAGATTCAGCCTAATCAATTTGGGATGGTGATTCAAATCACCTAATTGAATCACTGTCCCTGCCCAAGCCTGCTGAATCAAAAATGAATACTACTAGCTACAGGCCTATGTGAAGTGGCTAATGTCCCTCTGTTCCTTCCTTGGAAATAGTTGTTTAAGAAGAACTTGACCTAATGAGTGATCCTCTTGTTTTGCTGACGGAGTGCTGAATATTATCAACTCCTTGTGTAACTCCTTGCTGTGTAACTCAATGGTCTCTTATCAACTCCCTGCTGGCTCCCTCCTCCTCAGCAGGGAGACCCTTCGCTAATCGGAGTGTCCTACCAGGGCCTGGCAATACCCCCTCTCAGCTCAGCCATGTGGAAGGGAAGAGAGGGCTGCTGTAGTGCCCCCGGGCTTGTTGCCTGAGCCACTGTAGGCATGTGCCTGCATTTCTGAAATGAAAAGGGAATGGCTATCCACCTCCAAATCAGTTCAAGCTTTGTAGGTTAGACTAACCTGCAAAGATTGAATCCATTCAGACTCGGGCTTTTTAAATGTCTGTCCCTAGCCTAAATGTATAACTATGTCCAATTCCAGGTGAGTGAATGGGGCAGGGTTGCTGCCTGTAGCCCTTTCTCTTCCTTCTGCTGCACACCCAAATAATTGGCCTTTAATTTAACCTAATGTATTAGCTCATTCTTTGTGCAGTAACTGATAGTACTGTGAGCAGATGCTGTTCCAAAGGACATGGATCCCCAGTCACACACACACACCAGGCCGTTGTTTTTGTTATATTTGTGTGTTTTTTTTGTTTTATATTTGATTTTTATACAGAGACACACACACACACCACCCACACACACACACACACACACACACACACACACACACACACACACACACACACACACACACACACACACACACACACACATTTAGCATTGCCAAGATCTTTGGGAATTTTTTTTGGCGCCAGTTATCTGCTGTGCTCTTAGTGGCCTGTAGGTCTCCTAAAGGGGTCATAGCATGTAACCACCTTATTTCTGTAGCTGTTTTCTTGTAAACTCCACCCCCTCCCTGGCCTAAAGGCCATGGGCCTAGTTCCTAGTAACTATATTTCGCATTGCACTGTTAATTTCTGCATACTTAGTTTGACCACACCTTAACCCTTCATCCATAATACATAATAACCAATATTATTCTAATCTAAAAGATGCATTTGAATTAAGTATCTTTTTCCTGGTAAACGTGAGGTCTCATGTTGGTGTCTCATGTGTTAATCGTATGTACACATCGGTCTCTTATGTAACTTAATGAATTTGCATGTCACCTCTTGATAGAGGACAATTGTAGAGTGCCCAAGGCCTAGTGTACCTTTAAGACTAGAAGTAATTCACATCAGCAAAGAATTGTGAATGCTTGCTCTAAAAAGTCACCTGTAGAACGCTTCGGTTTCATCTTGCACATATACTCTGTTAAATTAAATACTGAATCTGTAGCTTTGACAGGTTACTCTTTGCACAGATTTTGCAGACTTTAACTGTCCTAGACATTCATGCAAGTGAACCCTCCCCTGGAAAAAGACTCCAGACCTGCACCATTTGGGGCCATGAGCTTCTCCTGACTTGTCTCCTCATGTGGTAATGATGTCCCCTTGTACGCTGAGTGACAGCAGAGGAGGATGCTAAGGTAAAAATATGCTTGAAACGTGCAGCTGGATATTTACTTGGTAAACAACTGCAGCTTCCCAAGAGGTTGCAAAGTTCTAGTAACAAAAATGACACGTACAGATCCAGCATGAATAGGTTTCTCTCAATGTAGAGATTCACATAGCATGTAATTTTGGCAAGTATATTTACAACTCCTATGGTTTAGATGGAAATAAACAGAACTGCAACTCCTTCTGCTCAAAGAGATCACTTCCTTACTACTATCATTTGATCTTGTGAGCTCAATGCTGTTTGCTTTAAAACTATGAGATTTTTTTTTGACATCACTGGAAAAATGACTTTTCATCCATTTGAGAGAGAGCGGGTAAGTCCTGATAGATATTTTCCCATCTGAATGACCTCATTTCTAACCTCTAAGCATCACCTGGTGGAAAAACTAGTCGTCCTCTTCAGAGTAGGCTCATTTTGGTGAGTGCTTTGGGAGGTGATATTCCTCCTTCTCTACCACCACAACAACATTACCACCTCCCCATCCTCCGGCATTCATGAATTGGGGAAACCCCCCCCATAAGCACTGTTGGACTAAAGAGTGAGAATTTCCTTCTTGCTGCAGAGCTCAACTGATGCCTGATTTTGTGTTTTTTGTTTTTTTTTTTCCATGTCCTTCTCAGACATGGATCCTCCTAAGTAAGGCTTTTTTCCTGTTTCATTTTCTCCTTAGTTTCACTGTTTGCCATGTAAATAGTGAGTGAGGCAAGGAGGAAGAGAAATCTGCTCCTTCTCCCAGGCTGCTTGCTTTAATATCTGCAGGCAGGTATAAAGAGTTTCGCTTACAGTCTTCAGGCAGAGCTAATGGGGACCATTCATATTACCAGCTCTTTTAAAAACAAAGCTGTTACCGAATGTAATGGGTGACAGCTGGGGCCTGCTGAGGTCAACAGCCTGGCTTTACTGGTAGAAAACCCAAGAGGCAGCTTTGCAAGCGCAGGGAGGAGGGGCCTGTAGGATGCTGCACCGTATCTGGCATAACTCATTCAGCTGCACAGATTCTGAAAGGGAAAAATGACCTTTCTGTGTTCACTTTGTTCCCAACCAGCTGGAAAAGTGGCATTTGTTAATGAGAACTCTTGTACCCAATCCAAAGTTTCATGCCAAAGTATCTATTTATGCTGAAATGCCCCTGTTCAGTTCATGTATTAGAAGAGCTGAGCTGTGTTAAAAGTTAACCTGCATCCCTTGTTAAAAAACAAAACAAAAAGGGTGCTCAACCTGCAGAGGTTGAGAGGCATCTGCAGCTGCTCAGGTGCTAAGACCCTGCCTGGCTGGCAGGTTGGGGACCACTTGCAACAGATGACCAGTAAATGAGAGTGGCCCTACAGAGAGTTTAGTGCTCCAGGAGCAGAGGGCAAGGGAGAAGCACGGGGCTTGGGTTGTCCCTTTTCAGTCTGAAAGACGATGGATTTTGGTTTAGTTTATTTGCTCGCTTGCTTATATTTGTAGTTGGCTGGTGTGTTGTAGGGACAAGGCTGTCCCATGTAAAATAAATGCTCTAGAAAGCAGAAGTCACAGCTGACTGGTCTTGATAAGGGAGTTGGTTGATAGCCTTGCTTATATCCCTCAGGGACAAGTAGTTCACTTACACCATTCAGGGACTACAGAAATACAGAGCTGGAAAGCAAGATGGCATTCATTGGCCTGGCCTGCTTAGTTGACATCAACAGGTGGGGACCTTGATATATTTTAGCACTTTACAGCTGCTCATCTTATGCAGTGATGCCACAAAGCTGGCTGTAGCTGTTGTTTGGGGATTGCCTTAGTTTTAGTAGGAAAAACAAGGACAGAACAGGGCAGGGATGCAATGGCTGTACAGTTCTGGTCCTCTTCAGCCCCGTCCAGCTCAGGCCTAAGTCAAATAGACTTGTGTTAGAACAAGCCATTGTTTTAACTCGTATGTAACTTGGACTATGCTTGCTTCTTCCCCAGGCCTGAGGAAGAGCCTGACTGATATATCTCTCAAATGTACAGTAAGTCCAGTAAAAGGTATCAACAAGAAAGCCCCTTGCTTCTCTTGCATTTTCTGCACCATCACAGCTATGACAGCTCTCTAACCCTACTATATTTATTGGGATATCGGTGCCTATAACATCTCCTATATTTTAGATTTTTTTTTTTTGCATGGTTCTTCTACACAGACCAGTCATCGGCAGTCCCTCTGAGTCAAGGATGACATCCATCAGGCTTGATGGGTCCTCAGATGACTGAGGAACCTGATTCTGGATACCCCCATTGCCGAAAAATGTGTGTGTGGTGTTGTGCGGGGAGTGGGATTTGCAGGCCTGGGATTTGCATCTCCTTCCTCTGCCACTGCCGTTCCACCTCAGTATCGAGTCATTGGGCCTCCAAGTGGTACATGCCTTGGTGGGCCAGGTGGTGCCACGCTGAATGGACCAGCGTGTAGGGTACAACAAGCATTTGCACTCATTGCCCAAGGACAGGCATCCTGGGGGCAAAGACTGCACATGTTCACTCCAATGTTTGGTGACAAAATGCCACAATAAATTGGAAACAAATCTTGGCTGATAAATCCCTTTGCGGTAGAAACGCCTTTTGAGGTGTTTGTACAGCTTCCTGCACAATAGGCTCAGCCTCTAGGAGCAATTGCAGCAAAATAAGCAGCAGCTTCCTTTTTGCTGTTTAAAAGCCTACAGAGTCCTAAGGAACTTTAAGAGCACAAGTGCTGTTAAACTTACGCTCCTACATCTTGTAAAATGTTCTTTACAAATTCCTTCCAAAGCTATTGCTCTTGGTACAAGAGAAACTGGAGGAAATTGTCATGGCAGCCTAGCTAGGGTCGGGCAAGAAGAGCACCAGTCCTGGGGGCCAACTGGGCCATGATCAATGCCAATCCTTTGATTTGAGGATGATCTTTCCCCATGATCCTCTGCCACAGTAGTCAAAACCCTGCAGATCCCAGCCAGAGGAGCTGGGCAGGTGTAGACCCTACACTCAGCAGTGTATCAGGAGTGCAGGGTGGCACGGCACTCCCTTCCCTTTGCTGCGGGAGGCACAACTGAGTGCCTGGGACCTGCACTGCTCCAGAAACAGCCACAGCAGTAACAGTTGTTGCCCAAAGAAAGCCCTATCCGGCCAGACTCTTCCCTCCTGTCCCTAACTCGTCAGCATAATCCCTCCCCCATTGCCCCAGGCAGTGGAAGAGATTGCTATACCTCTATTTTATGACTCGCATTATTCTGGAGGTCAGAACAAATGATGCAGCGGTATCCTCACTTTATATGCATGTCCCATAGATCTCAAAATGCGAGTCCTCATTATGGTCTGTCTAGGATGGTGCCCATTGCTGTAGGGTCAGTGTGCTTTACAGAATAAATGGGAGCATGCTGTATTTCAGCTTTAACTGTCAGGTTTCATGTTAATTGAGGGAGCCTTCAGGACTGGGTTGTGGGTTTTTTTTTGGTTTTTTTTTTTTAGAAAAGCAAGAAAAGTGGCATTTTCTCCAGCTAACTCCTGTCTCACTTCACAGAGGTGCTGCTCAGAAGTGTGACAGAATCCCTGCTTTCCACTTCAATCATGTTTCCAGTCATATCTGCCAAAATCCCTTGCTTGTCTAGAAAGTGTAGCTTTAATGTCCTACGTTATTTGGAAGAAGTTTGGGTTTATTTAAAAAAATATAAAATAATAAAAGGCAGCTGAGATTTCTTTTCAACAGAAACTCGGCTGTCTCCCTAGAATTGTGAACTTGTGGGACCGCATGATCTCTTGATAGTGCAGATTCTTCTGTGATGATCTTTTCCCTGCTTATTGTGAACTTGCTCTTTGTGGTTTTGTTCCTGTTTGGGTTATATGCCTCTTCTTGGTTGTGCACAAGGAGAAAGATGACAAATGTGACAGTTCAGGCTGCTGGAGACCAGCTGGTTAGGTTATCTAGTACATTCCCCTGAATATAATGGAAACTTACTTTGTACTTTGCAGTTTTCTAGGATCATGGGCAGTTTGGTTTATGGCTGATTTTTGCAATGGCTTGTGCATCTGTTTTAGATGCATAATTCCACCATCTTAAACCGCTGCTCCCGTCCACTCCCTTTACCTGCTGCTGTGGCACCTCGTGGTTCTCAGCTGTGGCACTGGGACCACAGGAGCTGGCTCAGCCCAGCCCTTAGGAGTGGGTGATCACCTGCAGTTCTCCCCTGCCTTCTCTGCCCCTCCCCCCCACTTATTTGAATTTTCCTCTCGGGCGGAGGAAGGTGGGAACAGCTACGGGGGCCCAGGCCAGAAGCCTCTGCTAGGGAGAGGCTTTTGGCTAGGAGTGGTGGGGGAGGACTGGGTGGGTATCATTGCTGCAGCTGCTGGGTCCTGCTGTTGGCTCCCCCTGGGTCCTACAGCAAAAATGTCAGGAGCCAGCAGCTGGATAGAATGGCCTGACGGGCCGAATTCGTCCCACGGGCTGTATTTTGCCCACCCCTACCTACTCTAGCAGCTTGCTTTCCTTTATATTTATGCCACTTTGTGATTTATAATTTTTTTTTCTGTGTATATTTGTTCTCTATTTGGCTTCTGGCTTATGTGGTGTGTCCAAGAAGCAGAGCTTGGGGTTTCTGTACAAGGACAGGGATCTGTGGCTTATTAAACTCTTGGAGGCTCTTGCCTCCATCTTTGCTCAGTTGGGGTTTATATAACGGTGGATCCTCTTGTATTATACAGTGATCAAATGCTGACAGATATGCAGGATTCCCTGAAGAGCTCAGTATCCAATCGTTGTCCCTATATTCTGTTCTGTAAAACTGCACGGGTTCCATTGCTCTTCAGGGAGAAAGCAGGATTAACCCACTGGGGTCTACACTCTTGGAATGCCTGTCGCCTGTGATCATTTTCTTTCTTTGTCCATCTCTTAAATGATTTCCTGTCTGCATATTGCCTTGCAGTGGAAGAACTAAATAGCTCAAGCCCTAGATTGCTTTGTGAAATCTCAGCAGTTCATCAGTCTTGCAATATTCTGCCCAGAACTTAATGCAGTATTCCTGGGTTGATGATGGATCTCCGGAAGTCTGTGATAAAACTCCCCTTGACTTCTGTGCACCAAGCACTTAACATATGATATGTTAGCACCAGTGTTGTGTAAAAAGGAATTTTACCTTCCGGCTTTATTGCATAAACCCTGTAAATATGTAGTTCAAAATCCTACTGGCTTTCTTCCTGCTACATCACGCCTTAAGGTGCGTCTACACAGAAATATCAATGTGACACAATAAATTCTGGCACACTTTGTGCTGGAGTTTATTACCCCCAGGCACATGCACCCAGGACTGCAGCACATTGATGTGAGGCAGCGCAGCCCCAGGTGGCAGGAGGGCTCAGTGGCTCAGTGTGCTATGGAGTGGCCGGTTGGGAGGCGAGGGTGCTACAGAGCAGGGGTAGCTGGCAAACAGCCCTGCACTGTAGCACCCCCATGCCCCAGGCAGCCCTAGTTACTGTCTACACATGCACTGTGGCACAGTAAATAACTCTGTTGTAAAATGTGTTGGGCAATAGTAACCTAGGGTGATGTTAATTGGCTTACTAATTAACTTCAGCATGATAGCAACGGCTGTGTAGATTGATGATGCTGTACTCTAGAGCTAATCGGGCAACTCTGCAGTAAGCGTCTCACGTAGATGTGCCCTTAGGCTATGTGCAGACATCTCATTTCTCATGGCTCTGGTTGTGCTGTGACTTGTCCCAGAATGGAGAAGTCATGGGATTGGCATATCTACACGTTGCCCTTTCAAGCAGGTTTAGAGTGGCCAAATGCACAGCTGCTCTTTCATCAGGAGATGGCCTGACAGAATGCATCCCAGCATGCGTGGTGCTGGTCGAGAGTCTGTAGGTTTCCCAGACTCCGCCGGCCCTGAGCAAACTAGCCATTGGTTGTTCAGTATGATGGTGGTAGTGAAATGTTCAGTGGATGCTGGCTCTGATGCTGGTCTTAGATGGGTGGCAAGCAAGTTGCTGCACAAAGCAATTGATAGGTGGTGCTGGCCACTGGGGCCTGACACCTCCGGGCAGCATAGTTATGTGTTCAGGGCCAGAGCAGCCACACTGAGTTTGGGGCCAAAGTGGTATATTATGGGAATCCCGAAGGACACACCTGGAGGATGCTTATCGGACAAACCTTCTTGGGGCTTGTCCTGCAGCAAGCCCAATGAATGTCTAAATGCCCATATTTGTCCCAAGATGAAGCATTTCTCCGTCAACAATTTCTCCTGCTCTAGGCCCCTTCTGACCCTAGTTACTATGAAACAAGGGTGACATCTGTTCATACTCCTAGTTTGCACTGTGAACTTGCACAAGTTCTGCAGCAATGTTTCCTAAATTTCTCTTTCCATGTACATGCAGAGTAACAGAAGTGACCAGAGGGTTAGAAAGATGAGCATGTGGTGAAAGGTTTAAACATCTAAATAACGCAAAGTTGTTTGGATGAGTGATGACGAGGGATAGGGCAGGTCTGAAAGAATATATCCCTGTTTCAAAGAAGTAAACACCAAGGAAGGACAAAATATTTATTGTGGTTCAGTGGAGTATAATTGAGAATAAGAGGATAAATTTTCACTTTTTAAAAACTTTAGGATGAATATAAAAAAAAAAAAATTCTCGCCTGTGAGAGATTCAACTGTAAAGTAATTTCCCAAGGGAAGCAACTAAATCCCTTTTCCCATTATGTGGGAGTTTTGAAACTAAACCAGAGAAAAAGATATAGAGATATATTTTTATTTGTTTATTTTTTAAGACAACAGTCCTGAATTAACTGGGGGGAAGGACTGTTTTTTCTAATGCCCATTCCAGGGATTTGCTGATTCTCCCAAGTTACCAAGCTCTATCAAGGGATGCTATATTATTGTGCTCTATTATGCACTAAGAACCAGCTAACTACTGCAATGGATTTTGACCTCCCACGAACAGCAATTCTGTCCAATGATAGGGTCTCTGCAAAGTAACGAGAGATTTGTTTATTTTTCTCATGGTACTGGGAAAAGTTGTTGTTTCCCGTCCTGAATTAAAATGCCACTTTTTATAAAGGAACGGGAATAAATAGCAGTATCAGTATAGTACTGCCCCCATAACTCTGAAAGGCAGTGTCTAATAGTTAGCCTCTGGGCAGTGCTTAAAGTGCAGGACAAATGTTAATTCTTGGCATAGACCTCTGAGGTAAGAGAGTACCAGTATCATCATTTTACAGACTAGAATATTACAACAGAGATCAGGCACCCACACTGAAAAATTTCCTTTAAAGATGGGCAGAGAAGTCCACAGTGACTGCAGTGTAATCCGCGTTTGCTCAGGAACGCTCAAAAATGGGAAAGAAGCGGGGGGTGACTTTTAGATCCTGCACATCAAAACCTGTTGTTCTTAGTAGCTTAAATCCATACAGGAATCAATGTCAAGGCTGAGGCGATAAATTTAGGAATGCTCTCTCCATCCATAGTTCAGTCCCTTAAGACTGTTTGCTTCCAAGAAGGACATGCTCACATCAAAAGATAGAAAGATATCTCTATCACAGTGGGTTCCTTCCACCCCCCACTTTCTTCTTTAATGATTTTTTCAAGGCTGTAGACATACATCACAGCCTGGGTAAAGCTCGTCTGCCGGACGCTTGTCAGATGACTGTCCCATCCCGCCCCCGTGCTGGACCTCTCAAGTTTCCCTTGGTCTGTGTAACCCACAGAATTGGGGATTTGTCTGCCTCTCTGCCACGTGTCCTGGGCGCAAACCTACTTTCCCCCTCCAGGGATGCATGGAGCCTCATGGTCCAGCTGCAATATCCTCTCAGCAACATTACTGGCTTCACCATCACTTAAGCACTCCATTCTCCAGAGCTGCAACCTTGTGCATGTGCTAGGGTTACAGTTCCCTTTTTCAGAGCCTCTTAATTGCAGAATCAGATGGATGTGTTGGCTTTGCAAAGGGCTTGGAAACAAGTCACTCTTTGCTTCAGCTAGCAAAAAAAGAATAACCCTGCTCAAGCTGAAATAAGAGAGCCCCTGATTTGATTGCCCTGCCACAGTCTGCTCATCACGCTTGGGCACCCCGTGGCTCAAGGAGTCCTCTGACAAATCAGGATTTTCTATCTCTTCCCAACCCTCCACCCCTCACACAACTCTCTGCAGATGACTTCTTCTCCTTTAAATCTCTTTCAGTTGCTTAGGGAGAAATACTTTTTTCTATACTTTCTAAACCCTTGTTCCAGAAAGCCATCTCAGAGGATGATCAGCGTTCCCACAAGGGGGGCAATGCTCAGTTAACGTTTTTGCTCCCTGGGACTAAGTAAAGACAGTCTAAAAGCCCCAAGCTAAATTGATTCAATTTTTGCAGGTTAGTCAAAGTTGTGTAGATTGAACCAATAAGCAAGTGAGCAGATGTTCACTTGCAATTCCAGAAATGCAGCCACTTGCCTGCAGTGGCCCAGGCCAGAAGCTGGGGGTGCGAGAGCGTGGCTCACTGGAGCAGACCGCTTGGGCCAAGGCTAGCCCCCCACCCTGCGAGGAGCAGTTTGGGGGGGAGCTGAAAAGCATCCTAGGGTGCTGGGGGGCTGCAAGTCAACTTGAATCTGGAGGGGATCTGGGACAGATGGTTAAATTAGTTTATTGAACTAAATGGGTTACGTCTGACAGAAAATCCATCCAGGTTCATCTTAAACTGAATGTGGCCATTTTGAAAGTGGTTTACGTGCACTGAACTTCTGTTGTGCTACAGATCTGAGCCAGTTTCTGATCATTTAAATTACACAAGTCTGTATTTGTCCCTAGCCTAGGAGTCTAGACTTGAGAAACTGGTTTGCCCTGGACAGAAACCCTCGTTGTGATCTGTTTGAAGGGACAAGGATCAAAGTTGAGTAACCTTCATTTTGGTAGCCCTGTACTGAGTGCAAACTATCCCATCTATTGTGGATTTGAACTCAATGTGAAGACAAAACCTAGACGACTAGTAAACAATCGCCATGTTCAAAATGAAGTTTGCAGTGTGACGTAGATACTTGGAAGCTCTGGTATCAAGCAGATCCCCATTCACCACATATGTGGTGACTAGGGATCTGTTATATATGTATTACTGTAGGCATGTGCATGCCGTGTGGTAACTGCTTTTCAAAGTGAACATGTATTGCTGTATTAAGAGACGTTTAAAGGATGCTTTGAATTCAGTAGACACTAAAAAGAGATGCGTTCCAGCAGTGTAAACTTGGGGGAGATGACTCTCTTGAGTGATATCAACTCAGAGTAGGTTGGAAAACCTCTCTTTAACAGTGCCAGATCTTTTGAAGTGGAAATGTTCATGCTTTGAGGCAATGTTTGAAGTGCAAACACCACCTTGCCCATGGGAAAGCTGCAAGGGATGCCCACCAGCACTGATCAGCAGCACTGTCAGATGCAATTAAATGCTTACTCCATAGTCATCCTTTATACTCTTAAGCGGATTCAGCTTAAAGGTAACTTTCTGTCTTTGGTCTGCTAGGGTACATAGAAGTACAACGGGCCAGCACAGGCCTCTCTCTCTTTTAGACCTAGCACAGTGATATCCCTGCCACCTCTAAATATGAGGGCGAGAGCAGGTTTCACTTTGGCTGGATGATACTCACAGGGGTAAGAGTATAATGTGGTCTCAACCTGAAGGGGACAGATCCAGAGGTGCTGTGATCAGCAGTGATCTGCTCATCAAATACAACTCTGCTTGCTTACACCAGCTGGGAAGAGTTATGAGGCTGAGCTTTCCCCCTACGGGTGCGAGAGGGAGAGCACCCACCGGTTCATGGTGTGGAAAGCCTTCCACAGCAGTATTGGGTAACCACTACTCCCTGTGGTAAGGGCCGGGAGCACCGCCACTTGCTTCTGCACTGAAAAGCTGTATTCACAAGAGCCCAGTTCCCACTCTTGTGTGATCAACAATCCAACCTTAAGGTTGTTGTAATTCCCATTGGGTGGGCAGGCTGTGTGGCAGGTGCCTTGCTAGCCATGGGATAATTTATTTTCCAATTGCAGCCAGGATCTATTGTCTGAAAGGATGCAGATTACTAGAGGAATTCACAATTTAGATGCAAGACTGCAGGCTGCAGGGTAGTAGAAAGTGGTTGTATAATTTCATTTAATAGATTTCATAGATGTTAGGGCTGGAAGGGACCTCGGAAGATCAAGTCCAGCCCCTTGCCCAAAGGGCAGGAAATTGGCTGGGGCTGCAGGATCCCCGCCAGGTAAACGTCCATTTGACTCTTAAAGGAATCCAGGGTAGGTGCTTGCACCACCTGTGGCGGCAGTCTGTTCCAGGCCTTGGGGGCTTGGACAGTAAAGAACTTCGTCCGTCCTTTATGTCCAGCCTGAAACAGTTTTGGAGAAATTTGTGACTGTTTGACCTTGCCATCCCACGGGGCGCTCTGGTCAACAGGTGTTCCCCCAGATCCTGATGTACACCCCTTTATATACTTACAGGCAGCCACCAGGTCCCCCCGAGTCTGCGCTTTTCCAAGCTGTAGAGTCCCGTAGCTCTCATCCTAAGGCCTGTTTTCCTGTCCTCTGATCATGCACATGGCTCTCCTCTGGACTCTCTCAAGCTTCTCCACATCCTTTTTAAATTGTGGAGCCCAAAATTGGATGCAGTACTACAGCTGCAACCTCACCAAGCCCGAGTACAGTCGGAGGATGACATCCTGAGAGATGCATCTATGGATGCAAGCCAGAGTTTTGCTCGCTTTGCCGACTGCAGCATCACATTGGTGACTCGTGTTCATCTTATGGTCAACCATGAGCCCAAGTCCCTTTTGGCCGTGGTGCTAGCAAGCAGCACTGCCAAGCCTATAAGCATGCTGCGGGTTTTTCTTCCACAGAAAGAAGATAGTAATATCTGAATGGAGAGTGAAATAAATGTGAGTACAGGCACGATTAAGTGGTCCTGGTGGGTACAGAAAATAGTACCTCATTATTTTTTTTTTAAATATCCACTTGCCTCAGTTGTAACCTTAAAACTACTATTTTATTTTATTTTGTGAAAGGAAAGATGATTGTAGCTGTTCAGGCAGTTGGATGATCTGATTGGCTCGGTGTCAGTGCCAGTGCAATAAATGTTTTATATATTCTGCTTCAGTTAAAAACTTCACTGCAAGCCATGTTAAGACTTCAGGTTGGGGGGTTTTTTTTTGTTTTTTGGGGGGTTTTTTTCTGACGACTGCCTTCAGATATGTAATGGACCCGGCAGAGAGAATTGCCAAAGTGAACCAAGCAAGTGGGTCACAGGTGGTTTGATCCTTCCCATGAGGCTTTAGGCTTCTCCTGCAACCGTAGCAAGCACCCTGGGTGTTGTCTCAGGATGAGGTTATATCCCTCCAAATGGTTGGGTTACAGATCTCTTTATGTGACTGACAAGCATTAGTGTGACTGAAGAATCTGCCCTGAATAATGGTTCTGAGGATGCAATATACTACTTAACTTCTGGACACGCTATCTTCAAAAAAGGGAGGATGGTCTACACGGTGCCTTATCTAGGCAGTTGTCACATTTGAAGTCTACACTTTGCAGCCCTTGGGTGGCTTTGGACCAGTGGTTCTCTATCTTTTTAGAGTAGAGGCACCCCTCCATTCCTTTCCTACACTGGCAGCATGCTGGTTGAAGACCACTGTTGCAGCAGCATAACAATTTTTTCTGTGCCCATGGCACAGAGGGGTGGGTAGAGAGGGTTGTGCCAAGAGCGGTGGAGGTGGGAGGCAGTCGGAGACCTACCTGCCACACTGGGCTCATCCAGGGGCTGCAGACTCGCGATGGAGACTAGGGCAGAGTCCCCTTGTCAGCCTCACTCGCCCTCTTCTCCATTAACCCTCTCAGGTCCTTGTGATGTACATGTAGATTTTGGTTGTAAAAGCTTTGATGTAATGTTTGCATAGAAACTTCTGGTTGCATAAAACTTTAATGTGACAAGGTTTGCATAGGAGCTGGTACCGCACAGCTGCGGGGTAGGGGTGGAGAGTGCAGGCTGCAAGGGGAATTCTGTGCCAGCCTTGCTGTCACTCTGGCACCTTCTCCCCTTCCTACCTCCCTCCTTCCTCCTCCTGCCACCATGCCCTTCCAGTGCCCTCCCCACGGACAGTGAGGGAGATGAGCATGCTTTATAATGGGGTGCACTTTTTACCACCCCTTATTTGTACCTCACTGATGCCTATAGTATGAGGGTCAGCTTAATTCCAGAGTACTCGTGTTTCTTACCTCCTGATGCATTTGAGTCAGAAAATTTTGGGGACTTATTCATGGCCGCACCTTCACATGTACGTGTGACAAAAAGTGATGAGACCTTGTCATTTCTCTAATGTAATGGCATCACTGTGTATACATGCACAATTTGGGAGGTGTGGGCGGTTGTAAAAAAAATTATTTGAGCATGGCAGCTTAGACCACCTCCGATTTTGTATTTTAGTTTGATCGGGACAAATGGTGCCATTGTGGATAAAACAAATCGTGATTGTGTACATCCTATCTGGCAGCTGGAGAACGTAGCAGGGATGGTGCACAGGGAGCTGGATGCCTGGCTGGGCTTGCAGAAGTCCAGGCTTGGGCTTTCAGCACCCCGTGCACCCAGCCGCCCTCCTGCCACCTCCTCGCACTGTGCCGGGGCAAGTCAGCCCAGTCCCAGGTGATCCCAGGTGCCTGGAGGAGCTGGTGAGGATGGGGCGCTGGAAGCCCTCCAAGCCTGAGCATGCCTAGGCTTCCAGTGCCCCATGCACTGGATCAGGCCAGGTGCTGCCTGCCTGAGAGATGGGGCAGCATCTGCCCAGCTAGCGTCCCACCTGGGCAGCCCCAGTGGGCACTGCCACCACAAAGGAAAGCATCAGGCTCCCCCTACAGCTCAGGGGCTGCACAACCCACTGGTAGCTGGCATGGCCAGGGGCTGCTGTTCCCTCCCTGCCCCGTTGGAGCCTGCCTCTCCCTTGGCTGGGAAGTGAGTTGTCTGTGGGCCCTGAGCTGGGGGGGAGAAGGGGGCTGGTCCTTCCCTCTGCCAGCAGCACCCCTGGGTGGGTTGCTAGTGAGCAGGTGCTGCTTGGGGGGCACCACCACTGTGGAGGGAAGGACTGGGCACCCCTGCAGCTCAGGGCTCACTGACAGCTCACTTCCCAGCTGCAGTAGAGGCAGGCAGACTCACTGTGACTGAAGTCCCTAAATTGAAACAGTAGGTCAGAATTAAAACACACACAATTACAAACCAACCACTTTAATTTAGGGGAATTAACCCCCCAAGTCCCCATGTGGACAAGCACCCTTAGTTTAAGTCCCACTTACTCCAGCCACTTACGGTAGCAATTGGTGCAGGCTGTTTATACATGCTACACTTTTTCCCAAATTACCCATTCTTGCTACCGCTCTTCCAGTTCTGCCAGGGGGTAGCAATGGTGGGATTTTTAGGGCAAGCAAGTTTTGAAATTTTGTGGCAATCAGACTTGTTCTGAATAGTTTGAGGAGGTTAGGACAGTTTTCAAAGCGCAAATGGAAATTAAGCATTCAGTTGTTGCCTTTCCGTGGGTGTTGAGTGCTGAACTGCTGTGTGCCTCTTTATCTTTAAATAATAAAGTTTGTCATCTCAGCCTGTGCAGAGCAGGCTTGGTGACATATGTTCTGGGCAGCGTTTTAGACCTTGTCCACACTAATAGTAAAGCGCAGAGCTCTGCCCAAGTACGATTTGATCTTGTCAAGAGAGCTGAACTGGTGGTGGGGATGGCAAACTGGGAGAAAAGTGTAGGGCTTTGGGAAGTGGAGACCTGCTTTGTTTTTTAATGGGGCATATAGGAGAAGCCTTGGGAGAGATCACAAGAGACGAGGCAGGACCATCATAACTTGGTCAAGAAACTTGTTACTGAGACAAGGGGACGGGACTGTTGCTCTTTACTTTTACATCTTTAGGAAAAAAAGATCCTGGCCTCAGTTAAGAAGTAATATAATCAGGATTCCCATTGCTTTCAAAGATTCTCTACAAAGGTAAGGTTTTTCTGCGAGTCCTGCCAGGCATTGTTTTTTGACATTTCCAAGCCAGTAGCCGTTAGGGGAGAATGAGCATGCGTCTCCAAATACTCCCCAGTATCCCTTGGGAAGGAGAGGGCTGCTGCTCAGATCCCTTGTATTGGAGGGGGAGTGTAACATGTCCTCACTGTTATTGTTTCAGCACTTTGCAGACAGCAACAGAAAAGGTTGTGCAGCTAAGAAATGAACAATTCTTAAGAGTCGGTGGCTCTTTTAGATTTAGTGAGAGCAGCTGAGCCATTCCTATGCAAGATGCAAGTGTGAGCAAGATCACACTTGGACTGCAGGACTTCCACAGGGCCCTGGGTCATAAGAAATGCACTGCCACCCCTTTTGCTATGACCAGTTGCTACAACTGATGGGCAAATGTAAATTATCCTCAACCCTGCTTATGTTCAGTAATAGAAAGAGTAATGAGAACATTTGAAGACGGCTGTGCCCCAGGGCTCAAGATAATTTTCGGTTGGCCTACATACTGCGTTTATATCTACCAGTTATCCATAAATATTGAGATGGAAAGCTGCTAGCCTGACTGGAGGGTCTTCCTATACATTTTATTATTAGCAGGTATTCTGTACTATATACATAGATTTCACTTTTCCAGAGCCACAGCATCCCTATTTATATTCCAAGCCATTTTGTTTACTTTTATTTTTTTGGAGAAACCAGGATGATTTATCCTGGTGGAATATATTAAGAAGAGTTACTCTTTGGGTCTCATTTCTGTAGTCTATAATAAGTACTAAGCAATTGCTCTGTGCTTATGCAATTTGTAAAATTGATCTACTAACTAAAAGTCTGATTCACTGAGAAAAGACAAAGGAAATGTCTTGTGTAAAAGTTAAGTGCATGCTTTATTTGTACCTGGCTTTTAGAGCCCTACCTTGCAGAGTCGAGATCTCGCTGAGATTTGGCACAATTCGCAAACCACAGTTTCTTTACTTGCCACTTAAATAAAATCAGATTAAAAATATGTAGTTAAGGTCCAGCCTCCTTTTCTAGTGGCCACCCCATCTGTGCCATAAGGCATGCCCCTAAGCAGTGTTTGTTCAACAGTAATGAGGGGTGGGTACTGAGGCAAGGGGCCTCTTGTTCCTTGCCACCCCCTCTTCTGTAGAAAGCCAGATGTGTATACCATGCAGCCAAGCGTTATGACCCTGAGGGGGTCCTCTCTGATGCCCGTGGAATAGCTGTAGTGCCCCGGAGTCGTGTTGGTGAGCAATGGCAGACTGATATTATTGAGTGATGGACGATGAAACTGGGATAGGACTGCTGTTACAAAGCTCAGGGAAGCTCCTTTGTTTCAAAGTTGCTTAGTAGCATGTGTTGCTGCAAATTGTGTTCCTCTTGAGAAGAAGGTGACAGTGTTTGGTTTAAACCTATTATTTGTCACCTCTCTCTATGTGGTTGTCTGTCTTGTATAAGATAGTGTAGAAGGAGCCTCCTTAATTAAAAAGCAAGGTATAACCTGTTACTGCCACAACATAAATAATCCTTTCCTTTCCTTAAAGGAAAGCTACCATCCCTGTTGCCACTAGTTATCTTTTCTATCTGGGGTCATTCATTTTTGCTGCGGTCAATGTAATTATTTATTTTCTATATGACAAAAAATCTTTAAGATGTCACTTTCTCCTGTCATTGGCCTCAGTCATAGCAGGGAGACTGCGTAAACCGGCTGATTTCTATATGAATGAAATGCTATGAATGGTAATTCAGCTTGGCAGATTTTACTCTTGGCAGAAACAAGAACAGCTTGATATGGTGGGGTGGAGGCTGCGAGGTGGGGAGGGGGAGGGGTTGCTAGCCACCTGCCTAAGGTTAACCACAGCTACTGATGCACTTGTCTAGGCTGGGCACCAAGTAAAATTGTGATATTCTCTCTCCCCTGGCAGTGGCTATCTTGATGGAAAATAAGCCCAATGTATACATATAACTCCTGCTGATTTTTATTTTATTTTAATTAGCAGGAGCTACATACAGGTAAGATGCTCCCTGTGACTCAGATGTAGGACTAGCTCACCTGGGGCAAAAGTTTCAGTCCAGCTCATGTCACAATTTTTTGCCAGCTTCCTTGTCTCGTTGGCTCCGTCCTGACGGGCAGTATGTGTCATCTCAGTAGACTGGCTGTTAAAGTCTGAACTTTGGAGTAGGAACCATCTCTTGTGCCTCAGTTGTACAATGCAGAGTAGAGCCCTAGCGCATGACTAGGACTCAGGCATTGCAGTAATGCAAATATTTAAAAGTAGCCTGTCCCTCTAGGGCAAGATGGAGACTCGTGGGAGGGGCAGAATGATGAAGCTGTCACTGCCTCTATTTTGTGGATATCTGGCTCAGTCTCAGGACTTGTCAGGCTGGCTCTTTTTACTGTGCATTTCATTTCATCACCCACAGAGTCCCAGGCATGCTGAAGGGAAACTAACCTTTTCCGTACATTTCACATTGTCAAAAAGTGTGGCTGACGGAGAATACCGTAGAGCAGAGACTCTTGTTTGAGCACGGAGGGTGACTGAGAGTGGTCAGGAAAAACTTCTTGGAACATCTGTCCTGTGGTTTAGTTATTGCTCTTTGCATTATGTTGTCGGGGCGCGGGAGGTTATTTCTGATTACTGTGCTTCGAAATCAGTATTGTTAACTTGTAAATCTGCTGACTGGGAGGACCGAAAGGGCAGGTGCAGTTTATACTTTATCTTCTCCAGTAGAGCCCAGCAAATTTGTGACCAAAAAAGAAAAACGTGCTTATGCCTTATTTATACCAAATTTTGTCCAGTGATGTACAGTGACTATAGACACTAGATGGAGGGACTACTAAGATTAGACTTCATCATAGTATCATCATCATAGTGTCTAGAGTCGGAAGGGACCTGGGCAGATCATCTAGTCCGACTCCCTGCCTTGGCAGGAAAGAGCACCGGGGTCAGATGACCCCGGCAAGG
>JAGPOW010000261.1:250347637-250358377 GCA_030014935.1 Caiman crocodilus | reverse complement strand
ACCCGGGACCCTCTTTTTACCCCCTATGTATTTGAAGAAGGACTTCTTGTTGTCCTTAATCCGGGAAGCTAGTCCTATCTCCATCTCTGCCTTGGACTTGCAGATTACCATGTCTTTTGTACAGCAACATATTTGCCCTAAAAAAAATAAATAAAAATAAAATGTTGTAATCGAGCAGAGGATATTCTTCACCTAACCCAAGGCTCTTTACTGAGTTGAATAGGATGTGAAGTGGAAGCTCAGTTTACATTTTAGTGGGGTTGTTAAACTCTGGCACCTTGTCATCAACTGAACAGAATAGCTCTGGGTTTGGAGAAATGTGAAATGCTAGGGGCCTTGTTGCATGGTAATTTTAGGTGGCTCCTGGAGCTCTTAACCCCTGGGTTGTTTTCGCATAAACACCTGAAACTTGTTTTAAGTGCTCAGTAGACAGCTCAAAGCGATGCCATTCTAGGGCAGGATTATCTCTGATCCACGTTAGCTAAGGTGTAGCCTTTCTAGGATACTAGTGTGAACACCCCACCCATCCGCACTTCCCCGCTGGCCTGGATCAGGCACACTGTCCTGTTTCCCTCCCCAGCACCCCAGATTCTTGCTCACTGCCCCCCTGCTTCCTCTCCACTTACTTGTGGCTGCCCGCACTCCCAGGAAAGCAGGCTGCAAAACGTTAACCGGCTTGCATGGCAGCCACTGCTATTGCTCTCTGGGGGTGCTTAGCCTAGAGAAGAGCAGCAGCTGGGGCTGGCCAGCCCCAGTTAACCCTGCCCTGTCTGCCCCACCCCAGGAACAGATAGTGCAGGCAACCTCAAGTAAGTGTGGGGCGGAGGGGGAGCCTGGAATAGGGAGGGAGGGACTCTTACCTTTCAGTTCTCCAGGCCCTGGCTGGCTTAATCATGTTCTGCTTCAAACTTGAGCTAATGCTAGCACCGATGAACATTTGTGCAGCTCACAGTGTGACTTGTAACAAAGCTCTAATTAAACATCCTGCAGAGTAACTTGTGACTTGCATCAATCCCTTACCTGCTGTCAAGGAATTTTCCTGTTTTTTCTGAAAGCAATATGGAATGATTTAATCGGACCTATATTATTCTGCAGTAACCAGCCAGCTACCATTGAGAGAAGAATGAGTCTAGGAGAGAGGCAATACTACTTGAAGAATGTGTCTTTGTGCCTGCGGTGATTATTTAAGAGCGTGGTGACTTTTGCTTTTAAGAAAACGCAGTATAATTCTGCATGAAAACACGTGCTTGTGCTCTTGGCATGAATCTCTGCTGCCTTGTAGTCTGCATGGTTATTTAGAAATCGATTGAGAAATGCGACCTCCTCGTAGTTTTTTTCCTGTGTCCCATCGGTGATCATATTTATACTGGCTCTACGCAGGTGTTAATGGCTGAACAAGGTGCAAGACGGTACAGAAGCCCTGTGTGCCTGTCATACGGTCACAGATCTGTGACCACTCTTGCCAGCTTTTTTTTCTTGCCCTTAGTGGTGGCTTTGATATTTCTGTCTTGAATCGGTTGCAGATGGCTGTGACCAAATTTCTTTTTGAGTTTTTTGGCAAAACTACAAAACCCATAGCAAGGATGTTATGAATTGTGGCCACTACTTCTGACCTTATTTAATATATAATGTGGTTGACAGATTTTATTTTGAAACTGAGAACACCCCAGATTTCAGTGTTGGGCTACTACTGTACGTTTATTAAATCTGAGAGTATTGTACATGCATGTTCAAAACTTTAGAACTCAGTTGACCTGCAAAGTTGTTACTTTGGTATAAGTTCAGAGCACAATTAGAGACCGGCATGAAATGGACTTCAGTATACTGTATCCTCAGTAACTTGCTTGATAACTTATATTCCTCATATGCAAGAATATACAATGAAGTCTACAGCAGAAATTACAGGATAGTACAAGAGTTCTACATGTTAATCTATTAATTGTAAGCTTAGTTTACCATCAGTATGAAGCTAATTACTGTTTGAGCTGAAACATAATTTAGTTTCTGGGTACAATTACTAGTGGAACAATGTCCATTCTGGGCAGGTAATTGAAAAGCTGGCAGCAATTCTGTCAATGAGGACAAAAGAGATGCCACAAAAAGCAGCATAGCAGCTTCTCTCCTGTGTTGGTAATTTGAACAGTGCATCCTGGTTTTTTTTTTCCTTCCATCTAAATCAGACAGCTGTACAGCAATTACTGTCAACATAAATTGAGCAAGCTTGCAAATTGCCTTCAAAGTCATCCAAGAAAGCAACTTTATCCTTCAAAGTAACTGAAATATTATGTTGATATTATATAAAATTATTCGGGTAATTTATCAGTTTTCTTCGGGACAAGTTAAGTGCACTTTATGTGTTTTATCTTAATGACTCCTAATGCATGGATATGTGAATTATTCATGGGTTGTCTTTTGGTTCTAGGAATCTTTATATAGCTTTTGTTTGATAATGCATTTGATAAGCTATTTTGTGCACTAACGCATTATATAGGTAATGTTAGCAGTAAAATAAATGCTAAATTATACGTTCCATGGTCCTGCATTACAAGCTGGTACAATATGATCCAACGCTCTTCCTCCCCCCGCCCTTCCAGTTCACTTATCTATAGATAATTTACACTGTGAAACTGTCTTTCACCTTATCTAAAATATGCTGCTACTGAGCCATCGTGCTGATGTAGAACTGCCATGGGATTTGGCCTTTTCATTGTTAAAACAAAGGCAATGCTGAATTCTTAATAAAATAGACAACTTTTGCCTACGAGGAAACAAGTAAATTCGAATTCTGCGCAAGTGCTGAACCAAATGTCGTAACGGAAAGTAAAGTAGAGATGCCCATGTGTGAATTTTGAGTTCTAAAAGTGCTAATGGGAAAAAAATAATTAGATCCAGAATTAAAAAGCCCCAGCAATATGAATTCCGTTTTTGCCCCGTACCATGTGCGCTACTTCCTATGAATGAAGGCATAGGTGACACCAGTCTGTCATTCCCTCTGTCTGAATTTATCTGCCTGTCTAATCTTGGTTCCCAGAAGCTTGGTCCTGGAACAGGAACCTATTGTACTAGATGCTATACAAACGCGGGAGAGAAAAAATGGTCCTTGCTGTAATAAGATGGCAGTGTGCCTGTTGGAATCCAGGCGTGTTGTTCAGCAATTGCTCAGAGCCTGCGAGTCTCTCGGAAGTCTCCAATTAATATCCTGAGGTCTAACCATCCGGTACTGAATAACAAAATAACTGGTTCTAGTTGGCTCTTGCCAATATTTCTTAAGATGCATCATTTTCCCCTCCCAGTCAAACGTAACTATAGTTGCAAATAACAAAACTTCCATGTAATATAGGATTTCGAATTCTTATAACCATACTAGCAACTAAGCTACCTTAAATCTAATGACTATCTTATTAGTGCTGCGCTATTGTATGAACTCTTCCGAGAGACTTGCTCCTTTCTGGGCAGTATTATATGCTACCCATAGTGGCGCCAATACCAAATGCCCTCTTTGAAGCTGCTTAGCGCAGGTTAGTTTTGCGCTGTCAGTACAGTACATCTGGATGGAGGGCTCTTTAACTCCTTACAGTTTGCAGCCTGTGTCCTTTGGGCATCTTTCACAGTAGTGCTCTCAGGGTGCCGAGTTTGGATTCTTTTGCATGTGGTACGAACTTCCCTACGCAGTCCGAAGGAACCCTGTCTTTATTTATTCGTGAAGGGAGATGTGTGGGTTGTTACGGTGGCCTCAGTATTCCAGCGCTCTACTTGCACCTCTTGCCGTGCTAGCTTTTTCTCTTCTGGCTATGTTACTACTGTTAAACAGGATTTATGTTTGATTAGTTTATTTCTCCAGATGGAAACTTCATCTTTGTAGAACCTAATGCCCTTTATATCATGGAAAAATTGTATAGGGTGTGTGTTAATGTATATCATATGTACTCTGTGCGTGTGGAAATGTTAACTTGGGTGTACTAGCTTATTAGTGAAGCTTCAAGTGTCTTTTTAACTGGAGAAAAATGGGTTGTGCTATATGTGATGAGGCACCACACCATCTGCATCCCCCTTTTCAAAAGCCTAGATCCATATTTCCATATACCTGCAAAAGGCTCCATTTCCCCAAACCACCACATGGTGATGGAGGGCAGGGGTAGGCACCCCCTGGCACACATGCCAGAGCATGGCATGCAAAGGCATTTTGCTTGCCATTTGCCCCTCAGGAAAGGGGCCAGAGCTACACTACCCCAACAAGGATCCAGCCCCTCATGGCTCCCCTGCTACACACCCTGGCATGCCAACATCTTGCAGGTCAAGGTTGTGAGTGTCTTTGGTGCACTGCCTAAAAATGTTGCCAACCCCCACTCTAGGGTATTACTGCTGCTGCTTACTGTTTGGGCATGTCTGCATGTGCAGTTAATGTGCAGGGATAAACTCCATAATGTATTGCTCTGGAGTTTATTCATGTGCATGGAGCCCACTCGGAGCAGTCCAGGCTGGCAGGGGACCCAGGGCTGCCCTGACCAGGACCCATGTGCTATGGAGGCACAAGGGTGCTTCAGCACAGAGGCAGTGCCTGCCAGCTAGTCCCATGCCGACGCAGCCTGTGCCCCAGCAAGCTAGGGCAGCATCTCCCATGATTAGTAGGAGCATGTGAATCCTGTATGACTGGGGGCGTCCCATCCAAAGCGTACTGCTGCTGTAGCGTACACAAATCTTAACAGACTCTAATTTACCCATCATTGCTTCCATGCCTTAATAAAGGAGACCTTATGAATACAATGCCTGATGTGCTCCCGGAGCACACTTGTACATACTCCTGCAAGTTCTTAAAAAAAAAAAAAAAAAATGCCCGAATTTTTTTCTCGCTTTTGTATAGCTCATGATCCCTTACTGAGATCTATGTTCTGCTTTGAAACCACAATCCTTTCTGTCCCAGTGTAACTGATTTTCGTGGCAGGCAGCGTGCCGTTCGTGAGTAGACCCAGTGTGTTTGTGATATCCGTAGACTTCTTCTCTAAAGGAAAGGAGATAATAGTTAAAGGAACAAAAAATAGGCCTACTAAAATAACAGTAATTATGGTAACAAGCTGTGTGTCTGTAAGTCTCAGGAATAGCCACTGAAAGCCATCAAATATGAACAGTACCCTTCTAGACTTTACGAGTTAGGCTTTCATGCGCTACCATTTCATAAGTATGTTGTAAATTTGGAGAACATTGCAACTCTGGCATTGGCATTTTTAATTTGTTAATGGTTTTGATGGCATTTTGGAAATGACGTCCTTTTTACAGTTTACCTTTCCCTCTTATCCTGCATTTTTATTATTTCTGATTTAAACTCATTGCTAGCCATTTGGGTGTAATAGGCCATGCTTCCTGGGGATAATTGGAAAAGGAAGATTTTACTGTTAAAAATACAGTTAATAAAAAGCTTCAATGTGGGTTTAAAATTCCAGTGCTTTTAGTTTCCAGGGAACCCGTTGGTCAGAAGTGATCAGAGTATTGTTATTAACCTCTCTGGAATTAAGCAGATGGATAGATGAACAACTTTTGGAAGAAGTCCAAATCTTCCTGAACTTTGTGAGTTAGGACATAATTGACTTATTAAAACATCACGATTCAATTAATTCTTAGAACGAAGAGAGCGCTTTTCCTACAGGACGTAGTTTTTTACGCTTGTTAGTCTGCAAAATGTTCCTTGGTGGTGATGTTTTACATTGATCCCATGCTTCCTTTACCAGTTAGGGGTTCACATATTGCATCGTGACACCCTCCTTTGGTTGGGAGCAGCACCCCAATGGAAGCTCTGGAGGTAGACCATGGAGGATGCAATTCTTAAAGATGGTGCAGCCTTATCATCCAAATGCAGGAGCCCAGCACTGCTGGGGGCTTTTTCCCTTCCAACCAATTTCTTTTGAAGTGGTAGGCCCTTCTGAAGCTGTTCATTGAGAGCAACACGAGCTCTCTGAGCATGTGTCAGATCGAGGCCTGTGACTGTGCCAAGCCCCTACGTAGAGGTACACAATGGAGAGCTCTTGCTTGGGCTAGTCCTAGGCGCATAATGTACTGGTGACATCCTTCTTCCTCAGGAGTAGAGGTGGGTAGCTGGCAAGTCCAAATGAGCTTCAGGACTGAATTCTCCAAACCTAATGCCCTCCCCCATGGATGAACTAGCTCTATATGATAGCCAAATTCGGCTCTGAGAAGCTGCTGCATTAGGGGAAATGTTAGAGGCTTCCTTTCATTGCATGGTGTAAAGGAGAACAAAGAATTGGAAATCCTTTTCCTTATGAGACTAAACTCTGGTGAAGGGGGCTCCTTGAAAAATTCAGCATGCAATCTCTCTCCAGCATAGCAGATTATGGATTAGTTGTTCGGTTTTTGCAATTGGGTCGAAATCCCTCCATTTCTTTAAAATCATTAGGTTTAATCTGTTCATTCCAGGAAGCGGTTATGTTAGTAAAACAACTAAGATTTGCTCTTCCCAATGTTTAAGTATTGGAAAAAATCATTGACATTTCATGGTATTTCATCTCCTATACTGCATTGAAGGACATATTTTATTAATTTTCATCCCATGCTAATCTTGTTGTTTCTTGCTGAAAGCCGTAATTAAAATTCACGTTGTTTTTTGACCACTGTAGCATATTACATCAGAGACATGCTTCCTATAGCAATTAACTTTTGTGGTACACCAAATCTATTTGATGGATTTGAAAATTGCAGCCACATAAGTACTTTGGAAGTGATTTGCTAACTCATTTTCACAACACCCGGTTGTGAGGTAGGTAAGTAGCTTCTAACTATTTTATCGATACCAACATTGATATCGGACATTGACTGAAGAGGATCTCTGCAAGCAAGGTCGTGAAAGGACTGATGGGGCTCATCCCATGTCCATGGAGGTCAATGGATATAATCTTGTAGACTTTTATTGTTGGTGGCATTCAGAAATGTTCCTCTGAGCCCTTTCTTCCTTCCGCGTACTGGGCTGGGCTTCAGTTCCACATCTGTAACATGGGGCCAACATTAGGGTCTCCTGGGGTGTTGTGAGATTACAATCTATCAACGCCTACCGCAGGTTCTTATAAAGAGCATGTGTTGAGACAAAGTAGTAGTAATAGCCTGAGCTAAGGTCTGTTCAAATTGGTGGGAGCCTGTCGCAAGTCTTGCATGGGGCTGTGTGAGACTTGGTCCTGTTGTTTTTATAAGCAATACTTGCTGCTCTGAAAGGTTTCATTGCGTTTGTGGAGGCCAGAGGCAGACTAGATGAAGTAACTCATTTATTTAAAAAAAAAACCAAAAAACCCCCAAAATTAACCTCAGCGGAGGGAGAAACAAAAGGTCTGGAAATACAGAAGAGTTCACCACTAGGTCAAAGCTCTCTTGCCAGGGCTGAGTGACAGTCCACTCAACCAGTGACTCATAAGATGATTGCATCATTGGAAAACAAAAAAAACAAAACCCGGTGTCACCGACTGCTGCATGATCCCATGGGCAGGATACTTGTTACCTAGCAACTGCTGAAATCTGCTTTCTTCACAATTAACCCTTGAAAATGGCACCATATGCTAGAATGACAACAAGACCTGTTTATGCAGATACTTCTGCAGCAATTGAATCGATACTTGCATGTGAGCAATGCAGGGGACAGACGAGAGGGCTCTTGGCTCTTTTGGACAGATCAATCCACGTCAGACACAACACAGCTTTTCTCCCTGCATTTACTTCTGTACGTTTTCCCACAGCCTCTCGGGGTTGGAAGTTTCTGCTCTTTTTTTTTTTTTGATACCCAGTAGTTGCTGTGTCATCACTGAAGTCCACCTTTTGGACTGTGCCTTTTTGGCAAAGTCTCATGGTTATGATGCACAAAGAGAGACTATATATTTGACACAGCCTTTCAACTGATGGCTTGTGGGTCTGAACTGAAGGACCGACGGTGCATAACAAGTGAGCCTCTGTTGGCAGGGGTTGTCATCTTAGTTACAAATAAACAGTACTTTTGTCCCAGAACAGAGTGCAATAGTCCATGTCTGTTGTCCTAAACGGGTTTCGTTCATCCCAAGACATTGCAAAGTGTGTTGGGATGGTTATCCAAGGATAGCATCATTTTAAATCAATGGCAGGAAAACATCATTGCGTTCAGCTGTTTGCTAAACCCTACCTGATTAGTAGGGATTTGGGTTTTCCATTTCCCATGGAAAAAACAGAGAAAAATTTGGATTCCCCCCTTTGAGGGGAAAATGCAGATTTCTCATTTTAACAGAGAAACCTACAGATTTTGCACTATTGCAAAGAGCCCTGTGCAGGCTGGCAGAGTTGCAGCCTGCAAGGGATGGGGGAGCAGAAGGAGGGCAGTCGGACGGGGGTGCCATGTTCATGTACATACATGTGGCCCTGGGCAGCCTGGAGAGCAGCTCCCATGTTTTGGCTGGGCAAAGCATCGGTCCCTGATTTCGATTCGCGGAGATTCGGCCTGTATTGGTGGCCAGATCTCCAAATCTGAATTGAATCGGAGGACCCTTTAATCTCACCGAATTGATTCGGAGACCTGCATTCTGTGATTTTTTTTTTTTTTTTTTTTCCCCCCATGATTAAAAAACCCCAAATCGAAAACTAGAATTTATAGGTATTTAGAATGAACTTTATAGTGCTTGAAGCACTGGTAGGTTTCCAATTTGCTTTAAAGTTGTAAATATATCAAGAAAACTTTGTGTTCAGCTGACACCTGTATCTATAGTAGCCTTTCATTTTAATTGTGGATTTTTGGGGTTTTGATCAGAGAATTTGTGGGTTGTTTTATATATATAAAGCATATAAATATTTTATAAATATAACATTTATAGTTTTATATAAATGTATAATAATAATTTAATATTTTATTAAATATACTTTTATTGGGGAAACCCAGGATCCCTGCGGATTAGAAGGGCAGTGTATGCACATGCTGATTCCAGGACTTGTCCATTCCAAGACAAACAGACACGACTCATCCAGGGACAAATGCAACATCTGTTCTTTGCCCTTGTGTTCTGTACAAGGCTGAGCATCCTGGCAGCCCGAGGTGGCACAAGCTTCGAAGTCCTGCTCCAAGAGGTATTTGATGTAGGCTGCTGTTGGCTATGCTGTTTCAGAGTTGCTCTGGATTTAGGGTACTTGGGAGATCCTTTTTATCTGCTGACAAGTTCCAGCTGGATGTGGTTACCTACACCCCCTTCCCAGACAGCCCGGTCGGAGGTGTAGCAAGACATAGTTGGCAGCTGATCACACCACTTGCAACAAGTCGTATGTGGTGTTTTGGTTTTTTTTGTTTTGTTTTTTAATTCCCCTCCAAGGCAGCACCTGGAGCTGCTACCCCAGTCTTCCCGGCCCCTCCCCATCCCCTGCCCTTTGGTTTCCAAAGAAAAGCTGCTTTACTGCCACCAGAGATGACCCTCACTCAAGGACTTCTGTAAAAAGCGTTATCGGCGTCAGGAAGCAAGTGCTTGGGCACTAGGGTAAATGGAAGAATCGGTGAAGAAAGCTTCTCTAACTATGCCAGGTTTTAGGCAGAAGGTCAGCTGGGGTGGCCAAATGATCTGTGGCAAACGTCTGTCTTTAAACATGAACCTGGTGGGAGACTTTCGTCATGCACTACAGAGTCGCTTTCAATTTCCTTTAGAAACTTAAAGCAGCTCTCAATGGTGCTAACTCGTCCAGGCAAAGTGCTGTGCGAATGTAGGTAGGTTGTTTTTTGGCTTGGTTGTGTTGCGTGGTATTCATTGAGAGGAGGCAGGGATGGAGGATCTGATGTAGGTTTAACAATTGCCTACATGGAGATGGAGAATCCCACCACGATATGTGGTGACTTTTGAAACAAATGACTAGAAACCTTTCAGCCCAGTCATTCTTCAGTGCGAGTTGACTGCCCAGTGCTGAGACCATGTGATGCCCTGTACTGCACATGTAAGAAATCAGTGCAATCATATTGAACTGATATAAATACAGCAAGCTAAATAAATGCCACTGTAGTGCCATTGCGTGTTGGATTTTTATTTTACTTTTTTAGCAGAGGGTAGTGGTCATTGTTGAAGTTTGGTGACAGAAACCACCTAAATCCATAATGATGAATGTTTTAATGCACTAACCAGTGTTAATATCTTGACTTCTACTTGGTAACCCCTTTAATTTGCATCTGGCATGGGGGTCACAACTGAATTAACTTTGGTTCTTCACCTAATCCATTATGCAGATATGTGTATCTGCATCCCCCAAAAAATGACTCATTCTCTTGCTTTTGAGTCACCAGTTTGAATCCAGCCCAGGTTCACTTGCATGGTATTAAAATTGTTTTACTTCAGATGCTGGGTTTTTAAGCCCGTCAGAAATGCCTTTCCCCATATCAGTCCACTGAGAGCTTTCCATATACACAAAGAATATCCCTGGGAAAGTTAACATCTTTCTTGTGAGTCTCATCTGAATGGGCTATGGGAGAGGCAATGGGAGCAGGACATCCACCTGCCACTGAAAATCATTCTTGTGAAGGCTTAGCCTTGTTCTTTCTTAGCTCTACATCGTGTTCCTTCAAAACCTGGCTGAGTTACCAGTTACCCTTCCCTGCCATCATGGGGGCACAGAAGGGAATTAGTGAGGTTTCATTCACCAAGATGCCCCCAGGGATTACAAGAAATAATGGCCACAAGCTAGCAGAGAGCAGATTTAGACTGGACATTAGGAAGAACTTCTTCACAGTTAGAGTGGCCAGGGTCTGGAACGGGC
>JAGPOW010000261.1:250304120-250321002 GCA_030014935.1 Caiman crocodilus | reverse complement strand
TCCACCAGCATGCTCCGTGTAGAGAAATGTGGGCTGTGATCAAAGAATCTTTGAATTCCTCCCCCTTTTTACTTTGGAACCTCACTTATTTCCACTTTTTACATTAGAGGGCAACATCCTTTTAACATGTCAAAGTTGATAAAAGGAAATATATTCATAAAAGGCAAAATGGAGATGGTGGGACTTATTGCCACAAGATGCCATTGAGATCAAGTATTGAGCAAGAAAGGGTTCAGAGACTTAAGTGGATAACAGAAATATCCATATTTTGTTTTAGAAAAGATAGTAAAACTCATACTTCAGGATTTAAACCATTTTGTAACTGAGATTAAAGTCTAGGTTGAAAACTGGTGCGTGGGGCAGACTCCTGTTTCTGCTTGCTATCAGGTTTAATACAGCCCCTGAAATGTGGTGCTCAGCCACCATTAGAGATGGAATACTAGATTAGAAAGACTACTGGTATGATCCAGTCTGTTAAGCTCATTATTGCTACATGTATACAGATACCAAGAACATCCAGACTTTTAACTGTAAAGATTAGAAAAAATAATACAAGAGAAGAAATAAATTGCCTTGACCCTGATTCATGTTATACATATCTGCCTGTTGCAGGCACTCTTCCATTTGTCGATGAAGCTGGTTCTGGCCATTGTCTAGCATGCTGCATGAGATCATTGTCTATGGAAATTCCTGTGCCCTGTTATCTTCCTTTTTGTTGAACCTGGATTCTTCATTCAGAAGGCATTTTACCAGTAGAGTAGCTGAACTGATAGGGGGCCACACTCAAGATACTTTTGTGGTATTTGGCAGGATGACAGGCTTCTACCATTATCATTTTGCTCTGTCGCAGGTAGTGCTACTATTAGCAGAACTAAGCAGAAAATGGAAAACGCCTTTTAAATTCTACATATTGAAAACTCTTAATTTGGGTTTGTTGTTTTTTTTTTTGTTTGTTTGTTTTTTTTACCAGGTTGGGTTGTGGGAAGGAGTGGTGTCTTCAAGCTATGTGGAAAATTGTTTAATTGTTTAATAGTGTATTCAGCTACATATGTTCTTTTACTATGTTTTACTGCATGCAACATGCCCAGGCATAAAATACACACCTTGTTTTTGAAAGGCTGAGTGAAGGAAAAAACTCTTTCCTTGTAGTAGGTAACTGAGAGGCAGCAGCTGGGGAGCCAATTGTGCTCATTGTTCTGTTCCCTGTGGATCACTGCAGATTTTACTTTTGCTTTTTCCCAGTAAGTAGCAGAAATTTCTCTTAGCCTATTTCTCACATATAATGTACACTCCAATTACCAGCATCTGTTTCTTGGGGAAAAAAATGTGTTGTATGTAAGAAAAGATGGTATATTTCTGTGGCTCTTTCCCCGCTAACAGCACCATGAGTAAAATTTTATTCCAATCGATTTGAAAACTGAAAGAAAAAGGCAGTATTTTGTGATTGTCCCATCAGTGAAACAAAACAGTACACCGGTGTTCCTGTTATAGCCCATCCATGCAGCTTTGTTTGTAGGTGGTAGGTTTTTTTTGTTTTGTTTTTTTAAATGGGTCTGCTGAAGGAAATGATGATACATGTATATTTTCTTAGACTTTTTGAAGTTGGCAGATAAGAGGAGTGAAGTAGGGTCAGTGCTGGGCTGAAATTTGGATTGGCATCTTGTGGTGTTATCAGTCACAAGTATTCAAAAACAATTGCTCAGGTAAAAAGAAAAAGGCATAAAGAGGCAAGAGGTAAGAATTTTTGTGGGTGATAACTTTTTATTGAACCAACTTCATGGTTGGGATAGACATAGGCTACCTTTCAGGTGACCTGGCAAAAAAGATCCTGGAACGTCAAAACAACTTGTTTGAGATTCTCTCTTATGGTTGCCTGACTTTTGAGCCTTTGATGTCAATGACTTCAAACTATTCATCTGTGAAAAGCTACAATTTTTTTCAAATGAAACCTGAGATTTGTATGCAATGACATAACTCCAGGAGCCAGGCAGGAAGAAAAGAACCAAATATTATGCATATTTTTGGCTTGATGACTAGAGGTCCACCCATATATTGGTCCATATCATATTGGCAACAATAAAAGGAAAATTGAGGTTATTGGCAATCGTCCTTTTTTGCCAATGTGGCTGATAATGTCACCCATAAATGTGGCTTGCATGCACGTAGTCAGGAAGGCAGCTTGAAGAGCAGCATCCAGTCAGTAAGTCTGTGGGAGGGAAGGGGCAGGAGGGAGCAGATTGAGGCCCCCATGGTAAGGGAGGGAGTGGGACTGGGGCAGAGGCAGGGGCAAGGGTAGGTGCTGCCCAGCTGGGGCATGGTAGGGTGCAGGATGGAGATGTGGGTGGCTCGTCCAGGGGGGTGGGGAGCAGGGTGCTTTCCTGCCAACATTCATACCCCCAGGGAAGGCACAGGGGAATGTGTGTCTCCCTAGATTTGTGCATGTAACGAGAGTGGGCTGGGGCCAGGGGCTGCACCAACCTGTTCCCAGTGAGGGCAGGATGGGTGGTGGCAGTGCTGGGAGGGTGGCGCTATGTCCAACCCAAAATTCACCATGTTTCCCCAGCCACAGCCCACTGAGCAGCTTACCCTTGCCCCATGCAGAGATCAGGGCGCCCATGCCCTGATCAGCCTCCCATGCTTTCCCCAGGTGTGCATACAATGACAAAGAGCCACTCCCCTTTGCACCCCCTTCTGAACCCATCCCAATGACCTGCCTCTGGCTCTGACCTGACCTGCCCTACCCTGGCTGGATAGCACCTGACCCAGCCCCACTCCCTCCCTCACCATGGGGGTCTTGATCTTCCTCACATTGCTTCCCTCTCCCATGCCTTTTCCCCCACACAGACTTACCAGCCAGATGCTGCTCTCCAAGCTGCCGGGTTATATATCAGCAATTGGATTGGATTTGGCCAGTATGGCTAGTTAATAATTGGTCATTGATAAAGATTTATTTCGGCCAATACTAGTGCACCCCTATTGGTGACACTAGTGCCTGCAAGGAACGCCCAGTGTATAGTGTGATTCATTAAGAGAACCAGTGCCCTGCATGAAGGCAGTAGATCACTCTTCTTCTAAGGGATGCACCACCTCACAGAACCCTGAAAACTGTTCCCCTGGAAGGCTCTTTAGTGCATATGTAGGAAGGAATTTGCACTGCTCTGCCTTCATCTTCATTCCCCTTCCCACTCTGGATGAGAGTGTTCTTCATTCTAAAGGAGCAAGTAGTCTGTGTGCTCCCTTTAGCTCCAGTCCTGGGATTCTGCTTGGTGATTTTTGAAGACTGTGAAAGCAAGGTGGGAATCCTCACTACTTTTCTTCCTCATGCGTATGGGCCAGGGAGATCTGATGCATGTATTAGGAATCCCAGGAGGAGGGCATTGGGTAGCGGACATTTCTTCTGGGTTGAATGTTAGAAGCACAGTTGGTTCCATACAGTTATAATTTATGGTGTGATGCTGGAAGTCATTTCACTGTTTTATGCCTCATTTCCCCACCTCTGCGGAATGGACATAATATCACTTACTTTCTCCACTGTGGAGGTGTGTGCAGCTTCTTCCTTTGTAAGGGATTTTGAGGATGAAATCTGCTCATTCAGTGTTTCTCAAGCAGGGGTGCAAGTACTAATGCAAGTATGGGGTAATTTTCTACATGGTTCAGTGAAAAGGGAAAAACAGGAAAGCTGAAGAAGGGAAGTGGGAAATACAAATAGGTTTTAATTCTTCGTTTTTCTCTAATCGCTCTACAATGTCTCTCTCAGGTTGTTAGAGATGTTACTATGTGGTTGTAGTGACATAAGTCACTACTTTAATTATCTACAACACGGAATCATAGGGATACATAGTAGAATAATAAGCTTAAAAATCATGTATGTGGCTCAAACAAGTCTGAGGACTATAGTACTCTGCAATGTGCTAGATCACTAAAGATCCCATAGCAATTCCTAAAAATGGAGGGGCATTATTAATCCACCAGTTTGAATCATCGATTTTTTTTTTTTTTAATTATTTATTTTTGTCTGCATTTCCCATACAGTTTCAATCAGCTACAGTAATGTTTCTTGATCTATAGGTCACAATTCTTTGAGGGGGGAGCAAAGTGTCATTGAAAACAGTTGCAGAGATGATGAGGCTTTGAAAGTTTTATTATAATCTCACTCCCATACTCCCTGCCCACCCTTACTCTTTGAGTTTAAGTACCCTGTTAACTTCTTGGAAACCCTCCATCTTTTGCTTTCATACTCGTAAACTACTGTATCCACACGAACGCGCGCACGCATGTGCCCCAGGATATAATATGCACCTTGTTTTTGAAGACAGAATGATGAAAAAGATCTTTCCACCTATTAAGCAATTATGTAGCAGTAGTTGGGGAGCCAAACCTGCTCATTGTTCTGTTCACGTTTTGCTCTTGCTTTTGCCCAGTAAGTGGCAGAAACTGCTTTGCCTATATTTCTCTCACGTAGGCTAAGTACAGCCAGTCAAAAAGCCCGAGGGGGGTGAGTGTGTGTGTGGGGGGGAATTGATTCAATCTGTATGGGCAGTGGCGACGACGCGTAAGGGGAGCATGTGCACCCCCTGAGAGTGCTGGTGCATCCCCTGACAGCAGTGTTCCCAGGTGGAGGGGAGGTGGAGGCAGGTGAGCACCGCCTTCTCTGAGCGTGCCGCCTGGGCAGTGCACCAAGAGAAGCGGTCCCCGCTGCGGCAGATCTCGCCAATCTGGAAGTGCCAGCAGTGCGCTGCTGCCACTTGTGGGTTGGTGGGATCACCCATCAGTCTGTGGGATTAGCCACAGGGATCCCTCCCACCCCCGGCTGCCAGCACAAAGCCCAGAGCTGACCGAGAGGGGACAAGGTGGGCAGGGTGTGAGGGGAGCCAAGACAGACACCTCACTCCAGGGTCTGCAGAGCCCCAGCTCAGCCAGCAGGCACCCTGGAGCTGGCAAGGGGAGCCAACAGGGACCCTGAGGGAAGCTGCTGTTTTGGCTCTCCCTGCACCCTCTTCTCCCCATGAGCTCTGGGCTGCATGCTGGCTAAACTGGGGCTGTTTGAATCTCAGGGAGCCCTGTTGGCTCCTTCTCTGTGCCCCCTCCATCCCCCCCGACTTCTGGCTTGTGTGCTGGCCAAGCTAGGACTGTGTGAACCCTGAGGGAAGCATCTCTGTTGGTTCCCCATGCCCCCTCCCACCCTGTGTGTTGCCCAGAGCTGGGAACTGCAGCCGGACAGAGGAGCTGTGCAGGAGGGTGCTTGACAGCCCGGGGATGGGCCAGCTGGGCCCTGGGCTAGAAGAGCAGAGGGTGAGCCACGTTCCAGCAGGCTGCCCTGCTAGGGGGAGATTTCAGGGGGCTGCAGAACATCCTGGGATAACTTGAGGCAGGAGGGGTCTGGGACAGAAGTTTCATAGACTGGTTTAACTTAACTGATTTAAGTCTGATACTACATCCAGCTATGGGGGGCCCCAGTTCTTCCCTCCACGGTGATGGTGCCCCCCAGGGCCACCCAGGTGGGCTGCTAATGGACCCAGCTTGGAGGGGCAGCCCGATCCAACTAGTTCCTGAGCCCAAACTGGGGCAGCACCTGCCCACTAGCACCCCACCTAGGTGGACTGGGGGGGAGCAGGGGGGCACTACTATAGAAGGAGCAGGGCCTCTCACAGCTCGGAGGCCACTCGACCTGCTGGCAGCTCACCCCCCTTCTCCCCCACCCGACCACAGGAGAGGTGGGCAGGCTGACAAATAGCAAAATAAACTACATGCGATGTGTTTTAGTTTCAGTGTAACAAACTCATTTAAATGGTAAAAAAAACCAACCAAACAAAAAACCCCACACGTGTAAAGCACAACACAGTTAAGCCACAAAAACAGCCAGTTTTCATTGTGTGCAAGCATGATGAAATTGCTAGACCCTACGGGTTTCTCCTCTTCCCTTTCTGGCCTTTTGGGCTTGTGTTTCTGTTTAACTTCACTCTGTAGTTACACATTGCAGTGGCTGAAGAAATTATTATTGGCATAGTTTTTTTAAACCCTGTCATCTTTTTGAGGCTGACAGTAGTATCTTTCATCAAGTTGCATCTGTTATATGACATTACATTATGTTAAACTATTGTTTATCCCAAAATATACATAATGGCACAGTGACTTTTTTTTTTTTTCCCTTCATGCAGTTTTGAACAGGAGTCTTCTTGAAGTGGGGGTTTTGCTTTTGAAAGCTTCTTAGATCTTTCCCACAGCCTCGGAATGGGAAATTCCAAGCTGCCTTTAGGGAATCGTGTGCCTGCAGTAAGAGAACAAGAGCCCTTGTGCCTATTCATAGGCACCTGGATTGACATTATTGTCCATAACAGCGCTTTCTGCATCTAAATCAACAGAAGAAAATAACAAATATCTTGCAAAGCTCCTGTCTCTCAGTAAGCATGCATGTTGGATAGACTGAACTATGTGTTTTGATGGTGTGCTCAATTTCTGGCCTATTTTAGGACTGTATAGTGTTGTTTTCAAAATGTGAAGACTCAATTTTTAGTTCAAATGTTAGAAAGTTCTGAACTACCATTATGAAACTTAAAATCATCCTCTAGTGTGATGTTGATGATGGTCCCTGGCTCATCCAAAGATGTGTACGGGGAGATCCAGTGTTTCTTACTGTAATTAATTATTTGTGATCCAATTCAGTAATACAGAAAGGTTCAGCTAGAATAGAGGCAGATGTGAAATAACGAGTTTCTCTACAGAAGACTGTTTTCTGCTTTTTGTTGAAACCAAAGCATTAGCTTATTTACCGGTGCTACTGACATTGGCCTGAATTGAATTCCTAGGATATATTGAATGGGAGAGCACATCAAAAGTGTGTTTTAGATTTGGCAACAATCAATTTTGATGGTGCACAATTAACCTTAATGGACTTCTAAACTGAAATGTGTCCCTATAGATGTGAATTAGAGGTTCCTATTCATTAACGTTGCTCGCTGTATATATTTTTTAGGAATGCTTCCCTTGACTTGAAAGGAGTTTATTAAACTTTGAAGAAACAACTTCCAGAGGGAGGATACTAATTGATGCAGGAAACCTATACTTGTAGGGGTATTTATTTGGACCTTTGAGACTACTTTAAAACACTGTTCATGGATATAAAAGTGGAGCAGCTATAACCAACTTGCCCAGGATGTCCCCCAAGTCTAGCATTCCTGAAATGAAAATCTAGGAGGAAGTGCCTTTACTCTTAGTGTGTTAACTTCTAAGCAGGCAGCTTGACAATATTTTTAAAGAAAAATCTGCTTTAAGAATATGAGCCAAACATTGGGTAGATGACTGTCAGAGTCGGTCTTATAATCTTATTCCATGCTTGTACAGCATTTGCTCAATGGGGACCTGTCTCATGACTGCAGCTTTTAGGTGCTACTGTGGTGCAAATAATTAATGACAATAATAGCGCTGGATTGTGCTACATTCCAGAAATGTTGGTCTAATATGTACAATTGTAGCATGCTAAGTTACACAGTGGATATATGTACATATATACCGGTTGCACTATGGTCCTTCTTAACTGCTCTGGCATGGAAAGAGGGTTTAAATGGATGCATCTTACACTTACATCCCTACTTTAAACCAATCTACATTAGCACAGGGATGCTAATTAGTCTAGGGACTTGATGTATGACTGATTTTGAGCTATCATGTCTGGGTGAAAGTTGCGTGTTAACTTAAGCCATAATTCAGATTTGATTGTCATCTGCCATATCTCTACATTTAAAAAAACCCCTGAAATCTCATTTATAGCCCCAGCTATGAAAGGGGAAACGTATATTGCCCCCATCTCTTAAAAAAACCTAATTTTCTACAAACACAAATTCATGGTCACTTACAGCCATTGAATGTAGCACTGCCAGAAGCGTTAAGTCTGTTGTGTTAGCTGAGGCTTTAATATTTTTAGGGGGCTGGTCTCCTATCCTGGTCTGTGATTAACCTCTGTTAGTTTTAATGAATTAGAGCTTGCACTGAGGGAAGAATGGAAGCTTTAGACGAAATTAGATTAAAGAAACTCCTTGGCATTCTGTTATACCATGAATTGATAAAGCATGTATCGACAGTGACTGGAATGATATTGCAGAGAATTTATTTAGCAAAGAGATACAAGAGAATTATTTTTTACTGTAATTAGTTTCATCTGAATGGACCAGTTGATAGGAAAACCACCATTACACAAGAACATTATATCACATAGACTATAAATGTACTTTATTTACTTTGTATCACTCACCACAAAGATAAACCAGTAATCTTGTTAGGCCGGTATGTAACTTGAATGCACGTACCGTCATTTAGCCATAAGCATTCAGCATGTAATTCCACCTGTGATTCCATCAGGTGGGGGGGGGGGGACACAAATTTTAAAATGTCCTGTTAAGACCACAAGAGCTTTCTGAAATCTGCATTACATAATTCCTTTCAAAGGACAAATGCACTCAACCTCTGTCTCTAACATCTAAATGGAAAAGGAAGCCCTCTTGAAAGCAAAGTAATTTGATTGGGAAGTCCTTGTCTGTGCTCACTCTTGAGCATTCCTCAAAGTTTTTAATTCTGACCCGTATACATCAGTGGCAATGACAGCTTTCCCAATGTTTCTAATGACCTCCTCTTCATGTGATAAGGATATGTTTTCAGCTGTTGGAAGGGCCATAACTAGGAGAGCTGATGGAGCGATCGTGGTGTTGTTGACGGTTGGAGTGGTAGTGTAACCATGATGGTCCAGGAAATATGTAAGAATAAACTTTTTTTTTTTTTTTTTTTTTTTTGGTAATAGCTTATGTTGGATCAACTGTATTGGTGGGGAAAGTGTTAGATAAGCCTTTGGGCACAAAGTGTACTTCCTCAGATCACTGAGAATGGACACTTTGTGCCTGACACCTTGGCTAACCTCTCTCCCAACTATCCAGATGGTCCAAAAAAAGATATCGCCCCAAGAAAAGGCCTTTTCTTCATGGTACAATTTAGGCATTCTGCCCACTTCCCTGGTACTTGCTTTAATATAGCTTGTTGTGAAAGCCTCCCATCTATGCCGCGATCATATTTCCTGGCAAGCAGGAATATGTCTACTTTTCTTATCATTATGTTTTTCTCACATCTTGGCCTTTCTAGAAACAGCTTTTTAAACCCATTTTGTAATGCAACATGAAAATGTTGCTTCAGATAAGTAGTGGCTTACCAACAGCTCAATACCAAATTGTAAGGCATTATCTTTTCGCAGTCTCTTCACCATTTTAGTCTCCCATAGCTTGGTTCTCTGAGGCCATGCCTGCCCCACAAACTCCATATGCCAGACATCCGTGTGCCCACACATGCCGTGCTGCTTAATACACACTGCTTTCTGGACTGAAAGTGGCATGACTAAATTCATGTAACACTGCTAATGTGCAATGTGCGTGCCACTCTCCGGCATGAAAAGTTTGCAACCCTAAACATTTCTCCCTCTGACCACCAGAAAAGCTATTTCTCTAACTCCACGTTTCTAGTCTTTACACCAGGAGGTTTGGGTGTGTAAAGCTCCTTTTGGATGCAGTAGAACAGAAAGGGCGACAAAATGTTTATTTGGAGGATGAGCAATGTGCTTGACTATGCTTTGAGGAGGTATGGCATAGGGAGTGTTTTTGCACAGTACTTGAAATGTAAAGATTTATTTAAGGCTCTAAAAGCATCTGGGCCTGTAGTATGCAGGAATCCCTGATCTGCTCTGCAGCCCAGAGCAGCAGTGCGCTTTGCAATATGTTTTTCCTTGTGCCAGCCTATGCATGAAGGTAAACCATTGTAAGCTTTCCTAACACAGGCACGTTACAATTGCAAATATTTCCACATGTGTATAGTAATACATTGGGGTAGCCAGGCATAAATCTCAGGCTTTCCAAAAGAACACATTGTTTAAAAAGCTGGTTGATTCAAACATGTGATCCGAATTCTGAATATGTATTGACAGCAAGCCTAGACATTTTAGATTTCTCTGCCACATCTTCTTGGCAGATAGAGCATGACTATCACTAAAAGCCAAACTGTGCTGTGTGCAGTTTACCCCATGTGTACAGATTTCTGCCTACTACCACATTTGGGCTGCCATGTACAGCACCTCTACTTGAGACTCTGCCTGTAGCATTATATAGCAAGTTGCGGCTGTTTTTCAAAAAACTTGAGTTTCCTACTCCGCTTAGCACTTCTGTAAAACCTGTACTTTCTTGTGCGTTTGTATAGAGTTACGAGTCACACAGGTTTTGCAGATCGTCCTTTCATTCTCTTCTGGGCTCTTCAAATGTTCATCCCCATGCTATTTCATAAAGTAAAGCAAAACACGGTACATTGTATCGTGTAATTCAGAGTTGCCCTCGTCTTTATTCTGCTGTAAACTAGCTTGAAATCATCATCATGCTATTATTTCTTCCCCGCTGCATTTCTAATATGGTAGAATATAGAGGTTGTTGGTACCAACAGAGCAATAACGCGATCAAACGGCTTTTATTGTCCACAAATCCATTCATAACCATTACAGCGTGGATGTGTATTAGTTGTCAATTCAGAATTGTATGGAGGAAGATTCTATTACATCTCTCGCAGGGATGACCGTGCACTCACCGTTTCAGCAAGGCTGCAGTGTGCCGTGTTCACAATAACAGAAACCGGCTCGGCCATAATCTGAAGCTTTCACTTGGACAAATCCCAATGGGCTAATCCCAGGCCAGATTGAGCCATTAGTTTTTAAGACGAATTCCTAAATAATATATTGTAATGGTCTTTAAAGTCCCTGAGTTAACAGACTGTATAGACGCCCAGTACTCAAGGGATGAAATTCCTACAGAGGCTTTATGCAGTGCTCAGAACCAACTTATTTTCTCAACACAAAGCTGAAGTTAGACACCTGTAGTCCATAGTTCTTTTGTCAGTCTCCTGTTACAAGGGGGTATCATCCCAGTTAAGACTTCAACCAGGTTGAGAACACACAAAATAAATGCCCAGATATTATGGGATCCAGCCCACTTTAGATTACATAACCCAACTCTGGTATGTGGTTGCCATGTGCGGCAATTAAAGTGCATCTTTCTAGTGCATGTGATTAAATATCCACCCTCTAAATACTTTTGTGCATCCAAGATTTGCATTTGATGTGGGGAAGTTATGGCAGTAAAATTGCTGCTAAAATATTTTTCAAAAGGCACCAAGAACCCACCCTCTGAACACCAGGCATCCTTATGATGTCTCAAGACGAGAATCTACAATCTGTGAAAATTTAGACTGCCACTGAAAACCAGTATCCACCCATCTGTCCTACCACCTCTGCTTTCTCTGTTGGTTGTGTGGTGGGTTTTTTTGTGTGTGTTTTTTTTTTTTTTTGCTCTTGGAAGAGATGCACGTTAACATTTGTTTTGGATTCTGGATAGAATAGGACAAGAAAAGGCTGTTTGGACTATAACTGGCATTTCCACTAGAGGGCATTCAAAACACTGTGCACATATATCCATCCTCTGCTTGTAAGAGTTATTTAAAAGGATATTGTCTAAGACTTGTAGGCCAGAAACCTAAGTGAAGCAGCAGGGTAGATGGTAAGGTGAAAACAACACTAAATGCATTTCTTTGTGTGTGCGTATGCACTGTTTGTTCACTTCCAAACTGAAGTGAAACGCTCTGCATCTTGTTTTCTTCCTCAGGTCTTTCTTTGACCCTTTCTTTTCAGGATGCAAGATATTTGCTTTTTTTTTTAATTTTCCGCCTTAAGGGGTGTGGGGGGAGACAACTTGGCGTGTGTGCCTATGATCAGAGTGAAAAGGAGTGGCCTGCAGCTGTCATGCTGGCCAAAACATTGAGAAAGTTGTCCCCCAAATTTCCAAAGCAGCAGTCACCAAATCAGACACGTTGGATGAATGCACACACATGTTTACACCAAGCAGTTTTCACCCAAAGGAATGAACAAGCACTTCCTGCCATTCGACTCCAGCGGGCTCTTTAGGAAAGTAAGGCTGGAAGGAACCTCATGAGGTTTAGTCCTTTTTAAAAGATGGCATTTGAACATCTAAACAGGAATCAATTTGCCAAAGGTACAGGATGACATCCATGTATGTTTTGGCATTGCAGGATATCCCAGACAAGCGGTTGCTGGACCAGCAGTTTTGTACCTTGCTGAGCAGCACCCATACTGGGGCATTGGTTCAGTAGTGCTTTATAGGAAAGCATTGCCATCTCCCAAATTGCAACCCTTCCTATGGCACCTGGCAGTTGCTTTGAGATCTTTCAGTCGGGCAAAACCTGGCTTAGCCCTGCTGAACTCGTGACAGCTACACCCTTGATCCTACAAGGAACTGAAAATCTACTTAGGTATTGACCTCAGCACAAGCTAAGTGCATTCAGCCCTTTGCAAGATCCAGTCTGAGAAGATACCTAGCATGAGGTGGTCTGATCTGCAGACAGATGTCATTTTGAAGTTGGGCTGTGCATTAAAGCTATCCATCTACCTTTAACAAGGTCCCTATGGTGGTTTGTGCTGGATTGTAGTATTGTACGGGTTTCACCATGGAAAGCTTCATAATCTTTGTTGTGAATTCAAGAGTTTCCCCCTATCACTTTTTATGTTGGCATTAAATGAAACATAATCATTAGAGTGAGAAGGGTGCTCTGCAAGGAAAATGTTTAAAAAAAAAAAAAGAGAGAGAGAGAAGAGGAAAGTGCATCTCGCTCCAGCTGTCTCCTTTATGTACGAGGATCTCTCGAGCAATTGTATATGCTTGCATAAGATCTTTCACAGCATTTTATATTTCAACTATTTATCATCATCATATATGCAGATCACTTTATTCAGCCTATAAATCAGTATTATGGATAAAATAAAGATGAGTTGCTTCCTGTTCTAAGTAGATGAGTTCTATACAGTCAAGCTTCATAGGTTTGCAGCTGCTTGAGTGATGTGGATTCTGTATTTGGGGGGGGGGGTGTTTTCCCTTCCTTTCATTAATGAAGAGGTCTCTTACATTTTTTGATTTGAGTACTTAAATCCTGGAACATTTAAGTGGGTATTCTGTGGATCTCGCACACTAATAAAGCAAGAATTGCTAATAATCAAAATGGACTAAAAACCCCACTCATCCTGTAAGGCATTGGCTCAGAACCTATTCAGAAATCAGAAGTGTTTAGTTTTTGTGTGTGTTTGGTTTGGTTTTTTTTTCCCTTTGTGAGGACAATAAGAACATGGGGAATAAAAGCAAGGCTTGCCATGAGGTGGCTAACATTGAAAAGCCAACTTGGAGCTTGTGTCACAGCTGGCACTAAGGTTGAGGCCTCAGAAGTCTCTCTTGCAGATTAACAAACTAGAACTAGGCATCTGTTGCATTACAGCTGCCAAGGTCATACCAGCAGGAACAGACAGAGAGGGAGGGGAAAATGGCAGTAAGTTCTGTAATATCAGCAACGGTAACATGATGCCAAATGTCTGTGGTATTGCTCTGCCGGTGTCTTTTTGAAGCTATAGTAATGCCTTGAAATACAGCCACTGATTCAAAAAAAATAGTAATCCTACTAACAACCCAAGAGTAACTTTTTATAAAATGTCCTTTCTGATGATGATTCCTTAAGATTAACATGTCTGATTTAGCTTTAGCCAAGCCAGTCAGCCAGGTGGATGCAAGCGTGCTTTCCAAAGCGGGTGGAGAAGAGGTTCTTGTCATGACGTGTGGAATCACAGTCCATCTTAATTAGGAGACGTGGCTTGTACAAAATAGAACTAAACAATGGACAACTAAACCGGCTTCTTCCATAGTTTGAGGCTCACCATGACTTCCCAGGACTACATTCACCTAAGTGTCTATACAGCTCTCAGACATTTAAAGCTGCCTAATATACTGGGATCATTCTGACCCCCCCCCCCCACACACACACCTAGTAGGGACCGGGGGACAGTTCTACCAGTATCCACTTTTACACATGTTGGAAAGCTTTCTCAAAAAAGAAGTGAAAATTTCAGATGAGTAGGGACAATTTTAAGGTGTCAGAGAGCACTAAGGTGCCCTGTGCCTGAAGAGGGGAAGAACTGCTGAAGGAGTCCTAGCAGTGATTAGGAAGCACAGCTGTGGGTTGCTGGGGCAACTAATGAGCCAGCTGTCCAGGAGGGGCAGGGCCTGGCCCTTATGGAGCCCGGAAGCTGAGGCCAGGCTGGCGGTTCCCTGCCAGCAGCCTAAGGGGCAGGAGCTCCTGGAGTTAGGATGCAAGAATCGCAAGTACAGCTTATGGCAGCTCTGGAGACTTGAGTGGTGATGTTAAGTTATAGCCAGGTGGCTCCAGTTTGTGTTACAGCCTAGGGGCTTGTGTTTTGCATTGGCGTTGTTAGGTATTACACTGGTGGTTTGGGTGAGGCTATTAGGGGTTGGAGGAGGCCTCATAAGAGACCCACAGTAGTGCGGGGATCCAGGCACCAGTAAGGGTGCAGTTCATGGGGTGCGTGGACCCCAGCCCCCGAGAGGGGCATTTGAAGAGCCCCATTGGGGCGTAGCAAGCCCCAAAGAGAGGGGACAGCACTTTTAAGGAGTCAAGAAGTTTTAAGTTGTACACGGTGAGCCCCAGACAGCGGGCAACCTTATTGAGAGGCCCATGTTGGGTCTGGCAAGCCCCAGAAAAGGGGGGACAACATTGAGAGGACCAAGTGTGGGCACAGAGCCCCAGGAAGGGGGCCATTTTATTGAGAAGCCCAGGTTGGGCACTGGGAGCCCCTGATAGGAGGCCGCATTTATTTGGAAGCCCAAGTTGGGCACGGTGTGCCCCAGAAAGGGGGCCACCTTACTGAGAGGCCCTGGTTGGGCATGGTGAGCTCCAGGAAGCCAAAGTTGGGGCACTGGGAGCCCCTGATAGGGGGCCACATTTATTTGGAAGCCCAAGTTGGGCACAGTGAACCCCAGAAAGGGGGGAGGGGCACATTGAGAGGCCCAAAGGTGGGCACAGAGAAGGAGGGCCCGGGCAGAACAGGAAGGGGCCAAATAAGGACAGAATAGAGATAACAGCAATTCCATCTGCGAGGCTTGGGCTGCGGTAATGGGGAGGAAAGGAGCCACAGATAGCGCCCCCCTAGTGGAGGGGGCAGTATAAGGGCAGCCTCCTGCTAATCACTTAATTAAGATCAAGACGTAGCAGGCGAGAAGGCGGGCGGTTGCCCTAGAGACAGGTGTGCAGGCCACATTGAGGGCAGGCCCGAGTGACGACCTGTGTCACAAGGGTAGTCTCTGTAGCACCAAATAATTCATCTCAATACTAATTTTTTGACATCCACTAAATAAAGTGGCTTAGGCTATTAAACTAAAACTAGTGCACAAAGTAGGTTTCTTCATCAAGGAGAGAACTTAATAATGGAAGCATTTTCTATTTTGTGCTTTAACATTATCCTCCCTACGCTAAGGTTTTATATGCTGGATCACCTTTTAGGCTCTAAATAGCTCTATGCCTCCCCTGGGAGTCAGCAGGAATGCACCTGAGTGTGGAGACCTCCCCAGGCATATCACTTTGCAGGACTAAGCCCGTACAAAGACAACAGGAGATGGATGGCAAGGGCAAGCTAGTGAGAGATAAAGCTAATTAATGTATACCGTTAAACAGTGGTGCCTTTTTCCATTTACCATAAAATATCTTTTGTGAAACTGCAGGTCCTTCTCTAAGCCAACAGTTCTTTTTAAGAGATGAGGGCTAGTTTGTGAGCATGGTTATATGAATGTTGGGTATTCTACTATGAATGAGATTTGTAGGCTGGAAGGTAGCATCAGAGACTCTAGGTAGGTGCTGACTATAAATATTTCTGCTGCTCTTTGCAGGGCTAGAAATGTGCATCTGCTGAGCTTATTGTTAAGTGTTTCCAGTTCTTTCCTTTCCTATGTGATAATACAATATTCCTCTTCAGTAAGGTCAACATATTTCTGGACAGGGGCAGGGGAAAGATTGCACTTTAAGAGCAAAACAGGAATTCTCTTCAGAAGCAAATCCAAATGACTGTGCAACACATAACAAGCCAAAGAATGAACAGCCCAATTATTCTGCTGTTCGGCCTTTACAAGCAAAAAATCCCTGTGCAGAGTTTTTACCAGAGCAAATGCACACTCTTACATTTATACTACACATCTCCTGGACTGGTGGGAGCTGCATTATGGTATTCTGCTAGGACAGCAGTCCCTTCTTTTAAAGGCAAAGACTACTCCTTCATACTCATATGACTGAGGCTAGGGACAGACATTCAAAAAGCCTGAGCCTGAAGTGATTCAATATCAGCAAATTAGGCTAACCTGGCTAGGCTGAACTGGTTCAAAACTGGACAGACATTCTCTCTGGACTGAGGAAATCCAGGCACATGCCTGCAGTGGCTCAGGCTAGAAGCCAGGGTGTGCTAGAGCAGCCCTCCCTTCCCTTCTGCATGGAGCTGAGCTGAGGGGGAACATGCCCAGGCCTTGGCAGGACTCTCTCATTAGGGATGTCTGCCTGCCCAGTGCCAGACTTTTCCCTGCTGGCTGCTCAAGGGACAGGAGCCCTGCCAGCCCTGGGCTAGCACTCTGAGGCAAGGGAGGGGGTGCAGTGCTTGCACTGGTGATAATATGGAGCTTTTCAATCTCCCTCCCTGCTCCATCATACTGTCTGCAGCAGACTGACAGGGGAGCAAGCCAGCCAGGGTTGGGGGCTAACAACAGTGTTTATCACCCAATTAGCAAAACAATAGCCTCTCTCCACATTACTTCAGACTTCTTAAACGGCTTACCATCTGACCTGTTGATTAGCTCCAAAAGCCCTAAGCAGTCACTGTTCTGTCTATCCCAGTGAAATGGGAGACAGACATCTCTCAGCATTAGCTAGCATACCATGTGCTGGCTACAGTTGGTGCTGTGGCAGAGAGGAGGAA
>JAGPOW010000261.1:250263735-250303687 GCA_030014935.1 Caiman crocodilus | reverse complement strand
GGAGAGAAGGGAGTATGGGGAAGCCAGCAGACCCTGTTGTGCCTGCAAGTCTTTGCCAAGCTCCAGCCAGGGAAAAGAGGGGAGGGGCCAGCCCTTGTGGAGCAGAGAGCCCTGTGCAGCCTAGAGAGCATGCTGGGATGCTGGGGGACTCCAATTTAACTTAAACCAGCAAGGGGCCTGGGACTGACCATGCATAAACTGGTTTGAGCCAAATCAGTTAAATCTGATACTACATTCAACCAAGTTTTATCTCTAACCAGTTTCAGCCATTTTCAAACTGATTTATGTGCATTCAAAACCTGTTCTGTTACAGGTTTGAACCAGTTTCTGATCACTTAAACTGGTTTATATGTAATGTCTTTCCCTAGCCTGAGTGGCAGAGATGACGGTTAGCACAAGGAAGCAACAACGTAGGGGTGTCCTGGCAAAATACATCCTTGTGTTGTTGTTCATGCGCACACTTCTCCAAACGTACAAAGGGAACAAGCAGAGGGAGAGCATGTGCTATGTTGCCATAAGTCAAGATGGTAGACATCTTTTCATGGAGGAGGGCACCTTTTGCCTATCTTTTCATATTGGCCTCATCCAAACTCAGCCTCTCTCTTCACCTGCACCTGGTAGACAAGGGCAATACGCCAAGAGGCAACTGCCCCTTCAAGTATTAGTTATGCCTCTTTCTCTGCAAGAGAGCTGAAATGGGGAAGGAGTAAGGTGGCCACAGTTGCGTTTTGTCAGGCTGCTTTTCTAGGAGCCTGGTGCTGCTGATCCTAGAAGTACAGAGTATGTTATCGGTTAAGCACCGCTTTCCAGATAGCTGAGCCACTGAGCAAGGGAAGAGCTCACCACTTTTTGCTGTTGCAGCTGCAGGTGCTGCCAGCCTTGCATCCAGCGCGGCTGTCTCCTCTCTAGAAAGCAGTAGTCAGACATACTGAATGCTTTTCCCTTTTGCCCCCTGTGGGTCTGATTAAATCCAAGTTTAATTTGTCTCCTTTCAAATTAATAAAGTTAATACACACAGGCATACACACATGCAAAATGATCCCACCTCTGGGTGTTGTATGAGGTTTCTCCCTCCCATTGTGGACTTGAATGCTGCCAGGTTCATTCTCAGGCTCTGCTTACCTAGCTCATACTGCCTTATCTAGCTCGGTGTTGCTTTCATACCACCACAGGTTGCCAGTGGGAGTACTCCCTTCATGCTTCTACAGAAGAGAGACGAGACCCAGCAAAACCACAGTGATTGTTGCTCGCTGATAGTAAGGAGGGAAAGCAGAGGGGGTTGGTTGATGGAAGCAGGTTAAAAGGAGGGTGACACTTGGGTGTTCTGCTGATGATGTAAAATACGGCAACCCACATACCAGGGCTGGGACTCAGCCGGGCATGCAGTAGCGAGCTCTGCAGGGCCCGGTTCTTATCTAGACGAGTGGAAGGGGGAGGACAGCAACAGGCTGTGCAAGGGCTCGTTAAATCAAGCTGCGCTCAGTTCCACCTGTGAGGCCCCACTGACTTCAACTTCCTTGATGCATTAATGATGGGAGAAAGAAGTAGCCAGGTTTGCCACAGGCTGGATTCCAGTTGGCAAAAAGTCAAGAAGTCCATACAGCAGCTGCTGCTGCCACAGAGCAGAGGACTGGCTAAAAGAAGGGGGGAAAAAATTGAGTAAACTTGCCTGATGCTTCTTCAGCCCTATTTTCCACTCCCCTCCTCACTCAGCTTGTCTTCTATCACATGTGTATGTACATGTGTGGCTGCATGGTCCCTGCAAGCCCAGGTGTCCTTGGGACTGACTGCCATCACATGCAAGGGGCACGATGCCCTGCACAGATTCCTGAAATCCCCCGTGAGTAGTGGGTCTGCGCTGGTTCCCTTGAGGGCAGTAACTTCCCTAGCCATGCATGGAGGGTGTAGGGGCTAGCCTTATATAACAGGTCTCATTAGGAATTCACAGAGGCAATGATAAGCAGCAGGGTCTTGCTTCCTTCCTGAGCATACGTTGATGTGCTCAGTAGTGTTACAGTACAGTGCAGTAGTGGGCCTGCACTTCAGCTGTTAAGAGATGTGCAGAGATCCTTGGCAATAAATGTGCTCCATGACTTAAGTCATCTCCCTCTGACCGTGTCACAGAAATATTTTCTTCCACGTTTACCAGGCACATTTTGTAGCTGACTGTGACCAGGTAGGGGCTTCATGCAGGGTGTTAGGATGCACATTCAGGCCACTTGAGAATTCAGTTTGCCAGTGTCTTACACCCTCCGGCTATTGAAAAGCACTCCTGACTGTCCCTTGGACAGAGCTCTTCCATGTTAGCAGTGCAGGGTCTATGACATATTTTTGAGCCAGTCCATAATGATACCATTACAAATTGATTGCCTTGCTGCTGTATGCTGCAACTTCCGTTAATCTCACACCTTCAGCTAAAATTGCTTGATTATTTTGCCAGCTATTTGCCACCTTTCAGCAGAAGAATGATAAACAGATTGGCTGTGTTACTGAGGTGTGGAGGGGAATCCAGGGTTATCAGTGAAGGGCCAAGAATGGGCTATTATTGGAGTAACTCAGTACTGAGTAATTTCTTTGGGAAGATGGTGTTCAACCTGCTCAGGTTAAAGAGCAGGGGGAGCCTGGAGCCTGGGGGCTTCAGTGGCCCCAAACTGTCCAATAAGTTGCATGGTGTCAAGCACCTTGATTAGTTAAAGACAGCGGGAGTCCAAGAGGGTAGCTGGTGCAGCAAGAAGAGACCAGCACAAAATTCAGGGAGTGACTAGCAGTGAAGAACAAATGCCCGAGACAGACCTTTGGTGGGTGATAACTGGCCGTTTGCAGCCAAGAGGCAGAGGAATCTTCCCATCTTAGTGCCCAGCAAGAAACAGTGCTTATAAGCTGTGTCCCTGATCCAACACCCTAGGGTGTGGAGGAGTCATGATGCTGACTGAGGGTTCATCTCCAAAGCATCCTTCCTGCAGGGAAGATGAGCTGCTGCAGAGCCAGTGTTTATTGTAAAGGGGAAGTGGCCACCAGAAGGATCAGGGCTGCACCGAGAGGGAGCTGAAGTGCGTGTAATTGCTTGGTTCATGGTTTCCTAGAAGTGCTAGGCAGCAGCCATCAACCATCAGCATGGTCAGGCAGGAGAAAGGAAGAAACGTGCCATTCCCCAGCTGCCAACGTCCCGTTCCTTCCAAGCTTTCCCAGCCGACCCTATAGTACTATCAATGCAGATCCTCCTACATCGACCGCTGCCAGGGCAGGTGAATCCAAGCTCCTATCCCATGACCAGTATGTCTTAATGTTTTGTAACAGGTAGCTTTAGGCAGCAAAATCTATTCTGTAACCTAGTAAGTAGGGGCAGCCTTTACACAACTACATAAGGAGACATAAGGGGATTGTTCTGCTTCTGTTGATCGTATTGTTTCTGCACACCTGGGCCCACTGCCTATTCTGCTAACGCTTCCTGGGCTGGCCTCTTTGGCCACTACCTGAATGCCTCCATCTGCAGGGAACTTAGCAGAGAACTGAAGGTTGTAGTTGCTTTGCTGCCTCTATTTTCCTGTAAGCAAGAAGAATGGCATGAAAATCTCAAGAGTGAAGGATTCCCCATTGCTTTTGAACCTACCACATATAGCAGAGAAGATCTATGGTACCTTTCAGGAGGGCATCTGGATGTCTCTGCTATGTCAGGACCCATGTAAAAAAACATTGTTAGTAAAAAACCAAACCAAACCGGGAGGGAGGGGCACAGATTAAGCCAATGAAAGGCATGAGTATATAACAGGACCCAGGTATAACAGCTAGGCCATGTAAGCTGGATAATTAACTCATGTGACTAATTAGAATTATTTTGTTATGTATCTGACGTTAACATTATTGGAAGAAATATATGCTACAGGGAAGGGCAGGCTTTTGCATAGCTGGCCAAACCCACACTTCTTGCATGGAGATGTTAAGAAGGAAGAAACTGAAGAGCACCTAAATTGCAGTGAGACTTACTGCTGCCCATTTCCGGGGGGAAAAAAGGCAAAGTGTAGTGAAGAGCACAGAATGGCTTGCCCTTATAAATCTAGCTTAGGTGGCCAGCAAAAACGAACGAGCAAAAAAACCCATGCCCTCACCCCAAAAAGCCTTGCTTGTATCTAAATTAGAAAAAAAAAATAAAAGCAAAGCATCAAAATCTATTAAGCTGAAAGAGATCCACATGCTGTCTAGGTTGGGATTGTGGGGGAAGGATGCTGAAACGGTAGTACACAACAAGAGTTCACAAAGGATAAGGATAGTTCAGGATGCACATATGGCTACTGAGAAGTGTGAGAACAGAGATGGAGCTACTGTCTTTGGTCCAGGCATGAACGTTACTGCTCAAGAGAAATATCTCAGTGTGAAATCTGCAATGAACGCATGACGCAGAATGCAAAGGAACCACTGAAAATGTACGAGAAGGCCAATCAGTCTTTTTAGAAAGAAAAGCAAATTATTATCTCTTGTGAGAAGGCCGCTGAGCTCACGTTGGTTTTAAAGGAGCCACTGCACAGGCTAGGGTGCCTGGGAATATGCAGCTTTTTTACTGGCATTACCATGCATCTCAATTTTATGTCCTAGGTTCTCTGAACTTTTGCCTATTGGTGGTTGGTGGTATTGCAAAAATGCTTAGGAGGTTGAAAGTTTAGAAAGTGGAAAGACTCTTAGGAAAAATCAGCCTGTTGTTGGTCCACCATTTAATTCACAATGATATTTGTTGTGGATGAAAAGTAAACTTTGACTTCGCATTAGTGGTGAATTTGACCTTCAGTGACTGATTCCTGATGCTTTGAATCAAATGAGACAGCCCCTTCCCTGCCGATAAACACTCTGATGTACCTCTTCTTTGATCCTTATCTGTAGGTTCAGAAAGGACCCCCATACCCACCATGTTTTGGGAAAGTACTTAGTTTTTTTTCCAAAATACTGCAATTATGTGCAGTCGTGCTCTGATCTACCACCCAGAATCCATTTCAAGACCACATCTGTTCTGATGAAGGTCTGTGCACGAAGCCACCATTAGCTTTGTGGCACCTTCATACCTTCTGGTGTTTGAGCCGGTTGGAGATTGGCTCCATCCACAGCATAATTTAGCATAAATTAGAGCTGCTTGAAATTTATGTCCAGATGCCTGCAGGAGGCTATTTGAGAATTGAGGCTTCCTAGCACCAAGCCACTCCCTCCTCTTTCCTGTAGAGATGCTCATTGAAGCTCCATAGGGATCACCAAGGGAATCCGCAGGCAGCCGCATGAGATGGACTAGAAGAAAGCAGCCGGAGAGCCCAGATGTGCCCTGTGCGTGTATTTGTACAGTCTGACCAGCGCTGCCAGCTGGAAGTTAGCATGAGAAGTTGGAAGAAATAGCAAGCATCCCCTTCCTGCTCAGGGACATAGCCAGGGGCTTGTGCAGGGTAGGAGCTGTGTAAGGGTGTGTTCTACCCGTGTGAAGGCTCCCCTTGCTGGCCAGTAAGGCAAACCTCTGACTGGGCATCCGTACCCAGCATTTGTGCTATCCCCTAGAATTTCCCTCCTGCATTGTATGTTCTAGCCTCCATGATCTGTTCTGTCTGCTCTGAGAATTGCATGCACACTAAACCTTGGGATACGTTTCCCTTAATATGCAAAGGACACAAACAGAGGTGGGGTGGGGGTGCCTTTTCCTGTAAGCGAGGAGGGGTGGAGGGTAGCTGTTTCTGGGTGTGGGGGGGGGTGCCACGTTCATTGGACTGTGCCTGCACTGGACAGAAGAAGAGGCTGGGGTAGGGGTTGAGAGGCAGTGTATGCGAAGCACTCTGTAATGTTCAGCATCTGTATCCAGATATTCCTTATCCCAGGGGCTGTGCACGAACCTGACAGCTAAGCTACACGCTACACGTTTGGAGAGGGAGGCACATTCTGCTACAACGCCGGCTGGTGCATGCGCAGCTCTGGTGCTGACTGTGGAGGTGGGGGAGTGGGGACCACATCACTGTCTTCCAGCTCTGAGCTGCCAGTTGCTGGTTGCCAAGCAGTTATCATTGTTTCTGTGACGATTGCAGAGGCTGTTGCTAATTGAAGAAGCCCCCACAGCATCCTTCTCTCTCCTCCTGATCCTGATTTCATTTTAGAGGCAAAAGGGGGAAGAGAGAGAGAGAGAAAGAGAGAGAGGCTTAAGATTTTTTGCATTAAATTTTTATTTTTTTTGTGGGGGTGGGAAATTTTCTCTCAGCTGGTGATTAAGTGATGGACTAGTTACTCATCCTTATCCCTCTAGCCTTTGTGTGTGTGTGACTGAACACACACATACACACGCGCACACACTCTGTAAAATCCCGTTTGTCACTGCAGTGGGCACAAATAGGTGAGCATGACTACAGCCAAGGAGCAAAATGCATCAGGGAAACAAGCCCAACAGCAAGAACAGGTAATGCTGTTTATTTTCCTCACTTGAATACAGATATGGATTTGAATTCTATAGTTGTAATTGTCTTATTTGATGATGATGCTAATGATGATGATTTTTGTTTGTCTTGGTGTACATTCCTAAAATTGTCACCTGAGTCACCTGTCAGTGGAGAGAGGGAGGAAAGTACTGTGTAACTGGGTTGATGGTCTGTTGCTGCTATCTTTCTTCCTCCCTCCTCCAGCTATTTTTAACAGATTGCACCTTACAATCAATAATATATAGGTGAGGAGTGCTTCTTTTTCTTATTCTGTGACTTGCTCAGTGTGTGTGCGTGGGGGTGTTTGGTACAGTATACTTGGACAGAGGCCCCGGCTCCCTGGATTATTCAGTTTTGCATTTGGAACTTGCAAGGCTTTTTAACAAGAACTTTGCAGTTGGACATAAAAATTGCAAAAGTAGATTTTGGCTCCTGACTTGAGCGCTTAGTGTGAAATTATTGCTTGGGGTTTCGTCAGCGTGACACTTTGCAATATGCAGTTTATACCCAGAACATGTGTTTTGTCCACATAATCCATATGTATGGATGAAATGCAGCCATGTCTCACTGTACCTCTGTTTCCCCTTATAGCTTTACGTATGCTTATATAAAGGGAACAGATAAAGACTTAAGTTTTCTTGTTTTTCGTAGTCTCAGATCATTGTTTGTAGGCATGCTTCTGCTCATCTTCGTTCTGTGCTGGTAAACAAAGTGGAAACTTTCCCTAACAGAAAAGCAAGAGCCATATCATTAGCTCGAAGTGATAGGCACGGTGACATTACCTGAGATTCAGCTAAAGACTGCAAAGATTTCAGAGATTCTTCTATGGTAGCAAAGCAGAAATTCCATCATCCTCACAAACCTGCTTCCTTTCCCTGCACACACGTTGTCAGAGTCTACAGGGAAATAAAGATGACTCTATCTGCTTCAGTTCTTGCATTCTTATATTTTTATTGTCTCCTTAAGAGATTGGAAGTTCACCTCTTTAATCATTAGTTGGGAGAGCATGGGAGGATAATTTAAACAGATCATTTGGGATACACATTAATGCTTAAAATAATTCCCTCCTAGGTTGATACACTGAAAGTCTCAGGCATTTTTTTTGGTGTTATAATTTAGGGAAATGGAATTCCCTGACACCAAAAGTAACATAATGTGATATGCATTCACAGGGTGACATTTTACTAACGGCCAACTGTTCTGTTAAGATGTAAAGAAAGCAACTTTGAGACTGAGAGCAAAGGGACTGTGCCTTTAATCAAACCTTTCATCTATGCAGTGCTCTTTCTTTCTCTCTTCACTATTTGTTTTTTGGGATGTGTATTTTTGTCATTGTTTGCTGCAGATAAAAATGAGCAAAGCTATGTGTCCGGGAGGACGGAACATAAAAACTGCTTCTTATGAGCAATAAGGATCTTTGGGGGTTTTGTCCATAAAAGCCCAGTGAAAGTGCTGATTATTTTCCCCAAGGCACTGTGGGCTCAAAAAGTGTAAATCAGTTGCCTTTTGTATCAGAGTTTTGCTTCTGTTTTAAGTAGTGTTACCCTCCTAATGCCATTTTGTTAATGACTTGCTGTCCTTTTGCTACCTCTCCCTCCTCATGTTCAGTGCAAAAGGCACAGAATGTGTGTCAACCTTTTAGCATGATGCAGAGGTTCGTGATTGAACACAATTTATAACTGATTAAGTAGCAGTTGTAGACCTATGGCACACTTAATAATTCTAAAAGCACACACGGCCTAAGCATGGCTTGCTCTGACTATGAGAGAGAAATTTCAGGCATATATAAATAGGATGTTGCTGATGAATAATACTCTCTGAGTCTGTTAGAAAGTTTCCCAGCTCCTGCAACATTTTCTATAATTTTCCTTATGCATCTGGCTCTAAAATAACTTGATGCCAGGGGTCAGCTTCTCAGCTGATGTAGATAGGAACCGCTTTTTGGACCCCATCATACTTGCACCTATATATAGAAGAGGATGATCCAAATCCTTGTTTTATTAAAGTAAATAATTCATAATTGTAAAAAAAATGTGGAGTCCTTAGGCATTTTCAGCTGGAGGGTGGTTTGGGTATACAGGGAACCATTGTTCTCATCTTGTTTAAAACTGGCCAGGGAGCTGAAGGTTGTATGTACCTGGGATAAAATAGTAGCAAAAGTGCTGCTCTGCCGGTGTAGGGGATTGAGTCGTCTTCAGAAGCAGCTGCTACTGTCATATAAGATTGGGACTGTTCCATTTCTGCATTCCTCATTGTGACATCTTCTTGGTCCAGAGGCATTCAAGTTTCACACTTGGCTGAAGTGCATTCTGCTTGCTGTAAAATTAAGCTAAACACAAAACGGTCAGTAAATGACATTACAAAAGTAAGGAAATGCAAAAAATTAAAAATGCAAAACCTTTTGCACGTTACAAGTCAAAGCTATATGCTTATCAGTGTCTCTGGAAGAAAAATCAGGTTGTGCCAAAATAAAAGTCTTAATTGTTCTTAAAATGGGGAGAAGCGAGGGTTCGGGGCAGGGGGGAGATATGCCCATGTTTTGGGGATGTGCTCTGTACAGATATGACTGTCTGAGGTCAGTGAATGAACACCCTCCCCCCTATTAATAGATTAAAAATATTTTTTTAAATGGATATATGATCAACAACTTATCCATCTTTAATCTGTACGAATAGCCCCCCCCCCCCCCTCTTTCCATGCTTGCTGTTTCACACACGTAAAATATTAGAGGGTTCTTTAGGGGAATCTGGTATCTTTTATTAGACCAACTGAAATAGTTGGAAAAATTTTTCTTAGCAAGCTTTTGGGTTTAAAACCCCTTTTTGTCTTTTAAACCCAGAAGCTTGCTAAGAATTTTTTTTTCCAGCTATTTCAGTTGGTCTAATAAAAGATATCGGATTCACCCAAAGAACCTTGTCTATCTATGTCCTTAGACCAACACAGCTACACCCAGGTAAAATATTAAGCCTTCCAAGTCCAGCATACAACACAGACAATATCAAGTGAACTAGGAGAGTTGGATGTAGTTGTCTGTTTATCCTTCATTGCTTCTGCTGTAATAATGACTTTTTTCCCCACATACATTTGGAGACATGGACAGAGCATGGCTCACTGGCGGTATACTGTATATGTTGGCATGGAGTCTGACCTCACAGCCCACTGAAGTTAGTAGAGATCCCTGTTGACTCCAACTGGCTTTGGACAAGGCTTAGAGAGAAGACCGAGCCTTTATCTCTGCCTTTGGGGATTGTTACCTTGTCGTGGGAATGAGCTTGAAGTTTAAGACTTCAACAAATGAATATAGAAAAAATAGCAAATCCGTAGCACAGGTCCTCAGGTAACGTAAGTCAGTGCAATTTTGCTTAGCTCCATGGAACTACAGTGTCGTATGTGAGCATCAGGCCTAGCGTGTTAAGTAGGGTGACCCTACATGCCAGTTTGGCCAGGGCACCCCCGGATTCCATAAGGCGGTCCCAGCCGGTTGGTCAAAAGTCCCGGCTTGGGACAGGCAGAGTGGCATGGTGCACGAGTAAGGGATCCAGGCAGGCAGGCACTGGTGCTGCTGTGTGGGAGGAAGGTGGGCAGACTGGGGCAGGTGCCACTCTGCCCGCATGTGACAAGTTGTAATGGGCAAGTTGCTAAAATGAGATTTTTTTTTTTTTAAGTATATTAAAAACCAAAACAGATTTGTCAAGCAGTACCAGAGTAAATAGAGACAGTTGAGGAGCAGGCCTTTTAAAAGAAAACTCTTTAAAAGGTTGATGGATTAACTTGATGCTTGAACATTAAAATTTAAGTAACTCATTCTGCTTCCATTGAAATTAATGGAAGTTTTCCCATTGATATGAATGGCAGCAGGATTACACTGTCAAACATGCACATTTCCTAGACAGGTCGAGTTAATGATAACCATTTACACTCAGTCTGTTGTCACATGCGCCGACAAAAATTAGATAAAAAAAGTGACAGGTTGGAAGATGATTTTGGATTGAAATGGCCTCTCAAGGAAATGAGATCAGATCAATAGTATAGTACACTCTAGTAATAGTCATTAATAATAAATTTTCTTTATTTTCAAAACCTACCAAATCTCCCATGATACGTGACCAGAAATGGAGAGAAGACAGTTAACTCAGGAAACCTAATCTAGGTTCAGCAAAGAGAAGAGGGATGGAAAGATTAATATTTCATGTACCATGGCACATTGTACAGAAATATAACCCGTAGTATGTTGCTGCAAAAGTACCATCATACAGTGCATCCAGAAAAGCGGGAACATACACTTTGCAGCACCTCAGTGGCTTTTGAGGCACTGCAAAATGCATGTGAAAAGGTTCCAGAAAATCCTAGCATCTAAACAAAACAAAAACAATGCTTAAAAAAAAAGTGGGGTGGTGCACATGCAGCAGTATATGTCACCTGAAACCAGTGCCTGGCAAGCCAGAGCCATACTCTGGCTGCTGCCCAGGCTCCGCACACCTAGATTGCTGCTGCTGCTGCTGCTACAACTGTAGGAGGCCTCCAGGTAAGGCTGCTGGGGCCAGCCCCTACCCAATCTGGGCCAATTTTGCTGCATGCCAGAGTATGCACGCAGAAGTGTTCCATGGGGACAAGTAGTAGCAGCATAGCTATGACGTCAAATGGGTAAGGTAACTAGTAGGGTGAAAGTGCTAGACTTTAGGAAAGCTGATTTCAATGAACTCGGGCAATTAGTCAAGGATGCACTGCAGAGTAGGAGTTTTGAAGAGATGGGAGCCCAGAAAGGGTGGCTGTACCTTAAGGAAATGATCCTTTGGGCACAGAGGGAGATGATCCCAATGCGAGGAAAAAGAGGGAATGGGGCCAGGAGGCTTCCTTGGCTGACCAGAGAAATCCAGGGCAGTCTGCAGACTAAAAGGGGAACATATAAAAAGTGGAAATGGGGAGAGATACTCATCTTTGGTGATACCTCCTCTGCTTGCACTTGTAGGGAGGCAGTTAGACAGGCCAAAGCTACCATGGAGCTGAGGGTGGCATTCCAAGTAAAGGATAACAAAACATTGTTTCTTAGATATATAGAGAGTAAAAGGAAGGCCCAGGGTGGAATAGGACCCCTACTAAATGGGCAGAAGCAATTGGTGATGGACAGGGGGGACAAGGCTGATCTCCTCAACGAGTTCTTTGTCTCAGTGTTCCCAAGTGAGGGGCAGGACAAGCCTCTCACTGGGATTGTAGAGGCAGGAGCAAGGCACCAGACTGCCATGCATAGACCCTGAGATGGTGCAGAGTCACTTGGAAGAACTGGTTGCCTTTAAGTCAGCAGGCCTGGATGAGCTCCATCCGAGGGTGCTGAAGGCACTGGCCAACATCATTGCAGAGCCACTGGTGGTGATATTTGAACGCTCATGATGCACAGGCCAGGTCCTGGAGGACTGGAAAAGGGCCAATGTTGTTCCCATTTTCAAGAAAGGTAGGAAGGAGGACCCGGGCAACTATAGGCCAGTGAGTCTCACCTCCATCCTTGGCAAATTCTTCAAAAAAATTATCAAGGCTCACATTTGTGAGAGCCCGGCATGACAAATTATACTGAGGGGAAACCAGCATGGGTTCGTAGCAAGTAGAGCATGCCTGACTAATCTAGTCACTTTTTATGACCAGGTTATGAAATGCCTGGACGCAGGAGTAGGGGTTGATGTCGTATACTTAGACTTCAGGAAGGCCTTCGATATGGTATTCCACCCTATACTGGTGGACAAGTTAAGAGGCTGTGACTTGGATAACTACAGAGTCTGGTGGGTGACGAATTGGCTAGAGGGTCTCGCCCAGAGAGTCATAGTGGCTGGGTCAGTATTGACCTGGAAGGGTGTGGGCATTGGGGTCCCGCAGGGCTTGGTCCTTGAACCGATACTCTTCAATGTCTTCATCAGCGCTTTGGACAAGGGAGTGAAGTGTACTCTGTCCAAGTTTTCAGATGACACAAAACTGTGGGGAGAAGTGGACACACCGGAGGGCAGGGAACAACTACAAGCAGACCTGCCTGGACAGGTTGGACATATGGGCGGAAAACAACAGAATGCAATTCAACAAGGAGAAATGCAAAGTACTGCATCTAGGGAGGAAAAATGTGCAGCACACCTACTGCCTAGAGAATGACCTGCTTGGTGGAACAGAAGTGGAAAGGGATCTTGGAGTCCTAGTGGACTTCAAGATGAACATGAGTCACCAGTGTGACGAAGCCATCAGAAAAGCTAATGGCATTTTAGCATGCATCAGCAGATGCATGACGAACAGATCCAAGGAGGTGGTACTACCCCTCTATTGGGCGCTGGTCAGACCGCAGTTGGAGTACTGCATGCAGTTTTGGGCACTGCACTTCAAGAGGGATGTGGATAACTTGGAGAGGGTCCAGAGAAAGGCTACTCATATGGTTAAGGGCTTGCAGGCCAGGCCCTATGAGGAGAGACTGGGGCACCTGGACCTCTTCAGCCTCCGCAAGAGAAGGTTGAGAGGCGACCTTGTGACTGCCTATAAGTTCCTCACGGGGGCACAGAAGGGAATTGGTGAGGCTTTGCTCACTCAGGCACCCCCAGGGGTTACAAGAAATAATGGCCACAAGCTAGCAAAGAGCAGATTTAGACTAGCCATGAGGAAGAACTTCTTCACAGTTAGAGTGGCCAAGGACTGGAACGGGCTCCCAAGGAAGGAGGACCCGGGCAACTATAGGCCAATCAGTCTCACCTCCATTCTTGGCAAAATCATCTAGACCCAGCACTCTTTCCTGCCTATGCAAGGGGTTGGACTCAAGGATCTATTGAGGTCCCTTCTGACCCTAGCATCTATGAATCTATGATTCTCCACAAAAAGAAGCCTTAGCATAACAACCCTGACAATATAAAATGCCTAAAATGAATGCCAGATTACATTGTCAGGATAGTGTAAAGAAGCTATTGTGGGGCTGAGAGTCCTACACGCTACTCTTGTGTCTTGTGGGAATGTATTCTTCTGTCTGGTGACAATATCACCATGTTATCGGCTTAAGAAGCCTTGCTGTTATTTTCAGTGGAAACTAAGTTGGGCTAGGGACAGACATTACACCTAAACTGGTTTAAGTGATCAAAAACTGGGTTAAAACTGTAACAGAACAGATGTTGAATGCACATAAATCAATTTGAAAATGGCTGAAACCAGTTTGAGAGAAATCTGGTTGAATATAGTATCAGACTTAACTGATTTGGGTCAAACCTGTTTATGCAATGCCTGTCCCAGACCCCTTGCTGGTTTAAGTTAAACCAGACTCCCCCAGCATGCTCTCTGGGCTGGGAGGGGCTCTCTGCTCCACAGCAGGGCTGGCTCCTTGCCTCTGCTCCCTGGCTGGAGGTCTGGCGGAGACTGCAGGCATGTGCCTGGCTTCCCTCTCATCACCACTCCCTGCTAAGGAGGGATTCCCCCATCCCCTGTTCCTTACACAGACGCCTTTCAGCATTAGCTAGCAGACCACATGCTGGCTACAGTCTGTGATGTGGCAGATGGGACAAAGGCAGAATCAACAGGTAGCTGGTAATATCTCTGTTGTTTTCTTAATTGAGTGATAAACGCTGAGTTAGGGGTAATAAAACACCGTTATCAATTCCCTGCTGGGCTGCTCAGGAAGGGGGCCACGAGCCCTCAGGTCAGCACTGTAGAAAGGAAGGGAGGGCTGCTCTAACACCCCCAGCTTCTAGCCTGAGCCAGTGCAGGCATGTGCCTGCATTTTTTTAGTCCAGAGGGACTGTCTGAACAGTTACAAATTGGTTTATCCTTGCCAGGTTAGACTAACCTGCAAAGATTGAATCAATTCAGGTCCAGGGTTTTTAAACATCTGTCCCTAGCCGTGAAGTCTGGAAGGTTCTTGTGACTCACTCCCTAGGTTCCACCAACTTGTGCTTCAGAATCCCCCTTGTGGTCCCCCCGGGACTGAAACTTCATCTGAACAGAAAGTGAGGACCCCGTTGTACATATTGTCTGCTTCCCTGATTCCAGTGGGGGAGGAGTAAGCTTGAGGTGGGCCAGCTGAGATGAAGAGCAGTTGGGGCTAGGCCTCCCAGGAGATGAGGTAAATCAGCATCTCATCTTGGCAGCCTATAATAGCAATGCTGCTGCATAGCCCTGGCTTGAATTTAAAGCTGTCCTCTTCTAAAGGTGAACTCATTGCTTGTGAGGCTCATTCTAGCCACCTCTAAGTAAGGTGTTGGCTCTGTCAACTATAGTTATGCAAAAGACCGAGAAGAGTGTCATTTTGTGAATGCTGACATTCAGGAATAGGAAAAGAACAATAATGAACCTGGCCCTGAGTTACACGGGAAACAAAGCCAGGTTTATTTTTCTGTTCAGGCTGAAGTAGATGTTAAATGCACTTGGGTGGTTTTTTTGTTCCAAAGAAAATTATTGGTGTGTGACAATAATATTCTTATTTGATAACTGCTTTATAAGTTGCGTATCATGTTGTAGATCCAAGACAGACATTCTCCAGGAAGTCACAGCGAACATTTGTGTTTCATTCCGTTAATGGTATCTGATCTGTTTCTCTAGAGATTAAATTTCTGTAATAGGCCTCCCGAGAACACTGCTTTCAAGAACACGAAATTGCATTGCACTGTGGTAACATTTTCAAGGTGTCAATTTGCTATATACAGTGCAAGCCACACAAATGTGGGGAAAAGAGAACTGCGGGTGCAAGAAGGAACGTCTAAAGTGTATCTCATTCAAAACATTTAAAATTATTCATATTTACCATTTTAGATTTAATTAGCATCTATAGACTCTCATCAGGTCAGGACCATACTGCACCTGGCACTTCACCCAGTACATGACAAGCCACGTCCCTCAAATTTCCCAAAACAAATTGGGTTTGGTTGGCCCCTGCTTCACTTTGCTCCCTATCTCCCCTGGGAGAGAAACACTCAGAGGATCCGTGCCCTGTTTAGGAATTGCAGTAGTGGGGGTGAGAATGAGAATTTGTTATTGTGGTCCTGGTTCGTAGGAGGACTGAAGGCAGCAGTTATTCATGGGGTAGACTAACCACCTGCTCTTGGGACTACACCAGAGACTACTTCTTGGGCTCTACATGCCTGGTGATGACATCTGTTTGTGGACACTTTTATGTTGCAGCTTCCTGGCCTTTTTTTGTCAAGGATGAACAATGTTAGGCAGCTAGAAGCCACAGTCCCTAACTTCCAGTACGCCCCAGTTAGATTGCAATGCACGGGACCAAAATTTCAAAAGAAAAATGACTTAAAAAGATAGTGGGTACTGGCTCCTTTTTGCTTCTCTAGAGCATCCAGTGGCTTGGATCTAGTTATGAACGATGCAGTCAAGAAGGTTCTGCACTGTTGTAGTCAGCTAGGGAAGTAAGACTTGTCTGCGTTGTATTCTTACTGTGAATGCTGATTCTCCCTGATCCTCACAAAACATAAGGTGCCATGAATCACGGTCACTGATGCTGTGAATTCAAAACAAGGCAGCAATACCCCATATTTAAAGTACAGCAATACCCCATACCATGGAGCATACACTTAATGCATTTTCTTCCCTTCTTTATGGGATAATGTCTTTGCTTTTTTGAAAAAAAGGTGGTTCTGAAGGGGGCTTTGAATAAGAGGAAAGGGTACAGAGAGAACTAAGGTGATCTTCTACTCTGAGCTAGGAGGGCAAATGCCTTCTGGGAGGAGAAGCCAGAAAGGGCTAGACTGGATGCGTGAGATGAGCTGGCAGAGCAAGTCCCATAGCTTGTTTTGTAAACTTGAAGGGAGGCTTGGTAGGGGAATAACGTGAGTGTCCAGAATGATTCAAAATAAAAAGTGGCGGTGGCACTGTGGGAAGAAGGGTGATTGTGGGGGCACCGGGATTTTCTTCCCTACTCTGCCCCAGGCAGCAGTGTAGGGACACAGCCAGGCGCCTGGGGCAAAGCAGAAGTGGCAACTTCCTGTTGCCGGCGTGATTGTGAGCACCAAAGTGCCAGAAGCAGTCACTCCCACCCCCAAGTTGGTACTTGGGGAACATGGCCCTACTGGCCCCCTCCTCCCACCTGCACCTCTCCCCTCTGGTTACATCACTGGCCACAGATTTCCTATGGGACCACAAACAAGGTCCCAGATCCTCCAAGGTATTTACCAGTAAGCACCCAACTACACTCTGTGTTTCCCAGCCTTTCTGTCCCCAGTTTAATACAAAGATGATAGCATTTCTCTATCTCACAAGGGCATTGGGAGGATAAATAGATTTAAGCTATGAAGTGCACTCGGATAATACATTGATTGGAGACACAGAAGTACCTTAGATATCTAGATAGACTCCTTGACATTTAGAAAATAGGACTATAGGAGGGCCATAAAAGAGGGCCTTGAAATAGCTCATCTGAGAAGTTAAGGCACAAGGAAGGATTTCGACGGAAGTGGGTCCAAGTGAAGGCAAATCCTGGCAGGGTTCCAGGCGTGGTGGGAAGTAAACTTGCAATATGGGAGGCAAATTCAATTTGGATTTATACATGGCTCTAAGCTTTTTGGAATTGGAAGCAAACATAAAGCCTGTTTCAATGCTGGAGAGCAGAAGCCAGTATCATTTCACATGGGGCAAGAGGGTTGTTTATTCTGGAAGACAGCTTTGGTTTCGGCAGTGGGCCTGCCGAGTGTAGACATGAAGGCAGATGGAAGGGAGTCAGAGGTGATGTAGAGTTGGATATCATGCTCAGTTGACAGTGTCTAATGCTTACGGTAAAATAAGACCTTGCAGGAGGATGGGGAAGAGAAGGCGGCTGGAGATGGAGGGGCCATGCCCTCTGCTATGAGGCATTGGACATAGCTTTGTGAAAGTCAGACGGGGAGTATAGATTTACATGGGCTGAAGTTTAACTGCAGAACTTAGGGGCACTGTATAGTAAAGGGTAAAGGCTCTGTTAGAAGCATTGAGGGGTGATGAGAGCTGAGCTGGAAACTGAGGAGCAGTATGGAGGTGCCGGGCACTTGAAGCAGAGATGTCAGTGAAAGCTCTTTACAGATCCAGGAAAATAAGGGAGGGCAGGAGGATCAGCAGTCTGAAGAGAAATCATTGTCCATCTGGGGAAGGACAGTCTTACTACTGTGCTTTGAAAATATTTAAGCTTCACAGCATCCATGCCAGGTGGTTGGGGCCCCTCTGAAGTGCTGAGTGGCAGCTATACAGCAGATTATGCCAGATCATGGAGACAGCATGAAGTGCAGGCCTGTATTTTTGCAGGGTCTCTGCTATGGGTTTATGCTGTGGCACAGCTTTGCCATCAGTGCAATGAGGATGCCCATATTTATTTACCCACCTTCCTTGCAAGGAAGTTTGCCAGGATTATTTAGTTAAACTGTGTGGAGCACTGCTGTGACTGTGCAGGATGCTGCTTTCCATCGGAAATTGCAAGCTGAATGTACGTGGATCAAATGTAATTGTTTACAGTGACACTTGGCCCAGCACCTGCTCACAGTCAACACTGGAGTTCCTACACAGGGTCCTCTCCTACCAGGTAGATATGCAAGACCAAAATCTGTGGGATCTGTGGCAGGGCCCTAATGCCTTGGAGAACTCAGGTGAGTTCCCATAAATGAGGTGTCCGGCATAGGAGTTTTAGTCTCTCAAAAGATTCAGTGAAATATAGGAGTCTGTCAAAAAATGGATGCATGAATGGTTGTGTTTGGAAGATAGACCAGGGCTGCCAGTATTTGCATGCAGCAGGATGGAGAGAATTAGCCAAGTGTGAGGACTGGGATGCTTCATGGAGAAAGAAGTCTCTGAGTCTCCATTACCTTGTATCAGTCGGATACAGGAGTGCAACAGGGGTGCATTACACATCCATCACATCATTGGGAAACTTTCTGCACATGCTTAGTAAGCATCCATGCAAGGTTCAGAGAATCAGGGGCTAAATATTTCATGTAACAATAGGAAAATGAGACAGATTGAGGTACTTGTTTAGGGAGAGTTAAGCTGAGCTTGCAGGGGAAATGATCATCGAAAGCACATTACAGAGGAGAAGGAGGAAGAGTTTATGATGATTGCAATAGCAATAAAAGCAACCTAAGACCTAAGTGTTTTTCCTTAATATACTCTTAAAGCCTATTTTCTCAAATCGGTCACTCTGACAGCAAACAATTGTGGATTTTACTCATTTATAAATAAAGTCGACGTGAAAATAAAGGTAAATTTTATACAAAGATTCACAGTGCATTGATGAAAGTAGTTCTTAACTGCTGCTGTGCTTGAAATTGGAGTGATAATAAGCCTTCAGCTGAAGCAATTAGTCTGCAGTTTTTGACTCCATTACCTTCACTTATGTCTGTAGCTGAATAGTTACGCTAAGATATTTAAAGCTTAGTTGCGGTATGTTATTGTCAAAAGTGAATTTGCAACTTAAAAGTTGATTTAGTGTTAACTTAGCTCAGCAGAGATATAGTTTTAAATATGGAGCTGCCTGGTGGTGAATGTATATAGTTTTATATTATGCAGAATGCATTTTGTATCTTTAATTTAGCATAATCATATACTGTGACCAGCCTCTCAACTCTTCCTATGTAGGGTCTAAAAGGGTCTGATACTTAATCTCCATAGGGTTGTAAGATTTAATTAGCATACATTAAGTGACATAATGAGGCCTCAGTATGTTGACAACCTTACACTTTTACCTTCCCATTTGTGTGGTCAAAGCAACTAGATTATCCTCAAATGCATAGGCAGCATTTTGTAGGTGCTGGTGGAGAGAAGCTGAAAGATGCAAAGGGGAAAAAAATGCATCTGAATTCAGCCCTTATTAAATGAGAGAAGAATAAAACCATTTTTATTAACTGTGCAAAACCGAGCTAGTCCTTGAGTGATGTAGTAAGATGGCAAGAACTTCAGAATTGTTCTTGTTCTTGCATACTTTGGTAATAAGTACGAGAAGTGCTTAAAATTCAGAAATGTAGTGAAACTTTGATCTCTGCGTGCTTAAACTTCAGTTTCTATAGATGTCATGGCACTGAGTGCAGTGGGAACTGATTGCTCATCATCATATTGGAAATATGTGCCTGGCTCATGTTACTTTCTTTTTTTCATTTAAATTCTGGTATTCACCATGTATGATGGCCCAGTGGAACCTACCAGTATACAACATCCTCGTCTTTTTTTAATATGTATTTCTAATATTGCAGTATGTGTGAAACAAAACTTCAGCATATTGGCATTTTGTAGACTGTTGATTCACCGAATGTAACAACTCCCTGAGATTAATCTTGGGGAATTTAATCTGCACAGGATTCAGCTGCATTAAATCAGATTCCTTTTCCTCGTAAGGTGTAATACACGGTTTTACATGGACTGTATTGATGCTTGGCTTTGCTGTTGCAGTTTCACTATAATTAGAAGTTTTATTACCCCACACTCAGAGTTAAAACAGCCAGATAAAACAAAGAACAGTTGTGAATACACGGGGCAGCAAAATCCAAGGAGAAATTGATTGAAATAGCCCTGTAAAGTACTTAGCACATAAGGCTTGTCCATTAGTAAAATGTGTATTGATTAGTGAACCTTTTGACTTTTTTCTTGTTGGGAAGGATGAAGATTTTTTTTTCAGTTCTTTATTGTTTAAATCCTCAGCTATCATTCACATGGTCTGGCCTCCAGTACTGTTTATCCATCAGTTTTGTAAATGTCATATTTTTAACTCTAGCATCACTATATGCCTATATACGCCTCTGACAAAGGATGCGTCGGAGCAGACTTGGTTAATCAATTCATTGAGTCTGCTGGAGCGTTGTAACTAAACGGCTCCAGCGTGCTGCAGCGTCACGTGTATTCGGTGCCCTGCATTTCAGAATGACAAGTTTCAGAAACTTGTTGAACAAGCTTTAGTGAAAGTGCCCCTGCAGCCATTCTGAAGTACGGGACGCTGAATACACATGACGCTGGGGCGCTTTAATTAGAGTGGCTGCCCGGGAGCAGAAAGGCACTTTTAGACCGCATTGAAGTTTGTATCCTTGTAGCACAAAGATGCCTCACATTTTTTGTGAGGTTCATTATGTTGAACTGCCCTCCCCCACACATCCCCCCTATCCTCCAACAGGACCGCTCTTCTCTCAGTTGCTAGATTTCAGTGAGGGGCTCTGCCCTGTACTGAATGAAGATCGTTCCCAGTACCTTGTTCTGGTCTTGCTAGTATCCCAAAGTCCCTTACCTCAGGTGATAATGGGAGATCTGTTTTCTGCAGACGTGCTATTCTCCCAAATCACTGCACATGTCAGCGCTTCTTGATCAAAGAGGAGACTTAACTGGAAGAGGAGCAGTCTGTTGGGTACATTGTTTTCCCGTGCGAAACATAGATCCACACACCAGCCAGATGTTCCAGACAGAAGTGATGACTAAAGAGAAAAAAGATGTCAGAATAGCTTAACAGCCCCCAGACAGTCCACTTCTTTGGGAGGAATGTCCTTGTAGATGTATATTAGACCTCCAATTTTCAGCCCCATGTCTTCACTGCAGACTTAGAGACAATAGATTATAACACATACCGCCTATGCTTGCTGAAAACACGGAGAGCTTTGGGAACGTGCAGAAGCTTTGACAATGTCTAGAAAAGAAATTAACCTCAGGAAAGAGGCAAAGCCTTATGAAGTCAATGGTCAAATTTCATGGAAATTTGGACCAGACCCCTAAGTAAGCTTCCCCGTATACAAATAAGTGCTTTTGAAGCAAAATTGGCACCATAAGCTCCCTTGTTCCTAGAGATTTATTATCAACGTTCTTCCTCAGCCTTGTTTCATTTCAGTTTGGGGCTTCAGTGCGGTGTTCTGGATATTGGACATTATTTTTTTTTTTCTCTATGTGGCATTTCCTCTCTATGGAATTAAATTGTTTCCTATCCAAGTGATGAAACAATTTCTCTTTCTTCTTCCCTCAGTTTCCCATCCAAAGAATGTACCCTACTATTATCAGAGAGCCCTTTTTCCCTTGACCAAGGACAGTATGAACCTTCATTCATCTTATTGTGTAGGGTTTTTTTGTTTTACTGAAAGAGTTAAATAAGATGTATTTAATGTGCAAATTGAAACTGAAAAAGTGAACTGTGGAAGGGTAATTTCTCCCTGCTTGTCAGCCATCCTCCCACCTAGGAATATCATTAACCTGCTAGGTGTGCTGCTGTCAACAGAAATAAATGCCATTTCTGTCATCTGACAGATTCGTCTTTGCCTGTCCACTAGGTGAACTCTCTTGGAGACCGGGCTGAATAAAGAGTGCAGGATCAGGACCGTGAAGCAAATTAGTTTCCTATACATCTAAGTATCTTTTCAGTTACTTGTAATGCTCTAGTCATGTACTTTTTTGATCTGCATACAAAGAAGTTAACATTAAAGTGTTTCCTGCCAGGAAGGCAAAAACCTTCTACGCCTTCCAGGAACTCCAGAACGACTGATCCTGCCACTGGCTGTGCACAGTCACTAGTACAGGACTCGTGCCACTGCTTATAGGGCGAGGGCATCAGGTTTTTTGCCGAAAATGCCAGTTCATCGACATTCAAAAACTCATTCTGAAACCAGAATAGTTGTCCGCGAATCTTCTGACTCTAAAAGCATTTGTTGAGGAAAATGTTGGCAAATTTTGTAAGCTGGAAGGGCAGATGGACGCCAGATTTTTCTCAACATCCCATGTGAAAATGTTTAGAATAGATGAGGAGTTATCATTTCAAAGCTTGTGGAAATTTGGACTTTTGGAAAAAAAAAATCCGAGTTGAAAATAATTCTTGGTTCACTTGGACAGAAGCCCTGCGCTCTGTGAGAAACGCTGCTATAATCTATTAATACGACGTATGAGAAAATGCCTGCCTGTGCAGGAAACGCCTCGTGCATGGAGTTAGCGGATGAATGCAGCAGAACTCAACAAGCACACTCATTCTCTGGGGGGACGGGTACATAAATACTTCCAGGACACGTATAAGCTGCATGTTCTTTTCTGCTCCAGTCTTATTCGGCATCTTATGCTGGGTCCATCATAGGTGTATGCAAGCTGCCGGAGAGGAGATGGCCTCTAAAATTCAGAAAGCCATTTCTTCTCATTCCCTCTCTTCCCTCCCGCCTTTCAGTACACACTTTGGATCAGTGAAAGAAAAACGTGGCAGAAAGGAATTCGTTTCAAGGCCAGGATCAAACACCGTTTGCATGTTTACATGTGGTCGGCCACTCGTCAGGAGCAGTACATGACTTTTTATTGCTGGAATTGTTGATAAAACAAGAGATGACAGGTGCTCTGAGGAGACTGAGTTTAAGTGACACCGGGATGTTTATACTTCATTACTTTTCATTGACTTGACAGCTTCCATGGAGTTTCTTTCCATTGTACAGGCCTTCAATTACCAAGTGAAGATTAGTACATGGCCTCAAGCCAGAAGGCTATGGAGTAGGAGGTTTGGGGTGTTTTTTTTTTTATATTCTTCCCCAGGCTGGACAATATAACTGACTCAGGAAAAGATCAAGCTCAATTAGAGCTTCTCGGAGAATAATTGTGTTGGCAGAATGAAAAAGCGATGACCTAGAGCTGTCTGCAAAATAAGCAGTCGGTGGAGGCCAGTGCGTACTGGGTTTATGCCCTCTTGCACTACTTTGAGGCACCAATACTGGGAACCAGGTTGCCTGCTCATATTTCTCTGCAAATAAGGGTAGGGGAAAGAGACAAAAAGCGTGCCAGCTCCAGCAGTTTAAAAAGCAAGTGAAGCCTTATTACATCATGCCGTTGGCAAAAATGCTCATAAAGGTTTGGGGTTTTTTGTTGTTTTTTTTTTTTAGCGAGGGGTTTTCTTTTTAAGTATGAAATCTGCTCCTCGCATGTCAGAGCTGTAGCTTTAAGGAAAGCACTAAATAATGCAGGCATTAGAAATGCTGCAGCCCAACTCCCTGACCTCCCTCTTCTCCCCGGAGCAAAGGAGGCTGCCCTGCAGTATGGAGGCCATGTGCTGCCTTGCTCATGGCTGGTGGCATTCCCGCTCTTGCTGTCTATAGCAGCGCGTTGTCTCGGGGGTGCAGCAGCGAGTGAACAATGCGCAGAGAGGATGGGATTGCTACGAGTTGAGTCTCATTCGCTCTCTTCACCACTTGCCCTAGTGACTGTTTGCCTTGCATTCCTTTTGCTCAGCTAGTGCCCTGGACTTTGGTTGGAAGTTGCATTTTTAGGACTGTTCACCATTTATTAAGCACATCTGAGTCGGGGGGAGCTTGCCCCCAGCTCTGTCTGTGAAATGCCATTGAAGTATATGGTTCTGTTTGTCTCAGGGTAAATGGAAGTGCAAATCTGAATGACCTTACTGGACATCCTACATTTTTAAAAAAAAAACCCTGCAGAAGTGTATTTAGATAGCTGGGATTTGGCATGAGTGGACCAATTAACTCAGAAAGCCAGGAAATATCAAATAGCTGTGGGAAATGTTGAAGGTAACAGATGAGAGGAAGCTGCCTGCAGAATCTTGATTCCATGCAATAAATTATCGCCAGCAAATTGAACTGCTGCCCATTTTTCAGCAATATTAGAGAGCTGGAAATGATGCATATTTTGGCCGGGCAGCCATCCACTATTTTGTCTTGACAAGCAAGTGATAGCAGAATGAGATAAAGCTCTAATTAGCTATTATTTTAATGTAACCTTTACTAACATATTACAGGCCTGGCATTTGAGCCCCACCTTGCAGCGTTCACTTAAACGCAGTCTGTTTTATATGCAATAAAACCTCAGGAAAATCGTGCACAATTATTCAGGGGAGTTTTCAGAGGAGTGTGACAGAATTAGGTGGTCAGGTCTTACTCAAATCTGCAGCCTCCAATATTTTATCTTCTTGCACTGCACACATGGTGAGTAATATTACAGTGAGAAATGCTTGAGTCATGTGATAAATTGTTGAACACCCAGCGACTCCAGCTGAACTCACTGGGGGCTTTTGAATGTTTAGTCCTCTTCAAAGTCAAGCCATTTATTTTAGGTTCTTAAATATAGGCTTGGGAGCCTCTCCCTCCTTGCATATAAAGCAGGATGGATTTTTATTAGCAGTCTGGTGTACTGGGCTTTTTTTCTTTTTTTTTAAATGCACTAAATATTTTAATTTTAAAATAACTTCAAATTAAAACTGAACTGCTACCTCATAGAATCTAGTCATATTAAGGGATTTAATGTGAAATAGAGGATAATATTAGGACTGATGATAAGAAGACAAAAGTAACCGTATCCCAAATATAAGAGCAGAAGGTAATATTTTTAAGGTTTTCTCTGAACCCACCGGGTAATTATGGGGCTGCATTGCCCCTCAAGTGATTGAATGTGCATAAGGTTTTGGATATGGCAGATGCTAACAACATTTAAATGTAAGGATATAGTTACGCTTTTGTAATAGGCCTGGTACTGTAATATAATCCCCATAGAGACAAGCGTGGTATTAAACCAACTCTGCCAGCAAGATGTAAGTAGTTGGAAAATAATACGTATTTACTTCATGAGTGCTTTGTGTTTTCAAATCACTTTAAAAAGCAAACCTAATATTTCTCCTGATATCCCAGTGAGGTAGAGGGTATTATTGCCACTTGGCAGATGGGACAACTGAGACATGGGTGCTATGACTTGTTCCAAGGAACTATTGCGATCATCTCGTCTGACCCCCAGGCCAGGGTGAAATAACTGTAGTTTCTGGCTCCTGCTCTCATGCTCCAGACTACATGACCTTTTACTCACAAAATCGTGTCAACTCAATCGCTTAAAGTTCATCATCTATGAATTAGAAGACAGTGCGCCAAGTCACTTGATGCTTTGGAAAACATCCATTTGGTGCTTTGGAAAATGTTACAAATAATATTTATTCTTTTATTCACATTTCTGCTATTCTGGGTATGAGTGACCATTCCAATGTCTGAAAACCTATGCTGGCACCTTTGGGGAACATGACAATTAAATTATTATATATGGTAAATTATTATAGAGCCCAAGGGTCCCAATCCTGAGGAGGCTTCTCTTTTGCTTGGTCTAGAGCAGGATAGCAGCTGCTGTAGACTGCTGCTGCCTTTGAAATGTGTCTCCACAGTGTTTGCGTTGGTGAAGTTTCATTAATTGCCCCAATAACCACATTTCCTGTGCTGTTTGAGAGAATCCAGGGACAACATGTGAAGGCCTCTGTGGTGGCAGAGGAAAACTGGGGTTTCTAGGTCCTGTCACTTGGAGGCACTTATATGCCAACCACTAATATTTTCCCTTTAATGTTTTAACCTCCAAATATTCATGAGTCAGGAATGCGGATTTGTAGATCATAAAAATCCAAAGGGACTACAGTGATCATCTGACCTGACCAATTGCATAACATCTGTCTTGCTTGATTTGATTCTCCTTTCCCATTTTAGAGATGGGGACCTGAGGCATGGAGACCGTAAGCAAATTGCTTAGGGTAACAGCAGTCTGGGTAGGGAATTGAACTCCGGTCCTAAATTCTAGACAAGCGTCTTCACCACCGAAGCATGTTTCTTCCTACTGGAGTGGGTTTCTCACTCCCTGGCTTGATTGTGGTCATTCCCTGCCAGGATCTATGCCTGTTCCCAGTGCCCTTTGGGAAGCTATTAATGCCACTGGGGTGCAACCTATTGGGAAGCGGAGTGCGACATGAATAAACTGAAGCAATCTCCTTTTAGCACTCTTAGTGGTTAGATGGTCCCCAGGAAAAGGAGACATTAGCAAGCTTTCAAAAAAGCCCAGGTTGAACTCCTCAGGCACGTCCAGCCGAGAACACGTGTGGCTCCACAAAATGCACGTGGTGCGCGTGAAAGGGTTCTCCGTGGAGCCAAAATTAGATACTGAGAAATCCCATTATCTGAAAAAAAAAAAGCAAGCTGGTACACATGGCTGCAGCGTGCATCACCTGAAACTGGAGCCTGGCCAGCCAGAGCCATGCTTCAGCTGCCAGGGAGGTTTCACTCATCCAGATCACCCAGGAGGCCCCCAGGATCCCAAGTAAGGCTGCTGAGGCCAGTCCAGGTGCTGGCGCCAGCCCCTGCCCATGCCAACCAGGGCAATTTGCCATGCACCAAAGTGCACGTACAAGGACGTTCCCCAGGGACAGCTAGCAGCAGCACAACTATGCCCAGTGCTATTTGTCCCTGGGGAAACGCGCATGCACACTTGTCTGGATGTGTCCTTCTTGGCTTTTATAGCCCAATAAGACACTCCCCTCTTGAGTAATGTATTAGCCTTCGCCTGGGGGCCATTCTAGGCCGGGGGAAAGTGCATAGGCTGGGGAAGGGGATACCTCACATTGAAAATAGAGTAATGAAAATAAATCTGATGCAGCGTTTAAGTCCACCAGAAAACCAGCATTTTGTTCTCAGTTTCTTTCTGTTATCTCTGGCAGTAGTACCAACACAATTAAAGGCGGTCTCTGCTTTGAAATATTCTGCGTGGGATCTCCTCCCTGGCTCTGGAAACAGCAGCACTGTAAGGTTTGCTAGACATAGCCTCTTTGCCACCAAAGCAGTTGCTACATTTTGTAGTAGAGGTATGCCGGCACTGGGAAGTTTGCGATAAACGTTGCTTTCAGGAAATACTTCCCAATTTAGGGCACTTGTTTCTTTTCTTTTATCTAGTGATTGCAAATGACTCTTCCCTTGGCTTAAGAGTCCAGTTTTCACCATATTTCCCAGACCTGTTCTCGTGGTGGTTTAAGGAACCTGTGCTCTTCCTCAGCGAGCCGTGTTGAAAGCTATTCAAAATCTTTTCTCATTTTTTAATTGGACTTGTTTACTCTCAGACAATTGCCCACTTTCTTCTTCCTCCTCCCCTCCAAAATAAAAGAAAGCAGTAAGGTTATGAACACAACTCCATTAAGAAACTGTGTAGCTTTCAGAATAGTGAGTATTACAAAAATCCAGGTTTGAATTTAAGGATTAAAAATAAGAAGAAGTAATATAGGTGAGCTTAAATTTGCCACTTGATTTTTCTTTTAATGTCCACCTTGTGTGTAATGTTCAGTACAGGTGAGATTTTCAAAAGCACTCCGAACTGGCTGAACTCTGTCCTAAAGTTAATGAGATTTTATGTCTGGCTTTGGTGGGGACAAAGGTGGCCCACAGCTGAGTGCTTTTAAGAAGAGACACTATGATTAGTGCTGAAAAGTCTCTGTTAAAAGCACTGGCAGAAAACGATGCACTTTACTTCGATGCATGAACTCTGCAAAGGACTCGTTATTCCTAAAGGCTGTTAGCTTTCTCTATTAAAAACAGCCTCCTATGTAATCTGCTAAAATTAGTTGGCAGCGTTGTTTGCTAGTGCATAATGTGAGCGCACGCAAGTTCTCTTATTAACCTTGAATGCAGACTTTCGGTGACCTGACTACAAATATCAGCAACCTTGAAGTCACATCACGTGAATTGTTTGGCATGCACAGGTGCAGTATTTAAATGACCTCGGGTAATGTTTTGCTATTGCTTATAGTACCTGCAAGCCTCTGAGATATAGAAGCCTTATTGTCCTGTACATCCATCGTTCTGAATGACTTACAATTTAAATAGACAAGAAATAGGTGAAAGAAGTTATTCTTGGCCCTCTCTGACAGATGGAAAGCTATATGGTTGTAATCAAGCCCTCTGCTTCCTACAAGCCATGGTTGAATTCATTCTGTACCTACCTAAGCAGCCTGCTTACACAAAGCTCTGCTGGAAGAGGTGGGGATCAAACCCACATCCTGAGTCCCAGGCCAGTGTCTTAACTTCAAGAATATAATTCTTAGTCCTGTTGCAATATAGCTGACATCTGCTGATAAGGAACAACGGTGCCTTAGTGCTAATGTTGCTCCTAAGTAGCTGATGCTGTTAGAGCAAGTGTTGCCTGAATATGTGATGGGGAAAATGTTTCCGTAGGGAAATGTTGCCAATACTCAGCGATTGTTCTTGCTAGGTATTGCCGCAAACAGGCATCAATGCTATATGCAATTCTTTCTTCTGCATCTTGTTAGGAGTTTTCCAAATCTTCCAGTCATGACCTATCTGTGAGAACAGGAGGAGAGCAGCACAGCCCACTGTAGGCAAAAGGTACCAGGTTGAATGCCTGGGAGGCTGTGGGGGCCTTACTAGGCTAAGACAGATAATGTGCTGGTGAAAGGAGAGGCCCAGAGGTTAACTTCTGCTTGGAGCCCCATAAATGCTAGCTCAAGATAGCAAAGACAAAAGGGTTTCCTTCGTCTACCAAAAAGACGTGTTCTTTGCCTGTCTGGCTGCTTTTTCCTCCTTGCACATTAAAGTTTTAAATCAGAAATATAATCTCATTCGACACAACAAATGCCGCACATGAAGGAAAATGTCACCAAAATGTTTCATTTCATGCATGGATTCTTTAATGCTGCCATGCAAATATTTTAAATGCTAAGGGACAAACTATGGTAACTGATACGATTTGTTGTGCCATGCAAGTGAAAACAGTTATCCTGAATATGTGTTACGGTGGCAAGCAAGACTGTTCCTTCAGGGAGAGCTCTCCTTTACAGCTTGCAAAATCCAATTAATTTAACAATTAATTCAAATAATCTAACAGTTAATAGAAGGAGGGCCGGTGCCAGCCCCAGAAAACTATCTGGTTTATCAATCTACATTCATGTTTTGGAAAGTATGTGTCAGCCCTTTCTTTCATGGAAGCAGTATTTCTCTTTCATGGTTATTTTTTTCCCTCTCCATTGGTCCACAGTTTCATACCTGCCATGCTGACTTGGGATGTCCAAAAATTATCCAGTTCATTTGTACAAAACTAAATAGCTGCTGCTTCTTAGCCAGCACGATGGAACTCCATTTCTTTTATTATTCATTTATTCCTACCGTGGTAGTTTCTATTAGCAGTAATCATGGATCAGAAACCAGTTGTCCAAGGTACTAGACAAGCATTTCTGCCCCAAAGAACTTAAGATGTAAGCCTAAGGTAAGAGAGAATAGGCTGACCTAGAGACGGAGGAGCAAGAGGAAATACTATGATGAGAAGAGAATAAGACGAAGGTAGTGGGAGATGGGCCTCTTTCCTTCCTGGAATGGGAAACAGGATAACTGTTGTCTGAGGGTAATAGTTCCCCATTTAAGGATTGCAGTCCCAAATGGGGTCACGATACTTACAAGTAGGATCACGAGCTCCATGGAAATGCATTTGTAAAGTGGTGATCTCATGGAAAGCGGGGTCTTGAGCCCAAACAATGGGAACCACTGTCTTGGAATGCTGTAAGAAACGGACGAGATGAAATTAAGTGCCGGTGGCTTTTTTGGAAAGACAGCCAAGAGTCTATCCCTGAAAAAGACACAAACGTTTAGTACTGGAACTGCTTCCACCACTTTTGGCTCGAGAGAGAAGTCCAGAATGCAATTCAAAAAGATGTATAATACAATTTAGACAGCAGATGCTCTACAGACTTTCATGCATGCAGTGACTAAGGCATCTTAATTCAAAACAAAACGTTTCAGAAGTAACTCGAAACATCTTCCTCTCCAAGTTTACAGCCCTTTCCTCTCTTTCATGTGTTTCCATTTTTTTTTTAATTTCCAGAGGGAATAACTTGCTTTTCTTACCATGTTTTCTTCTATAAGGTCCTTGCCCTGTCCTTTTTCCCATATAGAGTACCAACAAGTCCACAAGACCTTCACGTTTTTAATATTAGGTGTAACATGAGTTCAGCCACAGCTTTGAGAAAGTTGCGAGTTGGATTCCAACCTCATGTACACGGTTAGGTATCACTGTGTATCTTGCAAAATCAGTCAATGGCCATGTGGGCTTAAGAGCAGTAGCTGATTTCACATGACGTCCATTGATGCATGGCCATATGTGAAAGAGAGGTCATCCTGTCTTTATTATTTGGCTTTTTGAAATTCTAGTCCCTCATCAACCATGCATCAGTCATGTATAAATGTTATTTCTGCAAGAAGCAAGATTTCTGTTGCCACAATGTATGACCAAATTCTGTGCTTCAGTGAAAGCCTTCAGGTCTCGCTGACTCCTATGTAAACTCCCTGTATACCTGGAAGGATAATCCACCCCTTTATTTCAAAATATCTTCCTCAAATGTTGACTTAGTAGGATGTAGATTGAAAACCCTCGCTTTTTTTCATTGCAACAGATTTTTGTAAAGTAATGTGATTGATACTTTCCACAGTAAGTTGAATTACTCTGCTGTATTGCAAGGATCCATTTACTAGTTAAAGAAATTATTGCAATATATTGATGCACTTGATCATTTTCTACTGAGATTTCAGTTATTTAGGGCTAGATGGGAGTTTACTCTCAGCACAGACCAACACCATCCCAGAAGGCAACCTGGGAAAAAGTGACTTGCTTTGACCCAGGGGGAAGTGGCTTGGTGCAGCCTACATCCTTTCCCCCCTCTGCAGCCAGTGCATTGAGAGGTCTGGAGTTGGCTCAAACCTCTGTTCACTTGTTGTTTAGAGTGACCTTGCTCCATTTGCCCAGTTGCGCAAGGTAGGGACTTTGATTGGCCCATAAGTGTCAAACTGACCTGGCTCCTTGGGTCCAATCCAGACTGCAGGACTCTTTGGGGGCCAGATCTGGACTGCAGGGCTCCTCAGGACCTGGATCCAGGCCCATCTTCAGTAGCAGCAGCAGAGTGAACAGCAGCAGGGCATGTCAGGGGTTAATGACATTGCTTGCCCCCATCTGCCAGTAGGCAGGGCTCTATACCCCAGTAGTGAGTCCCATCCTTTGGTGGTGGGCCCCATCCTTATTTGCCCTCCCCTAGATTCCCAGCCCATTCCCATGAAGTTTTATTCATAGGAATGAGCATGATTAAATAATGAGAAAGAGATCACAACGTGACCAGTACACGCATGTCAAGCCTCATCAGAGGCCTGGATTCTTTAGAAAAAATCTATTGAGGCTAGGATTATTTGCAGCCCCTAAACCCTGCAGCTTGAATCACTGTTATTCCTTCAGTCATATTGATTTCTTCAGTGACTCTTGGTAACTTTCCCAGTTACTTGCTGTGCTCACTAAAACCGCCTGTTGTTTGTCTTCTATGAAAACTTTCAGATCCATGATATTTCTGAACAGTTTCATTTTTCAGCAGGCTGTTTCAGATGACATTTTAGCAATTTTTTAGCTAAGATCTAAATTGTTTCTCTTCTGCAACCCAAATCGTTCTGAGATGCAGTGTCTCAGAAAGTACTGTAGGAGCGAGCAGTAAAAAAGGTGGACTCTAATCTTCTTTGGCAATGAGCTTGCATGCATTGGCTTGAAGTACTATGACCTTATTCTGCACTGTTCTGGGTTTGTATTGTTTTCCCGACCGATCCCTCCTGGTCTTGTCCTCAGCCCTGACTGCCGTTCAGAGCAAAGTAAGCAGCACAGTTCTTCTAATGCTGCTGCAAACATCTCCTAAGCTCAATTTTCTTTGAAACCATAATCCGATTTATACTGGCTGCTTAATAAAGCCCAAATTGTGCAACATGCACACGGCCCTGACTGAGATAGTGTGGACCTGGACTGCCTCAGTGGCTGCATCAGGATGCTCCCCCAGCACAGCTTGGCCAATACATAAGTATGTGTTAAGCTCTTTTCCTTTTCCCCTGGAGTGTTTTATGCTTTTGGGAGCAGTAGGGTAGAGTGAGCTCTACTCTCCAGAGAGCACAGGGCCCATAATTATGATTGGCCTCTGTGTAGGGCTGGGGCACTCAACCCACAGCCCACAGAGCCATGGCATCTGGCCTGTGGACTTGCCACAGGTCAGGCAATTCGGCAATGGGGAGTACAACCAGTACTGCCACCCCTCCCTTGCTGCCAATTTCCCAAGCCCCACACCAGATTGGTGCCCTGCCCTAGCCACTGCTGTGTGGCAGATTCCCCCACCCACCCTCACATGGTCAACTCAGGCAGATTGTCATCCCCTACCCCTTGTGGCCAGAACCACCCCCCAGGGTGTTGCCACACCCCCTGCACCAAATCGGGTCCAGCCATCAGATTCAGCCTGTGCATCTATCCATACCTGTCACTGCCCATCCAGCCCGTGGGATGAAAACGTTGGGTACCACTACAGTATAACCTCATAAATCCGGCATGCTCAGGACTGAGCACCTGCTGGAAATTTTAAAATTCTGGATTTTTGAAACGGGAGCAGCAGCTGGTCACAGGGCAGCGTGGGGCAGCGGTGGCAGTCCCGGAGCAGCAGCCAAACGGGGTGCATGGGAGCAGCAGAGTGGGGTGGTGGATGGCGGCGGCAGTCGCTACATGCCAGCTTCCCCCTCTGCTGTTCGAGGACCGGCTGCCGTTACTTCCTGCTGTGCCAGATTTTCGAGAATTCGAGATTCTTGATATCTAGATTTCTGAGGTTATGCTGTATAGGGAATGCAGGAATCTTGAAGGCATTTTCTTATGCATGTTTATAGGGGGACATTCCCAATCTAGCTGTAAGGATTTACCTTTTAATGTCCAGCTCTGATCCTAGATATGCTGTAGGAAGTGCTCTGTATAGTGAAAAACCTGACCTGGAATGTGCCTGGCTTTTAGTGTGAGCTGTGTTGCCCACTTAAGTACATGCAAGATCTTGGAACAGGAAGCTTGGTGTAATGCAATAAGAATTTGTGTCTGTTTAGTTTTCTTAATAGTATCAGGAAACTTGCTGTCAGTTTTGACCTTTTTTCACTTCAGTCTTGAAACACAACGGTGGTCACATAGCTACTTGCTGAGTCTTGTGGGGTGTCTGTCGGCCCAGTCTATCACTGTGCAATAGAAACCTGTATCAGATAAAGCAGGGGTGGTCAGCCTGTGGCATCTGTGCAACCGGTGACATGGGCAGTCTCTGCAGCACAACAGGGAGGGCAGGAAACAGAAAGCAGAGCTGCAGCTTGGGCAGGGGCAGAGGATCAGAATGGCACTTGGGGGCTAGTTTATGGCACTCCTGCCAAAAAGGTTGGTCCCCACCGAAATAAAACATCAGCTGGGTTGGAAACAAACCCTGTATGAAACATGAAGTTTCCTGTAGATGTCAATACTACTAAGATGCTTTTATGTTCCCCTAACTCTTCTATCCCAAGCAATCCCACATTTCTAATACAATAGAATTTGGGTTTTAATTATGTTATATTGAAAGCATCCCCACTGCCTTTTTGTTATTTTTGGTTGGAGAAAGGCTAAGGGATGTCACTTTGACAGAAACACACCCTCACGGAGGCATTAGGCAGTCAGAAGCAGTTCTTATCTATTGCTTTCTGGGAGAAGCTACAACCATCAAGACACTGAATGTGGCCTTAGTCTGGCCTTTGGATTCTGTCTCAGTTGTCTAAAGAGGGGATAGTAAGTCTTGGGCAGCATCCACTCTTTCATACTCTTGCCTAGGTGTACATGTCAAAGATCTTGGTGACTAGACCTCTTCTGTATACAGTGTGCTGCAGTTTAATGAACAGTGTTTGCCTAGTACACTGATGGCATTATGAAGGGAAAGAAAATTAACCTTTCCTGCTTCCTAGCCAAGTGACTTGGAAATGCCCATTCCCATTCTGCTTGCATGCCATCCAGGTGTCTGACCCCAGACTCCCACAGCAAGTTTTAGTCTTCGAGCTCGGTCAAGGTGTATGCTCAAAAGGAGGGCAGAGAAAGCACTTCATAAGTGTCCTCAAGGCCAACTTAAAAAAATGCAACATCTGTGCCACAGTTGTGCTACTTAGAGTGGTCCCTCTCAGGCTGTAAGAGCGTTAATGATTCTTCTTTCCCAGGTGCAACACCTGGCATGTGTCTTTGTTCAACTGCATCCTATTCTGCTCTTCCCACTTCCCCAGTCTGTCCAAATCCACCTGGATTTGCTCCCTCCCTTCTAGTTTGTGTACCTCCCCTTATAGTTTGGTGTCATCAGGAACCTGGGACAGGGTGCTTTCTACGCCCTCGTCCAAGTCACTAATGAAGACGGTGAACAGTACCGCTCCTAGGACAGAGACTTGGGGGACTCTGCTGCCCACATTTCTCCAGGTCGAAACCAGCCCATCCACCACCACTCTCTGGGTGCGTCTCATAAGCCAATTTTCCACCCACTGGACTGTTATAATCTACATTGCAACTGCTTAGTTTATTAATAAGAATTGCGTGTGACGCTGTGTCAAAGGCCTTTTTAAAATCTAAGTAAATAACATCTACCTCTATTCCTTCAACCAAGCATTTTGTGACCCAGTCATAAAAAAGAAACCAGGTTAGCCAGGCAGGATCTGCCTGCTATGAACCTATGCTGGTTGCCCATTAGTGTTATTTTACCCGCTGATCTCCCCACAAATGTGATCCTTAACAGTTTTCTCAAAGGTCTTGCCAAGGATAGATGTGAAGCTAACCAGCCTATAGTTACGTAGTTCCTCCGTCCTCCCTTTCTTGAAAATAGGGACCACATTGGCCCTTTTCCAGTTCTGTGGGAGCTATCCTGAGTGCCACAGGCGTTCGAATAGTCACGATAGTGGTTCCACTATGACTCCAGCTAATTCCCCAAGTACCCTAGGATGAAGACCAGCAGGGCCTGTTGACTTAAATCAGAAAGCCTGTTGAATTAAGCCTGTTGATTTAATGGGGCTAGCAGAGTCATCATTAAGTTAAATGATTTTTTGGTTGCCTACAGTGTACTAAAATCACAAAAAAGCAATTAGATTTCCCCCCTTAAGTAAAGTTTTTTTGATGCAAATATCTAATAGTGTATGTAACTGGGAGAGACCTGGCATCCTGGTGATTTAATACTGGTATGCAAAGTTTCTCTGTTCTAAAGACCAAATATTAGAGGGAGCATTACCATTGCCTTCAGGGAATTTAAACCGTGGCCCTAGGTGACTGACTTGAAGCTATGCTTGAATGGCTTTGTATGTAACCACACATAATCTCATAATCACTCATTAGCTTTATGGAATGAGTTGATGACTTCAATCCAGCTCCCAGGGGCATTGTAACAATATATACTTAGGGTTTCCTATGGAAGTCAATCTGTCATTTTCAGTGCTGTAAAGTAGGGATCATAAGTTAAGCTAATGCCCCGAACAGTAATTTTCCCACTAACCTAGGGGCTACCTGGGCATCGCAGATCTGTTTGAGTTGTCCTGCTTTGACATGCGCCCAAATGGTACAAGGAGCTTTGAAGACTGACGCCGTTAGCTGGCTGGGGGCATGCAGACTGTTCCTGGATATGGGGCTGAAAGCACATGTTCTCTAAGTGTTAGCTCTCTGTTTGACATCTCTCCTACCTGTGAGGACCCCGGATCTGATTGCCTAGGCCTTGAAACAAGTGCTGTATTCCCCAGATCTACCCAGTAGCTCTTGTGCGTTCCCAGGCTTCTCACCAAGGGGATGAACCCTCTTGGTTCTAGGGCAGTGTATCATAGGGGTAGTAGGTAAAACCTGCGAGGTATGGACAGGCAGAAGATTTAGACTGGTGTGATTAATAGCCTCTCACTGTTGTTATTCTGTTTTTGCCTCTTGGGGTTGTGCAGGAAGGGAGAGGGGTGGGAGGTGGGAAATGTGAGCATGTGCACAAGCTTTATAAAAGCCAGCCTGAATGAATAGAATTTGCTGTAAACGGCTTAATGCCTCCAACTGGAGTACTCTTTCTGTACGTGAGCATGTTTGAAAATGTTGCATTAGCATCTGCTATGGTGGTGTTTTCTGTATCAGCTCAAACATGTAAACACTTTAAGGACTTGAGAAATCAAGAAATCCTGAAATAAGAAAGAACCACTTGAGCCTCGTGCCTGCCAATTTTCCTCTATGTAATTTGCTTCCTCTCCTTCTCACTCCATCCATTTCCACAGGCTTTTATACCAGAGGCACATCTAACTCTTGGCATGAATTCAGTGATACTCTTTGGTCAGTGGCTGTTTTGAATACATTATCTCTTTTGAGTTTTGTATGAATTTAGCTTATATGTATGTTCTTCTAACTGGAGAGAAGTTCTGCTTTTATCCTTCGTCTGATCCAGCTGCCTCCTGACCAACCATTTGCTACTGAAGTGAGAGTTTGGTCCCAGCCTTCAGATGAGCGGGCAGAAGCAAACATGCCATTCAGATTACTTCTACAACGTGCTTATCCTGTCGTGATGTGAGGCAGCAAAGCCCTGATATGCAAAGGGATGTAGGTGTGGCTGTGCCAAAGGGTACCACACACAACTTTTCAGCGCTCAGAACTGGGAGTAGAATTTGCAAACATGAGTTAGGGCCTTGTGCGTTCTCTTCAGTGAACAGGGTATGGGTCAGTGAACCATGCACAGTGAGATAAGGTAGGTAGGCAGTAAGTGGAGACATGGTAGCAGTCTGTCCAGGCACAGCTAAGTGTGGCGGGAAGGAGGAGTATGGATTGTTCACTTGCAAATTAGGCAGGTCAGTTTTGGGACCTGATCTTAAGTCACTAGTCACTGTCCTTAAGAGTTCAAAGTCCCAAGACTATGATATCCCAACTGATGGGGTATGGCGAGTGCCCCTGTGAAGAGACAATTGCAGGATGAGAGGAAGAAGACCCTCATCCTCATTCAAGCCATGAAGTTTCTTGTTCCTATGAACAAGACTTCAGGAGACCACGTGTAGGGCAATTAGCATGAAGACTGACATAATTAGCTTCACCCAGAAGCCAGTATTTTTGCTGCGAGGAATTGTATTAGTCCAATGAGACAGGCTGGGTGTGGTGGGCATGCCTATTATGATTCTCTGTGTATGTTCATGCTTCCCAGTTGCCATCAATTGCCACAATTCAAAAGGGGAAAAGCTTGAGAGAGTGCAGAGGAGAGCCACGCACATAATCGAAGGTCAGGAAAACAGGCCTTATGATGAGAGGCTAAGAGCCATAGGACACTTCAGCCTGGAAAAACACAGGCTCAGGGGCGATCTGGTGGCCACGTATAAGTTTATCGGGGTGCTCACCAGGATCTGGGGGAACGTCTGTTCACTAGAGCACCCCAAGGGATGACAAGGTCAGACGGTCACAAACTCCGCCATGATTGATTCAGGCTGGGCATAAGGAAGAACTTTACTGTCCGAGCCCCCAAAGGCTGGAACAGACTGTCGCCGGAGGTGGTTCAAGCGCCCACTTTGAACACCTTCAAGACGCATTTGGATGCTTATCTTGCTGGGATCCTATGATCCCTGATGACTTCCTGCCCCTGGGGCAGGGGCTGGACTCAATGAACCTTCAGGGTCCCTTCCAGCTCAAATGTCTATGAAATCAAGCCAAAGGACTTCAAGCTATCGCAAGACCCGGTAACAAGTGTTATCACATAGCTTAATTTTGCGAAATATGTTTAAAATCTATGCAGTTTAACTTCTGAACTAATTCATTTAATACATGCAAAGATGTGCCCTTTCTCACCCACATCTTTTGGATGCCTTCCCATTTCCAGTTACATAAACATATTAATTATACATTTTATAATGAATAAATTATAAGATGTTCTCACAGTAGCTACTTTCTCAGGTTTTTATGTGACTGGTTGTATGTCATATGGCCAAATCCTGCACACACCTGACTCATGCAAATTGTCCGCAAACTTCAGTGGGATGCCAGTGCTGCTAAGGATGACTTATATGAGAGAGACAGAGTAGGCAGACCCTTTTACCTTCCTTGCTCACTGAATGCAGTCAGGAAATGTTAGAATTACCCATAAAAGATAGGGCAGCAAATTCTGTTCTCTGCTGGAGCTTTATAATCCCTTTTGTGCTTCAGAAGGAGATGTTGTCTATTGTCTTTTTTCACATGAATATAGGATTAACCACAACGTAAAGCAAGCAGTCTATTACAAGACAAGCAAAGGGCCAATTATTTATTTATTTTTAGTGAATCGTGCCCCTGTTTTGCCTTCTGTATATCAAAGTTTAAAAGGTTGGTTTGGATATTTGGACATAAGTATTTTTACATTTGCATTTTCTGCTTCTTTTACCTTAGGAATATTAGGAATTCACAGGATTTAGGTTTGTTTTTTGTTTCATCTTGTTCTTCATTCCTGCTTCTTTTTATTTTAGGAGAATTACGAATTCACAGGATTTAGGTTTGCTTTTGAGGACTGGGTGGGAGCTCAGGGTATGGTTATCTTGAGCTCTCTCACTTGACTTTTATAGGGGTTCAGATGCTTGGCTCTCAAACAAAAAAGCTGTATCCTGAAGATGTTGAGTTTTTGCAAGGCATTTTTACAAAAATTAATATAGTCGATTAAATAATGTCACTGCTGCTCTACTTATCGGAATTGCCACTAGGGGTGTGCAAAGCAGGCCCTGTTCAAATCGGATTCAGCCTGGATCAGGATCGGTGATTCGATTCGTTGACTCAGATGATTTGATTTAGCTGAATCTGAAAATTCAGTACTGATTTGGAGAATCAGCAATTCAGACATAGACACAGCTTTAAATGTGTTTTCTGCAAACCTCTCCGTACCAGCATAGCTTGTGAATGATGTGATGCTGGGGCACATGGAGCATCCCACAGGAGTGCAGGGGGGCCCTCTGCATGGTTGGCGGTGAACCCAAAAGTACTATCGTCCATGTGTCCCAGCATCTATAGACAAGAAGGGAACTCATGAGATCCAGCTCCCGCACATTAGGCAGGAAGTCAGCTGGGATCAAGTGACCCCAGCAAGGGGGAAAGCATGACTCCACCAGGATTTGAACCCAGAACCTCTTTGATCGCTAGAAGGCCAGTGCTCTAGCCCTTGCACCACAGAGCCTAGTACCTAGAGGTATTTGGAAAAACCATTTAAAGCTGCGTCTATGTCCAAATAGTCGAATCTTTTTGAATCTCTCTGAATTGATTCGTAGGGCTCTGATTCAATTTGGAGAGATTAAAGGGTCCTCTGATTTGATTCGGATTCAGAGATTCAGCCACCAAATGAGGGCCGAATCTCTGTTGAATTGAATCAGGGACCAAAGCTTCATGCAGCCCTAGTTGCCATGCAGCCTGGGAACCTGAATTTCCTTGTAGGAAGTCATGCTGGGAAGCAGAAGAGGGGAAAAAACACCTTTTCAGACTTTCTGTGTCTAAAGCCGTATAACAAAAAGGTAAAAGTCCAGTTTAATATTCTCTTGGTAAGTCTCCTGTAAGGATCCAGAAGTCTGCATGTGTTATACACATGCACACATACACACACCATTAAATATTAGCTCTAAGTAAAGAGTTCCTATTTTTTATATGCTATACGTATTTTCTTTGTACTTTAAGTATTTTCTATTTTATTAAGATGGATTGGTCCAGCCCTCTCTTAAATGCTGTGCTATTTCTTCTGGGTGTTTTGACCATTAGTTTCACAGGGTCCTCTGTTTATTGAATTCTTCAAATGTTTGCCCAGGCTTAAGGACCCTTGAGAAGCGACAGCTCTGTGGTTTTTATTCAAAAGAGCGAGGCTGTTAATATGGTAGTGTGAATTTCTTTCATTGGGACAGCAGGTGTTGGCCTCGAGGCACTAGTTGAACTGGCAGTGGAGAAAGGATTGTGGTTAGGTGCGACTATGAGCTGTAGTTTGCATCTCTTGTGTTCAGAGTTTATTTGGAGGTTCCTCCTCCCACACGCACACACGCGCGCGCGCGCGC
>JAGPOW010000261.1:250222634-250238313 GCA_030014935.1 Caiman crocodilus | reverse complement strand
TTTTTTTCAGCGCTAGCCCTGCATTGTTGTGGCTGTGTAGGGTCCTTAATAGTTATCTGTACTAGAATGGCTTGTACATTTGGTGCTAATTTAAGAGAGAGTCTTGGTGTTTCATTACCCAAAACTGACAGTTGGGGTTTCTTAGATCTACTTTCACTGCTCCTCTTTGCAGCATAATTCATGAAATAGGAAGAGGAAGCTTTGTTGTTAGGGCATTAGACTGGTAAAGATGAATTGCATTAAACTCTTAGCTCTCCTATGATTATCCCATGTGACCTTGGATAGGTGAAGTTTGTAATAGGGAGATTCTTCCTTCATTGATTTAATAGGCTGTATTCATCTTTGCAGCCCCTCCCTCATTAAAGTCACCAGGCCTCCACCTAGGTTCAAGGGTTTCTCCTTATAGAGTAGTGTGCAGTTTTCGGTAATAGACTGAATTCAAAGTAATGACTGAGAGGTGAAATGTGTGGTATCTCATTACCGTGTTGTCTCCTATCCAGCACCTCTGTTCCACAATATAATAATAATAATCAGAGACTGTATGTTGAATTATATAATTACATTGAAATAGCCTCCATTTTCACTGATAAGAAGAGTAGCAATAATGACATTTTTGCATCTAATTAGGACAAAGTGTGTGTCATTTTCATTTATATGACAATTAGAAATGTGCCAAACATTTGGAACTGTAATTTATGCACAGCAACCCTTTGTGATTAGTCATTTTATTTAGCGTCAAATAAAATGTATTTTTAGCAGAATTTCTGTGAAATTGCAATTAGATCTATGGAAAAAGTACATTAATCCTGTCTGCAAAAGCTGTGTGCATATTAAAGTGCATATACTACCCCACATGCCCCTGGTTTTATTTCAGAATAATCCCATAAAATATTATTCTATGAAATATAAGGAATACCTTTTTTCACTTCTAGATATATATGGAAGTAACTTAACTTTACTTATTCAAGAAAAACATATCGCTGCCTCTCCACTCTCTCATTATTGCCAATTCTGAGTGGGGAGAATGGGTCATATTTATGCTATATGATGGAGAATACTGGTCAGAAACAAGAACCTAGTTCTGCAGTTTTCACTTCCATTAAAATAAATAGCATTACTCGCAGAAGGAAGGACTAGACTAGAGCGTCAGGAATTATGCTAAATAAGATTAGATTCCTTGGGAGCAATTTATCATGCTCATTCACAGGATGAACTTAATTTTTCTTCCTTAGTGTTAAAACTTCAAAACAGCCTTTTCTGTGTCTTCATCTAACTACCTGTAAAACAGGCGTGTGTGTGTATGTATGTATATGTGTGTATATGTACGCACACACAGACACACATGTTGTAGCAGACAGTTTGTACCCAGCGACTCGACTGGCTTCATCAAGGTAACATCAAGCTGAGATTGACTCATTCATACGTCTAATAATGGCACCTGGACACTATGTTAGGCTGTAGCCTGAAGGCAATGCTTTGCCTTAGGAGGGGTGTTGCGCTATGACACTAAGATATGAGGAGGTCCACTGCTTGTGGAAATAATGGTGAAACCTGGGATAACACCCATTTCTTTTCCTTCTTGCTTAGAAATAAGTGCACAACCAGGGTAGAGTGAGTCTCTCCTGAGCAGAGTGTGCCCTGCAGAAAAGCTCTTTACACAACTCCCCTTGTCCAACCATAAATGGGCAAGCATAGTAGAATAGGCAGGGCAGCAGGAAAATGTTCCCTTCTCTGGTAATGCTCATTTTACAGTTTCCAATAGCTTTATCAGCAAAGAGACCCCCTGTATGGAAGATTTAGGTCCAAATACAGGGACCTAAGTCAGTGATCTTAGTTCCTGCAAGTTAATCTGCACATGGTCTTGGCTTCAAGGCATGTAGCATGTGTGGTTTTTTTAATATGTGCATCCTAAACATTCAGACCTAGGCAAAATCTTAACCTTATAGCTTTGACTGTGCTTTCCCCCAACCCTTACCTCCACAGGGTTTGTCCATTGGGCCCAGTTGTTCTCGAGGTGTAGAACTGAATATCCTGAGCCCACCAAATTCCTCCTGGTTGTAGTAGAGGCAGAAAAATAGTATGTATGGGCACTGTTTTCACTAGGCGACCCAAAGATTTTTTTTTTACTATTTCTAGAAAAAAAGCAAAAGAACTCACCTTCATTTGCTGTTTTTCCAAGTCCAATAACAACGAAATCAAGTGTTTTAAGGGGTTCTTTTTCCTCCCAAAACTTGCTTGTACAAAGGCAAGTCACTGTAATGCTTGTAAGTCAGCAGGAGACTGTACCATGCAGTGTGAAGTATGAATAATTTAACTACTTTCCAACTGAAAATGTATTTAAATATCTGCGTAGGTTTTACAAGAACATACAGGTTTTTCCTTATGTCGATTTATTTTGACTACTAATACTGAGGAAACTGCTCACCAGAATGGACCAACTGTTATATATGAGAAAACAGATTGCAATGCTTTTAGGTAAGGTTGCCTGACATTTTTCATTTTAAGACCCTGTTTTCAGTAGCTTGTAACATTGCAGAGCTTTAACTAAAATTTCCCCTATCTGGTGTTTGCTTTGGGCTGAAGTTTCATCCAAAATGGTTTAGCTGTTTTTCAAAATGAGACTGGGGGGAAAAACACATTCTTTTGTCCTTTGTTAAGAAGCTCTGTCACTGCCATGCTTTGAAGTAGAGACTTGAAATTTAGCAGAGGACAGTAGTTCCCTCAGGGTTAGGGATATGTTTTTTCCTGTTCTCACAAAAAAAATTGCTTACATTTTGCCATGGAGTGAACATCTGAGAAGGATGTTGGCGCTCACCTAGCATGCAGAAGAGTGAGGAATTAGGCTCAAGGTGGATGGCAAGACTGGAAATTGGCACTATGATTGAAGAGGAAGAGACTTGTGAAAAGAACTGGTGAAATGTAGCAGTGGGGGGGATAGGAGTAAATCAGACACCTGTGAGAATATTTTATGTTGCGGAGTCTGGGATAGGGACCAGAAGTTGGGAGGGATTAGAGGGATGGTGTTACTGAAATGGGCAGAAGGATTGTCCAGTGGTTGGAGAGCTAGCCTAGGCTTTGAAACACCTAGCTCTACCAAAGGGTTCATCATGCAGGTCACTGAGGGCGAGATCCAGATTAGCCACCTAGGTGTTACAGCACCTAAATATTAGTTGTCTGGCCCAGTGATGGTAATCCAAATAGCATTAAGGATGTAGGAACCCCTGTAGAGTGAATGTGGAAACTTGGGCACTTTCAAGGGAAAGCTCGGCTCTCTGTACAAAGAATGGGAAGAGTTAGCACCTAGAAGATGCAAAGAGGAACTGCTGTGCAGTCTGAAATCCCACCCCTTCCTGGAGCTTGGACCTCTGAATGTGGCTGTATGTCAGGGTCTAGAGTGCCTTCCAGGAGTGGGCAATTATTTTGGGCAGAGGGCTGCTTACTGAGTTTTGGCAAGCCATTGAGGGCCGCATAACAGGCAGCCAGGGCAGATAACTATTAATTTTCTAAAATTTTTTGGGGCCCTGCAGGCCAGATAGAAAAGCCTGGCAGGCAGCATCTGGCCCACAGGCCACATTTTGCCCACCCCTGGCCTACACCTCCTTCTGAGTATATGTCCTGAACTTTGGGGTGGGGCAGGCGTGATGCCTAGCTTTCAGCTGATGGTCAGAAGTGAGAGGCCTTGTTTCTAGACCTTCCTCAGTCTGAGTGGACTCAAGCACGTATTTTCCACTCTCCAGGGGTGGCCAAACCACCAGGCTGTAGTGCCTGAATGGGGCCACCCTCCCAGCACTCACTTTGAAGTAGCTGGCCCCCAATGTAGAAAGGCATGCAAGGGGAGAAGCAGCAAGAGGGAACCTAACTCTGCAGCCTAGTGCTTGCTGCACTCGCTGGGAGGTGGGGGTCCTGGGGTCTGGTCCCCGTTGTCAGGCGTGGTTGTGCATTTTGCACTGGGGAGTATTTGCTTAAGAAACAGAAATAACTCTGAGCTGAGTTGTGCAATTTAGATATATCCTCCACCGTGTTCGCTGTACGAGGTAAATGATTTCAGGGAATGACTCAGGGTTGTTTATAGAATGAGGCTGTTTTCCGCATCATTTGTTTCAGAGATCACCAGGGGTGTAGTGAACAATGCAGGAGACCGTAGGTTGTGAAAGGACTTTCTCGTTACTAAGGCTGCTCTGGAGAACGAGATTCCTCTGTGTCTGTCACAGTGATCCTCAGTGATGCTGGACAAGTCACTTAAACTTTTTCATTACCTTTTGACTTGCCATTAATTGTGCTCATTTGTTGGGTGCCCAGAGAGCTGTCATGGGGTGTAATTTGAAGAAGTTCGGACTCTTCTTAGTGGTAGCTACAGTCAGTGGGAACTGTACTCTGACCAAGTCAAGTACTATCCAGTTCTAAGGACTCTAAAATATCAGGCCATAAGCATTTTCATTGGGTATCCCAAGTTAGTGGATACTAATTACTTTGTCTGTGCCTCAGTTTCCCGTCTGAAAAATGGGGATGTAATACCACATTGTGGAATTTACATCCTGTGCATTCATGTTGGGAAAGCACTTGAATATAGGAGTAGTGAGCCTATTAAAAAAAAAAAAAAAAGTCCTTAAGGAAATTAAATAATTCTGTATACAGCAAGATTTTAATGGTGTGCAGTCAATAAGGCACAAAGAGGATGAGGTTAAATATTGAATAGCTGTTTCTTCCGTGAGCATTTTTTACCTTGTGAATTAAATGAGAGAGGATGGTCAGCGTATGCAATAACGGAGCTAAAAGGTAGTTTTGTACCATAATGCCTGTGCCTAAGCAGCACGCTTCATTAATGCTGGCCTTTCCTAACTTTTAGGGGTCTGACTTTTCAGCCTTAACATTTTAATATAGTTTGTAAATGTAATTTCTGTAAATATTAAAGCGTTCTCAAATGGGCTGGCAGTTTTAGAGGCCAAATGCATTAGCACTCATCTGTAGCAAACATGTTGCATATTCAGATTGTTCATATGGTGCTTTGAGAATCAGCTGGTAATGGGAATTTTGCTGGACATGTGGAGATTTGTGGTGAAGGACAGGCTAGTCGTGTATTTGAGCAGATGGTAGTCATTACTTGTGCCAACACGTGACCTCAATTAATTGCAATGGAAGTACTGACAGGTTATTTTACAAGGCTTTTTTGCTTCATATATGTTTTCACAGAAAAGGGATTCATTAGTCAAGGAGGAATAGAAAATAAAAGGTTAGAGTTGCAATATTTTCATTTTAATTGCTTCGGTATTTAAAAACAGTGCCTAATATTTAGAAACTCCTGGTCTCACTGTTTGCATCCACGTACAATCTTGGCTCACCAGAAAGCCTGTCTTCCGAACTTTGCAATAGCCAGGAATTTGTGGTTCGCTGTAATGAAAACTACATCCAATTGCAAATCCACAAGGCAATGGAGGAAAAAAAACCCTATATTTTTGCACATTCGTAATAATAAATATGGCTGCTCACCTTAAAACACACATACAACTTCCAGTTTTAAACCACATTATATAAAATTAACTGTAATGCAGTCGGATTCTTTCTTGGGGCCTGTGTTATTTTATATTTATGTGCTCCCTTTGTGTCATATTTTCCATTTTTATGGATTATTTTATTATTGTTTTGCTAATGAGACTCAAATCTACTTCTCTCTCTCTCTCTCTCTCTCTCTCTGATAATACATCTTTGGTGACAGGCAGAGTGGTCTCCTTGGCTATACATTTGGAGTTGCAGGATAATTTTTAACAATTAAATACAGTTCTGACTAAACTGATTCTTCTGCTCCATAACTCTCCTCATTGCATAGTATACAGGGAAGAAAAAATCATGTAGCAGTAGCTGCAGTAGGATAATATTCAGGAACAAAGGGGTTATACAAGACATTTCCTTTAATAACCCAACTCTTGCTTACACCCTGTGCAGTTCCAGCAACATCCCATGGCCATCAATCTAGGTTGAAATGATCTAGTTGGAAGCTGAATCCCGTGCAAATATGAAATAATGCTACTTGAAGTGGTAATGCCTGTTGCAAGTAACTACTTGTAGTAAAGCTGTGTACCTTGAGATCCATAGTTAAGGAGTCTCGAAGTCCTAGGTGGTGGCGCCACGGTAAGAAGCTTAATGCCCCTGGCATGGCTTGCAATCAATTGGCAGGGGTTATTGTGGGACCGCTCGCACTGCTTTATGAGCACTCGTGGTGCTCTGGCCAGGTGCCAAAGGACTGGAAAAAGGTCAGTGTGGTCCATTTTCAAAAAGTGGAGGAAGGAGGACCTGGGAAACGATGGGCCAATTAGTCTTACCTCGTCCTGGGGAAGCTCTTTGAGAAAATGATCCAGGAGCACATCTGCAAGGGACAGCCAGGGAGATTATGCTCAAGGACTACCAACATGGGTTTATCAGAGGCAGGTCCTGTCAGACCAACCTGGTTGCCTTCTAAGACCAGGTCACAAAATCCTTAGACGCAGGTGTTGTGGTGGACATAGTCTTTCTGGACTTTAGGAAGGCCTTCAACGCTGTCTCTCACCCCATTCTTCTTAAAAAAATTAGGCGACTGTGGTGTCGATACCTACACAGTCACGTGGGTCGCAAATTGGCTGGAGGGCCGCACCCAGAGAGTGGTGGTAGACAGGTCTTTTTTGGCTAGGAGGGATGTGGGCAGTGGGGTCCCGCAGGGCTCGGTCCTCGGGCCCATGCTGTTTAATATCTTCATCAGCGATCTGGACGAGCAGGTGAAAAGCACCTTGTTCAAATTCAGAGATGACACTAAGATGTGGGGAGAGGTGAGCACACTAGATGGGAGGGACAGGCTACAACTAGATCTGGACAGGTTACAGGCGTGGGCGGATGAGAATAGGATGGGATTCAGTACTGACAGGTGCAAGGTATTGCATGTATGGAGAAAGAACCAGCTGCAAACCTACAGGCTCTTATCAACACAGAGGCAGAAAAGGATCTTGGACTCATTGATTCCAGGATGAATACGGGTTGCCAATGTGGGGACACGGACAGGAAGGCTAACTGCACCTTGTCATGCATTCTCAGATGCATCACGAGCAGGTCCAAGGAGGTGATCCTCCCCCTCTATGCAACACTGGTCAGGCTGCAGGTGGAGTACTGCGTCCAGTTCTGGGCACTGCACTTCAGGAGGGATGTGGACAACATGGAGAGGGTCCAGAGGAGGGCCACTCACATGATCAGAGGGCAGCAGAGTAGGCCCTACAAGGAGAGGCTATGGGACCTGAACCTGTTCAGCCTTCACAAGAGAAGGATGAGAGGGGACCTGGTGGCCATCTATAAACTTACCAGGGGGGACCAGCAGGGAACGGGAGAGACCTTGTTCCCTGAGCACTACCCGGAGTAACTAGGAATAACGGGCACAAGTTGATTGAGAGTAGGTTTAGGCTAGACATCAGGAAGCACTACTTCAAAGTCAGGGCACCTAGGATCTGGAACCAACTTCCAAAAGAAGTGGTGCTCGCTCCTACCCTGGGGGTCTTTAAAAGGAGGCTAAATAATCACCTAACCAGGGTCGTTTGACCGCAGCATCCTTTCCTGCCTATGCAGGGGGTCGGACTTGATCATCTACTCAGGTCCCTTCCGACCCTACCAACTATTCAACTATGTTCAGTGCTGTCTGTGTACCCATAGCCTGCTGACCTCCACAAGTTGTTCCTCACAGGGGCAGGGTTTGGTTTTTGTGCAGAAGGGACATGATTCCACAGCATAGAAACCAAATGTTGGTCTTGTCAGTGAATTCAGGATTTGGCCTTTAGTACGTTCTGGCAATCGCACCTTAGGCTGCATTGTTACAATGCACTTGTATGATCTCTTAGCATGTCTCTGAGCTTGCCCCTTTTTACTGGACACATTACAGTTGCTCCTCCACTTGCAGGGATTTGTTAGCAGTTTGGGTGGCAGGCTAATTTGGACTGAATGCATTGAAGGTATGACTAAAATAAAGTTCTTTCCCCACTGACAATGCCCTACAGACCTTTATTAGTGTGCCTACTGCCTTGCGGCTCATTTTGCTACTCTGTGGGTTTATCTACACTTGCAATTGAGGAGCATGAGTAAACTCCTTCATAAACGCCGGAGTTTATTGCTTCCGGGTGCCGCGTCTTCACGTGTACCTGGAACCGCAGCACATTGAGCCAGGTCTGGCTGGCAGGGGACCCAGGGGTCAGGCTGACAGCCTGGGGCTGCTCCCCGCAGCTCAGCGTGCGGTGGAGGGGCTGGCTGAGGCAGGAGGGTGTTTCAGTGTGGGGCTAGCTGGCAATGTCTACATATGTGCTGCTGCAGAGTAAAACAACTCTGCAGAAGGATGGTACTTTTCTTTACAAGTACTATCCTGCTGCACAGTAAAATAGTTTACTTCAGCCTAATAGGGGTGCACACGAAGATGCATGATATTTACTGGGCCCAGTATTTACTGAGCAGAAGTGCCCGGTTTTCCTTTGCTAACTACAATCGGTGGGGAGAAGAATTAGCTTATCCAGGTCATCAGTGCCTAAATTTCCACTGGCTACTCCACTAACCCAGCATGTTGTCAGACTCCGTATCGTATGCTCGTATTTGGGGCACCTTTCCCTGGTGTTTGTTGCAGTCTTTCTTGTGCCTTCAGGGCACTTTGGAAACTTTGTCTGTCTGATTGATTCACTCTATAACGTTGTTGCTGTTTCAGCAGGAAGGGTTTGTTGCATCCATCCTTTAATTGAATGGCCTTATGAAGTTCTACAACTTCCAACTTCCCTCCCCTTTTATATTCATGGAATTCATTGTCGTTGGAGGTCAGCCGGCCCCAAGCTTTTCCCATGGCAGTGGCAGAATAAAGTGAAGACTTCTGATGGTTGCTCAGTTCAGGCAAAATCCGGCCTGTGTTTTACTATTAGAGCTATTTAGCTAGGAGAAATGAAGCAGACCAGCTGTTAGTGAGACAATCCTTTCTCTGCCTGTAGTTTCCTGGTGACCTCTGCAGTAGATTCCTGGAGACATGTCACAAGGTGGCTGAAGCAGAACAGGAGTCACCCAGGACCAGCTGATGGCACTCAAGGGATCTCTTGGACTAGGGACAGACAGTACACGTAAACTGGTTTAAGTGATGGAGAAAAGCATGTCCACATACACTGGAGGCAAGGAAGAAATTTTCTTTGCACCTTCTGCCCATTTTTATAATGACTGCGCATCAGGCTGCAATCTTGTCCTCCAGTATTGACCTAGTTAGTGGTACAGTATTTTCATTTGCTTGTCTGATGAAGAAGTCTTACAAAACTTCATATCGTGGCACTAAGCCATCCCTTTACTAAAATGCATGTGAGTGAAGGTAGTTTCTGAATCATGTAAGTTCATAATTTTGCTGAGAGAAGCCTCTTTGTGCACAGCAAATTACCTACTTTGGGGACGTGTTTATTTGTGTTTGATGGCTATATTTGCCAAGGGTCCAGCTGTGATGCACTGTCTTCTGTTGTGCCTGATCGCTTCCCGCAATGCTTTTATCACACTCAAATGACAAAACTGCTGAGGCCCTATGGGAGACAGTTTTATTCTTTGACGTTTTTGACCTTTGCTTGAGCATTTTGTACTATATAAATATTTAAAGTGAGCCATGAATCAAGATTAATGCGTTAGTGACTACCAAATCATTAACTCTGCGGGATGGAATAAAGTTGGCACGAGGGGTTTTATTAAACAGGGTGTGTTGCTCATTAAGGATAAAAGGTTGGTGTTATGTAAATGCGAGGGCAGTACCCCAGGTTTCTTTAGAGAAGTGATTCAAACAGGGTCTCGTGAGCTCCTTTTAGGAGCTTTGTGCAATGTTAGCACTATGAGTTGTATAAACACGACCAGGATTTACAAGATAAATCCTGAGATTCCAAATAGACACCTGTTGTATCAAAACCTTTTTGACCTATGGTGGTCTTTCTGAGTTCCTTGTAGCAGAAGAATTGCCCTCATTTTTTTGTAACAAATGAAAGCTAATAGGTGCTGTAAGTCTAACAAGGTTGACAACTGCTCTAAGAGTTTAGTTCTGTATAACTAGTAAATGAGGCAGTAAGTTTGCAGTAATGGTCTGCCTAATCTAACTGTAATCACTCCTGTGAATTTTGATTAACTCCATGTCTTCCCATGATGATGATAATGATTTACTCTGGTTTACCCAGGGCCTTAAAGCCATAATCTGAGTAGTGCTGAGAAGAGGGGATTTGTCAGTCAGAAACAAAATACCGAGAAGGAGAAAGCGCCAGAGAGGAATACAAACCTCGCCAACTGTAGCAAGTATTAAAAGTCTAATCTTTCTTTTTTGGCAGTGTTTGAAACAAGAACGGACCATGGAGCATTATTAATACATTCTCATGACAGACCATTAAAAAATGGAAAAAACCCAGTATCTAAAATTGTTGGAGTCCTTTAAAGTTCTCTTTTGGATGTCATTCATTTACTTTATTCAATTTATCTGGGTCCCCAAATCATTAGGTTTCTAGCTACGGGCAAATACTACAAGAAGAGGGGGAATACTTGCAAATATTCTTTGACTAATACAGTCAAATATACAGTACTTCAGCTTTTTTGTTGTTGCCGTGAGCACTTCACAGAAGGGAATTTCTCTTGGTGACGATGCTGGCTGGAAGAGAAAGTCACGAATAAGAGTGTTAAAATGGATTCAAACAAATAATGCATATTTGCACTTGTATTTATGCTAGAACAATTTTAGCACTTATCTTAATGGCTTTATCTGAGGAGAAACCTTGGTGGTGCTCAGGCAGGCAGCAGAAAGACAGGATGATGGCCAGTGACTAATCTCATGGCTGAAAGACTAGTTCTTCCTCTCCAGTCGTCATCTAGTGTCTTTCAGTACAGCCTTCTTTCTGCCTTGTCACTGTGACTTCCAGCCCGTCGATGCTGATGACCGATGACCTAGCTGCCCAGAGCCCACTGCATCGGGTGCTTTTATTCCACTGATTTTCATGGGGTTTTTTTTCAGCATCTCTCATTCTCTTCCACCCTGGACTCTTGCATTCTCATGGTGATGTCCTCCCATCACCTCGCCTCTCTTACAATACTGTTTGCTTCCGCCGCTTCATTTCTCATGTTGTGGACCATCACTGGTCTCTGTGACTCTTCTGTACTATACATTTATTCTTCCCTCTTCTAGCTTTGCCATCTTCCTAGCTTAACAACTCAACCTCCCCAACTCAGCCGAATCACACACCCACGGTTCCAGCTTCCTTTTTTGGCCAATTTGGTGTCGTTCCTTAAGCGTTCCCATCATGCCACTCCCAGTTCTCTTTTAGCACAGAATTTCTTCCAAGAAAAAAATAGCCTTCTCCACTTTAACACCTCTCTGTTTCTCACAAACTATTCCACCGTTTGGAATTACGGGATTGCATGAGAATCTTCACAAAACAAATGAACAAACAAAGGGGGAAAAGCCCCAAACTTCTTGACTTCACAGTTGCACAAGAAACCTTGAAAATGTGAACTACAGAGGATCAAAACCCAGAAGTGAAATTAGAATGAAACATTGATTATTAAAAATATCATGATTTTTTTTTTAAAGCAAGTGCCATGATTTTTTAACACTTAGGCTAAGTACAGACAGTCAAAAAGCCTGAGGCTGAATCGATTCAATCTCTGCAGGTTACAGTCTAATCTGTAGTCTGAACCATGGGGATTGAACCAATAAGCAAGTTGAACAGACATTCACTTTTGAGTCTAGAAATTTAGCCACTTGCCTGCAGTGGCCCAGGCCACAAGCTAGGCAGTGTTAGAGCATGCCTCCCTACGCTGCTTGATCAGACAGCTTGGGCCAAGGCTTGCCTGCCCACCCTGCAAGTGGGGGCTTGAGGAAGGAGGTGGAAAGCTCCCTGGGGTGCTGGCGGACTGTGAGTTAACTTGAATCTGGAGGGATTCTAGGACAGACCTTCAATAAGCTAATTTAACCTAAATCAGTTAAGTCAGATAGTACATCCATCCAGGTTTATCTTAAACTGGCTTTGGCCATTTTGAAACTGGTTTATGTGAACTGAATTTTTCTTGTGTTATAAATTTGAACCAGTTTCTGATCACTTATACCAGTTTATGTGTAATTTCTTGCACTAGCCTTGGGGTAGGCAGTGTACTCTCTTTCTCCAGCGCTGAGTCCACAACTCTGCCCAGACTCGTATACAAACCCTTGAATTTCTTTCATTTGTATAATTTGGGCTCTGTTCTTGTTCATTCCATGCCCCCAGTCTCCTCTTCTGGCTCTTGCTGTAACCCGTCTCACTAGCGTGGCAGGCCTTAGTAAGTACTTTTACTCCCACGTATCTTAAAAAGACAGTACAAGTCAGTTGAATGTAAAATCATTAATTTATTAATTACACAAAGGTAAAAGCCTATAAAGTCTTTACTTCTGGCCAGATTTTTCAGTTAATGTGCGTGTTTTATTTGCTGAATCCATCAAAACACTCTGCTCTCAGAACGTAGCACTTTTCTCAGCCTCAAGCTTCAGCTGAGCTGGGAGTTTTGAATTTGGCTGTTGGCAAGGAAAGAGAGCCTGTTCCTGCCAGAGGTTTTTTCCTCCTACCTCCACTGTGGGATGCCCTCACAGTCTGAAATCTTTTGTCCTCAGCACATCCTCAAGGTTCTTCCTGAAATGTCACTGAAAATATCTCTTTTCTCTTTCCGCTGAGCTACAGCTTTCTCTTTACAAGCACATCAGCGGGAAGGAGCATGCCAGTATTTTCAAATGGCCAGGTGCCTTGAAGCGTCCTAGTACCACTCGATCGTTGTTGATTAGTTTTAAAAAGCCTGTTGTGATTTAAGATACCAGTAGAAGGTCTTGCCCTACTCCCTCTGGCAACACCAATAGCAACATTTCTGTTGGCTTGAACGGTCTGAAAGAAAGGAACATTTCAGCAAGTCACTACTACGAGTAGCTTAAATTCGGGACCGATACCTGTTGTAATCAGGGTTTGGCTTTATAAACTGCTTCTGCCTTTATAAAACATTTTCTTCGAAAGGTGGGAATAAGCTTTTCTTTCCCATTGCTTATTTTTTGGAAGTGTTAACTAATGCTGTTTAAATAAACAATTTCTGTTTATCCTAGGATTGTCTTATTTCGCGGCAACTTTTTATTGTGTGCAAAAGCTGCTTCTACTACAAGTGACATTGTGCTAGCACACTGTAGTCTCCAGAGTCCTTGAACTGTTTCTAAGAGGTAAACCGCTGGGGTTTAGCCCAGCTGGGAAATCTGTCTTTTGGGCTGATGGATTATATTCCATGTAGTGAGCACTCAGCCTCAGCAAGGTTCATGGCATCTTCACCTTTAAGTATCTAATTTATGTAGAAACGCCGATAAATTATTTAGAAGGGCGTTCTTGCTGACATCAGCACTTGTGGAGGCAGCAAAAAATGGTGTGACTTTGCAAATTTTGGAAACATTGGCACATCGTCAGTAATTCTTCAGAGGTTCATGCTATTAAATATTTGAAAACTAAAAAGCTTGTTTCCCCTTTTTCCCCAAGACTGCCCTGGCATTTGTTTGGATTTTTGTTAGGAGGCTATTTTTGGAGTTAAGTCAACACTAATTCAGGTTGGGGATAAGCAAGGTAGGGGAAGAATTATTTCACCTTGTCTATATACAAAAGGTCTTCCTTCTTTCCCTTGCTTTGTTAAACGTTCATTCTTGAGCTCACGTAGTGGGTAAGCAGGGAGTTGGTTTAGTTCAATGTACAACGCAGCTGAAAATACAGAGCTGAGCCTCCAGGATTGTGAATGACAATTGAGCCGAACTTTTAAATTTAAAATTTGGCAGCTAAATCCACTGTAAGGTTTCTGAATAGGTGGCCTGCTTTTTTAACATCTGCCTTCTTAGTTCAAGTTAGCAGTTTGAAACTGTTGACTTTATGAGGATAGGATTGTTTTATCAACCTTAAAATTAATTCACAGGCTTAACATTACTGTGCTTGGGGGAGACAGCAGATCGAATTGATTGAGCATGGTACTGAGCATCAGGAAGGCTGGATAATTTTCTCACTTCTGCGACTCCTTAGCCCTCTTAACTTTTGACCAGTTGTGCTCACCTTATCAAAAGCTGGAGTTTCCCCAGTTGTAAAGTGGGGATCGTAATTTTTATGCTCCCTGTTGTAAAAGACTGAGTGTTTTAGCTAAAAAGTCTGTGCTGCCAAGCATTCAAATGGGCCTTAAATGACAGATCCTTGTAGAAATGATAAAGCAATCTACACTGTCAATATTATTTGAAAGTAGTATGAAAGCAGATTAATTTGGGATGTAGAGGGGCTTTCCTGAAATTTGGCACAAAATTAGCTTACGTTTATTCTTAGCTCAGATCCATTCATATCCAATGTTTATGATGCATTTCTGTAAAGCCAAATTGAATCTTATAATTGGGGTTAAATCTTTAAACTCTGAAGTATAACATGGTTATGATTATAGCAGGCTAGATTTAAAGTTATGTGACCTTATTCTTGGCACCAGTTATGCGCACCGTTCTCTACTTGTATCATTCTACGTTTTTCTCCACCCTTTTCATCATATGTCCGCTGGCTTGTAGCTTTGGGAGTCCTCTACTGAGCTAAAAACCTTTACGGCTGAGACAGCAACTGCAAACCACAGGTGTATGACTTGTGTGCAAGTCGTCTCCTAACAGCTGTCAAATGGCAGTGTTTAGTCTGTATTAACTAAGGTCAAATGTGTACTGTCCACTTGGAGCTCTTTGCACTGTCCTCAGCTGTCATGTTCCCTATTATTATTTTTTAAGCTTTATGTGTTATTCACTTGTGTGTCGCGGGAGGGAGGTGGTGGAGAGAGGAGGAGACCTGGGAGGATTGAAGTAGAGTTGCATGCACCTGAACATCATTGTTTCTTATCCATTTGGGATAGAGCATGATACTGTAATTCTGAGTGCGAGATCTGGTTCAGGATACCATCTTATGACAACAGTCCTAAGGAGAAGGTAAAATTCCTGCTAGTGCTGTCTGGGTCGCTCCCATAAGTTAGACTAGACTTACAAACATTAACTCTCTTCCCATAAGCTTCAGGAGCTGACAGGAGGTAAGGCGAGTTCTTCAAAGTGTTTTACTACAGAAGAAATTGGGGAGGAGGGGGGGAGGAATTGCTTAAAATATTTATTCCTGACTTGGATAAACTGTGCTTCACTATTTTACAATTTGTGTAGCACAGGAGGGGAATAGGACATTAATACACTGGGATAAATCCACAGGCTCCTTAGGTAATTGTCATTATTGGAGTATTTTAAAGAACATTGGACAAGTGCAAGAGCAATAGACAAGCAGTGGTTTAGGTATAGTTACTCCTGCGGCCCAGGGATTCCTTCCATGGCCCCTTCCAGCCCTAATTTCTGTGATTCTGACTTCCTCCATCTTAAAGATACATTGAGGCAGGAGCATTTCAATTGTCAGCACGTGAACTTTTCAGGTGCTTAGCTTGAGGTCTAAGCTCATCCTTGCGTCTTCAGTGAGTGTCAGTAATTATGTCTTTAGGAGCAGCAGCTGTCTTCTTGTAGCACAGAACCTGGCACAAAGGAGTCCTGGTGCATCTATGGGGCCCCTAGTTTCTGCCCTGATTAAAAAAGAACTGCTATTATAATTTAGGTTCAAGTTTTCAGGCAACTTAAGTTTCCATGTAGGCACCAAAAAAAAAA
>JAGPOW010000261.1:250191115-250222534 GCA_030014935.1 Caiman crocodilus | reverse complement strand
AAAAAAAAAAGAACAAAAATAAAATAAAATAAAAAGATTTTTCAGAAGCTAAAACCATGGGTTATAGCCTGAAAAACTAACCATCAGTATTAGAGCTTACTATGGAGCACTTTTTGGAAATCTGGCACTTACCTAAGTGCTTCAACATGAGCATCGGTGATCTCTAAAATCGGTTCCCATTTTGCATGCTGAACACTTGAAAATGGTTTTCTGAGGTCATCCTCAGTACTAATTATCACTAGTCTCTTCTGTTTCATTAGCTGCTATTATTTCAGGATGCTCTGCCTCCTGCTCCCATCTAGATCTTTGCTGAGGTGGAGTCTATCCTAACATTTTCAGCTGTTGGGCTGACAACATTTCTTCTGTGCAAGGCAAATTCACTCAGTCCTCCTGCTTTGTCAGCCAACTGCAGGAGGGCTGGATGAATTCCCAGGAAGCCACAGATGAGCGAAGAGTCTGAGGAATAAGAGTTGGGTGTGAGAGGCATATTTGCAAGGTGTTGTCCTCACATCAGGATGGTTTTGGTGTCATTACATTGCTTTTAGTTCTCCTGGAGGTTTAGTTTTTAATTTAGTCTTGAGTGATTTTCTTGGATATGGAAAAAGTCCTTTATGAATTTGTTTCTAAGCATTTTCTTAAACTTGGGTCTACAGTATCTTGTATTTAAGGACATAGCCAGACAAGGTTCTTGGAGTAAATGTGGTATCTTTTATCAGACCAATTAGAATTGCTGGAAAAATAGTTGAGCAAGCTTTCTGGCACAAGCACCCTTCTTCAGGCATAGGGAGAGGTGGCTGGTGCTTGTGTGCTCCCCTGGGTAGAATAGAAGCCAACGTGTAAACCGCAGGTCTGTGCAAATGGACATAGCCATGCGCTTGAACTATGCCTTCATCTATGCTCAGTGTATACAACACTCCATAACTATAGCCCGTGCCAAGCTTTTGCACCTCATTAAAGCCTGTTATCTTGTTTTGGGTGCACTTTACACTTGTAGCCTTGAAACTGATATGACCTAATCAGCTCCTTTAGAAGCTTTGAAACTGAGGGCTTGTAGTCAGTCTCATCAATTATGCAGCTAAATGCTTACGGAGTGGACTATGGGGCTGAAAAGTGTAAGGAAATGAAGTAGTTGATGCACTGTAAGAAGGAGCCTGGAGGGCTCCTGTGCCTTTCAGAGACCAGTAGCAAGCAGACTGAGCTGGCTCTGGGAGCTCAAAACAGGCTGATCAGTAGTGAGTTAGCAGGCAGCAAACAAGCAGGCCTATGGCCACTAAGACAAAGGCTAACCTTGGGTTGGTGACCCTCCAGGAAGGAGTGACAAAGCAGTGAGCTGCGCTAAGCAGCCCAGGGGCTGTGAGCGGTAGAGCTAAGCCACAGCAGGCCAGTCATCTGGCCCAGCATGGAAACCCCTGTAGGCAACTGGAGACTCACCTGGCAGGAAGGGGCAGGGCTTGGGAAGTATATAAAGCTAGTGCCTGAGATAAAGCAGCTAGTCTGGCTCCCCAAGCAAGGGCTCTGCAGAGAGGTGACTGTAGCTGAGATCCTGCTATACCTGGAGACTGCAAGTGAGGAGTTGAGGACTTGCAGGGTGCTGAGACCCAGGATGTGGAGGGGGTTTTTATACACCCCCTGGGCTCAGAGTTGTAGTTACAGCCAGAGGCTTGTATTTTTTTTTTCTAGTCTACCTGTGAACTGGATTGTGATAATCAAGGGAGGAGGAGGTCACAGTGGCATCCACTGAACACATGGCTGTTTTGAAACCTGCCAGGGGCTTGCCTTAAGGTGCTGAAAGATGACAACCAGGGCCAGGGACCCAAAGCCCAAAAAAGGCCAGAAGCCTTAAAGGGTGAAAAACAGGGTCCGGGTCCCAAAGCCCAAAAGGGCAGAAACCAGAGCCCAAGAAGGCCAGACTGGGGCTGGAGCCCAGAAACCAGTCCAGCACAGTGGGCCTAAGCTAAGGGGAGCAGCAAGAGGAAAGCGACAGAGGCCAAGAAGGCTGAGGCCCCAACAAGGATATAGAGCCTCACCTTAGTGGTGACCAGTAACATCCGCGAGGCATGGCATGGCTGCAGGGGAGGCTGGAGGCCACAGAGTTATCCCTTAAGGCGATTAGTATACTGGAGCACAAACGGGCTTGGAGGGCTCCACTTAGCACATGAAGGGCAAGATGGGGGTAGAGGCCCACTCACTGATACTAGGCAAGAGTTTGCTCTGGGACCCTGAGGCAGCCTCCCTTTTCAGAAACAAGTGACTACATCAAGGCATGGCAGGTGGGGGAAGAAAGAGGGTACCTTAGGAGCCTGAGCATGGCACCTAGGACAGAAGGTGCTGTGCAAACACCACGGGGCATCATGGCCACCCCTGGGACGTGGACCGTGTTACATGCCCATACAAATAATCATTGTCTGTTTAAATGTAAGCAGTAGAGGTGTGCAAAGTGGGCCATATTTGATTCGGATTTGGTCTGAATCGGAGACAGTGATTCGATTCATTGATTCGGATCACTGTCCTGATTCGATTCGGCTGAATCCAAATGTGAAGATTCGATGCTGATTTGGAGAATTAGTGATTCTGCCATAGGCACCACTTTAAATGTTTTTTCTACATACCTCAATGTACCAAGCATGGCTCATGAACACTGCAATGCTGGGGTGGATGGAGTGTCCCACAGGACTGTGGTTCCCCCCGTAATCGGCAGTGAAACCAGAAGTGGACCAGAGGTACTTCTGTTCCACTTTCAGGTTCCCACCCTCCCTCCCTCCCCCCAGGCTCGGCAATTGGTCATAGGGGGAACTCAGGTGCCCCTCCCCAGATCCAGGAGGCACCAGTCGCTGAGCCAGGGTGGTGCGGGGGAGTCCCCCACATGCTCCCCGGCAGACCCAGAAGTGGACTGGAAGTGCTTCTGCTCCACTTTCAGGTCCGCTGCCAGGTGTACTGAGGGTGCTCCTGTGGGGCGCTCCACCTGCCCCAGCACCGCAGCGTTCAAGACCCACCTGGTATTTACAGGTATGTAGAAAAAACGTTTAAAGCTGCGCCTATGTCTGAATCTCCAGATCTTTCTGAATTGATTCATAGAGATTAAAGGGTTTCCTGAGTCAATGCAGATTTGGAGATTCAGCCACTGAATCGGGCCAAATCTCCACTGAATCAAATCTGTGACCAAAGCTTTGCGCAGCCCTAGGAACAGTTGATCCTAGCACTGCGTTGTACAGTTAGGGAAATTACAGTAAACTCTGGCTAACTGGCCTGTGGGAATAATTTGCCTTTATTCCATTCCCCCCTTCCCTTAACTACTAAGGATTTGTCATTACTGGATAATTCATGATTATTTGCATTCCCCTTGGGTTGGCGAATCAGCCAGAGTTTACTGCATGCCCTTATATGATATGCACCGAAGTTGAATACATTGTATACTAGGATCGTCCATGTATTGGAAACCTTCTGTGTTTGCAACCTGTAAAAATATCCCCTATAATAAATATCCTGAATTCCCTGTCTTCGGAGCCCAGCAGCTATTTTTTCCGATGGCTGTTTTGAACTATAATTAGCCATCCATATCCTCCCAGGAGCTGATGTTTTTATAGCAGGAAAGAACACTGAGAACTTTATGCCAAAAGGAGACTGATGGTTGAAGGCTCTGACATGAATATATGGTCCAAGTAGGTTTTGTGTGTTGGACTGAGTGGGATGTTTCCAGAAATGTCTAAACCTCTTGGAGCACTTCCAGTCCAAGCAGAGAGAACCACACAGGATATTATCATCCCACAATTAGTGCACAATGAAGTAAAGATGTAGATATGTCATTTACAGGTTTTGGATTATGAAGATGCAGTGCGGTATGAAAAATGTAATAAAAAGGGCAATCAGTATGAAGATGAAAGCATGCGATTTATGTTTCACTTTTAATTTTTAATCACCAGCAAGTCTATTAAGGAACTAGAAATATAATATCATCAATTGATATCAAAAGAATATTTTTTTCCCCCAAAATGTAAATGTCCTTATTATGAAGTAGCACCTGTTACTGCACTCAAACTTATTGGATTGTATGTGCATGAAGTAATTCCCTTAGAAGAAATTAGACGAATAACCCATAATAAATCATATGTCACAAGGGTATGCAGTTAATATCAAGATTAATTATGTGCTGATTTGTAAGTCATTATAGCATAGATTGCAATGTTGAGGTTTAATTTTTCTGTAAAAATGGATGAATTCTGATATAGCTGTTTAACTATTTATAAGCACCCTTGAGATGCAGGCTAATGCGAGACAAGAAAACATATTACGATTTCATTGGGTTGCCTTGCATACTGGAGTGGTTAAATTTAAAGCATCAATCACAATAAAGCTTAATTGGAGTTTGTTTTCTGACCCAATCTTGTAAACCTCAGTTTGTTGCTGATTCCAAATTCTTCACAAAGATGATGCTAGTGACCTGTTTTTCTGCATTTCATACTCTTGATGATTTTATGTTGCAATTGTAACATTGTGGCAACATTTCTCTCTGATTTATTAAAATGGCTCAGTGGCAGAAGAAAATACAATACGGATTCTGGCGCCTTGATAAAGCTTTATGTGATGTTAATATGCTGTTTGTGTCCAATGTCATTTGTGTTCTTGAATAGCAGGGGTATTAAAATGCATCTATTTTCTTTTAGTTCCTGGTAGAAGGACTTGGCCTAGGATTCAACACTGTATTCCTATGCAGGAAAACACTTAAGCTCATGTGGCTGCTTCGTTGCAGTCTCTGGGACTTGTACAGGTGCTTAATGGCAGTCTTGAGTACAGATAGATTTAAGTACCTTCTTAACTGCTTTCCTGAGTCCTGTATGTCTGTGCACTTTACTGGGCATCTAGGACAAAAGGAGACAATGGTTCTCCCCTGGGCACTGTAGCATGTAGTAATAAAATCGTGTTGGATTATGAGGGGGAGAGCATTGTATCAGAGAGATGACAAAGTATAACCATGGTACAGTCTCTCTCATTAATTCCTGTCTTGATGGTACCACTTTCTAAACTATAGTGAAATGAATTTAGTGGAGTATCAAATATTGTTGTAGAGCCTATGAATTTCTCCATTGTTTGCAAGTGTTAAAATTATATAAAGAAATAAGCAGTATCACAAGACACGGTGCAGTCATAGATAAATATAACAGGCAAGCGAGCAGAAAACTGCCCAATGAAATGCAGGACCAGCTTTTCCTGCATCGTGGGTTACAATGTGCTTACCTTTTCTTTCTCCGGGTATCCCAACCTCTTCGAGTATGAAATGTAAAATGCAGGAAAGCCAGATATGTCATCCCTTTAATCGGTGGAGCTCTGAGTTAACGGCATAAGCAGCATATAGGGAGTGATACAGGTGCTGAAATTGGGGTGAATGTCACCCTAATTGGACCCACATTGGACTGACTTATGACAAATGTCTTGCTGAGACCTGCTGCAGATAGTGGTTATAAATAGCAGAAGCTGTCAGCCCCCTCTGCTCTTACTAACACCTGCACCCATTCCACCATAGCGCTCTTTGTAGGACACTCAGCAATGGCTCCAGCATATGGAAGCAGGGTTCCTCATCCCTCTAAAACAAATGTTTTAATAATTGATAATGAAGGTATTAAGCTGAAACCAAACATGACATTCATTCATGCTACATAATATGAGCTAATAAAATATACAGAGATGAGGTCTACCTGGGCAAGATAATGGAAAGTAAATTGTGCAGTATTCTTCAGAATTCAAATGTTCCTCTCCTGACAAGGTAATGAAAAAAGCTCTGATTGCCTGCCATAATGATAGCTGATTAACAGTAACTGCCTTCCTGCATTACTGAAATGCTGCCCTCACTTCCCCCCTACTGCTGACATAACAGATGCATGGCTGGTAGATATGAATAGAGGACCAGATGCAATACTGGGACTGTGTGCTGTTACCTGATTTCGATCCAAAGAAGCATCTTGACGTTAAAGTGCAAAACTGTTGGTTTCAATAGAATTTTGTCCATTTGCCCAGTGGTATGTCTTGGCCCCTGGTGCCTAACAGCAAACCAAGAAATGGTACCTTTTCTTAAGGCTATAAACTCTTCCTGAAGCCTCTCTCTCTTCTATAATGATTCCCAACCTTGCACATTTTTACTGAAGTAGGTTCTGTAAAATTGGGCAGGGGAGTCTTGTTGGAAAAACTGGGAAATGCATTATAGCATCATAGGTATTAGCTGATGCTATTCACACTAATGCTCAGCTTTATAAAAAGGCATTCAGATGCCTAATACCCAATGAAGTCCATAATGTTAATGATCTATGTCCTGATCTCTACCACCTATGGCAGCTAGCTCTAACATCCATGTATCTAGTGGTTCCTTGATCAGGAACCTTAAAGGAAAAATAATAAGGTGGGCTTTAAGGATACATAGGGAAAAACTCCAAGGATCAACCTCAGAATGGGAATTAACTGAGTCTGTCATTATCATAGAAATTAAGGGCTACAAGGGACCTTGAAAGATCATCAAGTCTAACACCCCTGCTCTGGTCAGGTATACTGTGGAGATCAAATGATCCCAGCCAGGTGCCCTTTCCAGTCTCCTTTTGAAGACAAGGTTGGGGACTGAACCACCTTCTTGGTAAATCTATTCCAGATTCTGGTCACCCTTACCATAACGAAGTTCTTCCTTGCATCCAACCTGAAACTATCCTCCGTTTATGGCCAAGGAGCAATGGCCATGTCCTAATAAGATTTTCTCATAGAAAACAGAACAGTCTTTAGTTGAAGGATGTTGTTCATCCCCTAGGACTTGTGAAAAGAGCTAGGGCAAAAACTAAATAGGAGCTAAAAATACGTATCGGCTACAACAGAAAATGCAGAATATTGACCTTGGTGTTGCTGTTCAGTGGGGGAACCAGCTGCTTAGAGGGCACATTGGGAAAGGTTCTTCTACCAGGGTGATCACAGAGAAGGTTGTTTCTAGGAAAGGCCTCTTTCAGCTTTTTCCCCACAGGCAAAATGTTTCAGGCTGGTAACTCCAATAGCTTCTCCTTTAAACTAGTTCTAGGAAGGTTAGGCTCATAAACTAGCAAGATCAAATGACTTGGGTTTACAGAAGAGACTCTCTAAAATAAGCATTTTCAGTAATTTCTCTCCATTGGGCTCTTTCACTCTTTTGCAGCAGATGCATTTTCCTGTCCTTTAAAAAAAAAAAATCATCTCAATCCAGAGTTCAAAAACTTTCGTTTCCACCATTAGCTAGGAATTTAGAAGCTCGTTTGAGAATTTACTGTCAACATGAACCAAATGATAGCAGCTTTTTGGTCTCGTCTTCCAGGGCTTCTGTGTTCAGAAGTACCTTTGGCTTTATTGGGAGTTGATTATGTGGCTACGTGTGTAGGGTGCAGTTCTGTGTCAAGAAATCTTTCATTCCCGTAGGCGATAGTGGCTTCTCAAAGAAGTCCTTTGATGGCAAATATACTTGTTTGTTATGAAAACGGTTATTAGTTAGTGATTCAAGCCTTGCCTCCCTTTCAGTCTGTCAATAAGGTTTTATATTTTTTTCCTAGAACTCCACCTTCTTCAGCAGTCAGTTATGCAGGGGCTGGTGGAGACCTTGGAAGGTTGATTATTTCACACTTCATGTCTTTAGCTTGCAGAGGGGCTGTGTTGTGTGACCGAGTAACTCATACGGAGCGTGTTTTATATGGAACTTGCATCTGGACTTGCAGCATCGCTGGATTATGTTACCAGACCCCAGGGAAAAACACAGAACGCTGCTTATTACCTACAAGAGAGATTTTTTTTTTAACTGAAGCATAAAGGGAAGATGCGCAGGAAAGAGACCAATTGAAATTCTTTTTTTCTCCCTCCCATTAGAAATGTTCACCCAGGAGGAAGAAATTAAACATTGAAGGCACAAATAAATGATGAGGCAGCCATTAAAGACCGAGCAAATTAAAGTGAAGTTCAAAAGATATATGAAAACTGGGGAAGAGATATGCTGCAGTATTTTTTTTTTTTTACCAGGGGTCTTCCCAAAGGAAGAGAAGAAATCAGCTCAGTTCTGATTATTATTTTTTTTTAATTCACAGTAGGAAAAATGAAATAAGAACAACCTTGAGTCTTATATTGCTCCATTAATGTTTTGTAAAGTTTTCTGAATAGAATAAGACTTTTTCTATTTTTCTTGGTGAAACTGTAAGAAGAATGTATTTTGCAGGCAAAATAATTTACAAAACGCCCCGTTTCAATTTAGGGACCACAGAAGTGGTGCACCCTCAGGGATGAAACAAAGATACTTTGGCTCTCCTTCCTCTGTATTTTCCTCGTCCTGAAAAGTAGGTGAGGGTATGTCTCAGTTGCAGACACCGTCGTGCAGAGGCTAGTTTCAGTCCAGCTAGCCTGGATTTTAGTAGCAGCCTGTCTGTGGCAGTATGGCACTTGAAGCAAACTAACAACTGGTGTGTTTTACACGTCTTCTTGGGCAGGTTTTGTTGCCCACTTTTGAGTGCCATGGTACAGCAGCAAAACTACTATCAGTACCCAACCTAGCTAGTTCAAGTGTGTATGCTGTGCTGTGGCCTCAGTGGTGGTTTGGAGCATGTCTATTCTGCAAGAGGCCCCTATAGGTATGTATGCCTTTTTTTTTTTAGATCCAAGAGTCTCCTCCACCGAGAACGCAGATATGCCTGCAGAAAGATTGGACAGCATTTGGTGTTTCTCCTGTTACAGTTGCCACTGCTTTGTGCGGGTTTCTGATCAGACATATTTTTCATTCATTATTCACCATGGTCAGAATCCCTCGCCATACTGGGAGGAGATTAACTGAAATGATGTACCTCTGCTGCAGCTTATCACTGTTGCTTCTGCCTGGCCACCGTGGTGGAGCACTAGGGAAATGGCTGCAGCTGTTGGCTTGCTGGATGTTTGTTAAGAAGAGCCGAGGTCCCGCTCCACCCAGCTTGGGAGGAACAGCTTATCGCATCCTTCTGAAGCTGCAGGAGCCCCCAGAACAGGTAGAACAGAGCTGAGATTTTGCTCAGGATTGAGTGGGCATAGGAGGAAAGTGTGTCAGCTATATATATCATGGATGAAAAAAGAAGGCCTGGCTCTGCTTTTCCCCTGCTTGCTCTAGCAATATAATATGGCCAAAGTGCAATAAGAAAAGTCTAATTGCTTTTCTTAACATACAACCCCCACCCCCCTAAGTGGGACAGCAGAATTTGAGAAAAATACTTGCAAAAGTTTTCCTATCAGGAGTTGTCAATGTTCAGGTGAGGGGCTGGACTTTGTCATTGTAGTTTACCAAGGAAGCAGATGACAGGTCTTGACTCTTCCCAATCCAGCACTTCAGGCCATACTGTAAGTGGAAGGAGCAAATGATTCACAGCAGCCATTTCTGAAGCAGAAGAGAGCGGGCATATGAATCTTCCTCTGTTAGCATATATGTCCATTTTGCTGGAAGAAACACTGAAAGGAAGAGAGAAAGATGATGATCCAGGAGAAAATGAGACCAGTGAAGCCAAGGAAAAGCAAAATGCAAAATGTCTAAGTTGTGGTGTGATTGACCGGTAGTAGGGAGGTCAGACGCATCCAAGTTAGAGTACAAGCCCTGGCACTTGGCTGGTGTCCGTCAAGAAAGCATTTCACAATGGCCAAGCACAAAACTTTCAACTCCAAATAACTCGGATCATTGTCTTGGAGATCACAGATCTGTAAATACACACCACCGTTTCTCCTAAATACAGATTTCAGCACTGAGCTAAAAAAAGGGTTAGCTATGTGTGTTTGGGGAGGGAAAACTAGGTATTAATATCTGTGAAGTGAAAGGAACATAGCACAGCTGATTTATCTTGACTCATCCATGCTGTCTGGCTTCCCATTCATTGTGCCACTGCTATCTTTAGGCTCCCAGCAGTCAGACTGGTGTATCAAAAACCCATCAGTTGCCACATACTCTCTACGCTTCGTTGGCACAGAGATAACAGGTCACAAATATCAGTCCTTGCTGCCACCTTGGGGAACCTAACCAACACCCCTGTTGGCAGTGAACGGGACTTGACAGAGAGACCGGCACAAAGTTTATGAGTGATTCATGATAGCTCGGGGAAAATGCTGTATAGAGTGGCCTAATCTTGAAACACTTGGCATATTGACTTTGGTCCTTTCCGGTAGCTGTGACTGTGCTTGTAGGATAATGTTTAGGCCCATACTTTATGTACGCTAAATTTAAGGGGAGGGTAAGAAGCAAGTTAACTAGTTAGAGCAAGGAGATTGGAATGACGATTGTGCACATGGGATGTTTGTGACCCATTGTAAAACTGTCATTACTTGAGAGTGGCCATGTACATGTGGAAGTCAGGCCCTACCCATCTTCAGCACAGCAGCCGTATTAAAGGTCTTTAAAGAGGGTAAGTACCTTACTAACGTACTTAAACATTCCTGACTTGTCAGTCTATGAGAAGTGCATTGATCCCAAAGGAGCTACCATGCATCTAGGTCCTTTCTGAATCGCTGCCTAAAAGAATGGAATTCCTCTTGATCTATTGCCCTGGCCACTGAAGAAACTGAAAGGACTCCTGTTCTTGTTGCTAATGGCTTTAGGTCAGGCCATCTGGGCAAATATCTGAAGAGACTAGTAGTTTCATTCCTGTTGTCCAGTTGAGGAAAAAAAAATCCCTAGCAGGGTTTATTCACATGTGCAGCAGGAGCTTTGCTTGCATAAGGACTACAGGAAGAGATGCTTAGAGATCAGATGCCCATTTCTGCTCTTAATGAACATACTGGCATGTGCAAGGAAGAGCAGACTATGGTGCATGTGGTGACAGCTGACAAATGAGATTTGTAACCAAAATGACTCTATATTACGTTACATAAAATGCTGGGCTCTGCTGGCCAGCAGGAGAGAGGGTGCTTCTTCTAATTAGGAGTCAACATTATCTTTCACTCATAATAGCCTTTTTGTAATCAAAGAATGAAAAAATTTAAATGCACATCAATGATTTGTGTGTGTGTGTGTGTGTGTGTGTGTTTGTATACCAATGAACATTAAAATCACAATGTAGTTTTAAATTAAATTCTTTTGTTCCTTTGGTTAATTTAAGTTTGATGGTTTTCCCTTAGCGTCACAGTCTAATTTACGGCAGAGAAAATTCCCTTTAATTGATTTTTAAAAATGCTCTTGCGTGCACTGCATTAACCTGTTCATTCCCTTGTGGTATGTGTCAAAAGGAGAAGTGGCTCTTCAGGTCTGGTTATTGTAAGCACAAATGTGGATGAGCTGTATTAAACAGGAGGAGTTTCCTCTCAGCTCTGAACGGATTCCACACAAGCTGGGTTGAATCTGAGTCCTGTTGTTGTATGTCTGTCTGTCGAAGGTGCTCATGTGCCCCGTGTCACCATGGTGCCTTCTCAGTACCCTGGTGAGCCTGGGAAGAACTTGTATCCCTAATTTACAGAAGGAGCCCATAGCGCCCAGATCCTCTGAAGTACTTGGGTGACAGCTCTCATTGAAACCAATGGGAATTATGTGTCTAGATGCCATTGGGGTCCTAGGCTTGAGAGACTCAGTGATGTGTCCGAGTGACGGCAGGGAAATGAAACCAGGTCTTCTAAATCTGAGGCCAGGTCTTCCTTATGGGCTGGACCATCCTTCTTCTCTATGAGCAACACTTCCATTGGGAAGTGCTCCAATGGGAGCAGGAGGTCACCTCTGAACCTCCTCCTGCTATTCAGTTGTGTTGGCCACTCAGATAAAGCCAAAACAAGCCTCACACTGTGCAGTCTTCCTAGGATTGACCTTGAAGATAACTTGCTGTAGGCCACAGGTGTTACTGCTCCACAGACTTCTCTTATATCCCAAGAAGTCCCCTGTGAGTTATGGAAGGCTCTGTTAGCAGGGTATCGCATTAAATACTTGCTGGACAAGTTAGGTAGATGGGTTTTTGCAGCATAACTCAACTTCAAAGCGGCCATGCACCCATGAGTAGTAAAGAATGGTGAAGGTTTGGGGTGAAGATTTAAGACCCATATTGTCCCCTTATTGTTTGTTGTAGCCCTTACAAGGGACCTACAGACAAGTTAGCAAAGCATTAGAGAAGACTTGCACGTGGATGGCAAGGAAGGTGTGGCCTATCTGGTAGCAGGGTTTCAATGGAGCTAGAGATGCTATTGCTAGGTGCCTTTGGAGCTAATGTAGCTTTCAGTGTAACTTTCTCTGAAGGGTCCTCTAAAACCCATGAAGATTAAGAGCAAACTCCCCTCACCATCTCTGCCTGTTAAAAAGATGGGGTTGGTCAGATATCGAACTTGGAGGAGACTAAGCAGGATCTGCCTTTACCCTCCTCCTTCTCCTTCTGGGTTTTCCTGTGGCATGAGAGGAATCAAAGCATATCACCCAACATGTTTTCAGTGTCTCCACTTAGCCTTTTTCCCTCTCTGTCCAAATCTTAAATGAATACAAATTCTTATAGTCAGCTTCTACTTCTCGTGCAGGAGACCTGTATTAAATAGCTGTGCATCAACTAATCCAATCTCCCTTGCTTTTGAATCCTGAAGTGCGAGCTCAGCAAGCATTGCATGAAATGAAAATATTTTCATGGTGAGGGAAATGTACAGATCAAGAGTAGTTCAAGAAAACAGATCAACAGATGGCATCTTCAACTTCCAGAAGCACTTCTTGCCTGATTCAGAGACTTCATCTTATGTTACTATTACTACTAGTTATTGCAAGAAAATTATCTTTGGAGAGGGGAAGAGGATAAGTTCCTCCACTGTGGGCCTGTTCTTAGGATTTTATTTCGTTAAGGATTTTTCTATTAGACTGCAAGTGAACAAGAACCATGTTTCTCAGATACAAGACAGCTTGTTCCTGTATTCAGTGGCACTGCAAATGCAACATTCTGTGGGAGAGAGACTTAGCATATTGCTTTCCTAAGAAGAAATGACTTACTATCTGTTTGCTGCCAGCCAGCAAGGCGCTTTTTGGAAAATAAAAATGAAGGAGGCCTTTACAAAGCTCTTTGCAATGTGCTGTAACAGCCCTGGTAAAAATAGAAATCAATTAGGTTAGACCAAACATAAGACTTGTAAACCTTTGGAGACCTCGGAGACATTGCCTGTGACAGTGTTATTCCATTTTAAGCCGAAGTGAAGTGGCATTTCATGCCAAGGGCTCTGATACCTCCAGAGAGCTATAATTCCTCAGAATGCACTTTTACCAAGCTACAGCTAGACAACAGCCTACAGGGACCGAGACTTCTAAAACTTCACGAACATGCACATATGGCAGCCGTTACCAAATACCCGTAGAAAGTATTACACAGCACCGGTAGGAAAAGGGTTGTGATGGTATACGAGGCTTGTGGCTGTTTTCAGAGCGAGAAAGGGTTGGTGAATGAAGATAAAGTAGAACTGTGTGTACCCTGCCTCGTTTTTTTTTTTTGAATGGGAGGGTCTGTGTGCAGGGTCAGAAGATTCCCTTCTTTCCAAGCTAATTGGGAAATTCATCTCCTCTCTCGCTGTGTTTGGCAAGATTGTTCTTTGGATCTGAGTCACACTAATGTGATTGCGTGGTAGGTTTGGTTACTGCACTCACAGCATGAGGATTTTATGGTGTGCTAGATTTAAAAAAGAATATCTCTCTCTCTCTCTCTCTCTCTCATTAATATATAATAATGCATGTATATATATGTGTGTGTGTGTGTGTGTGTGTGTATATATATACACACACACCAAAGCTAATGCATATATATATAATGCATTACATTGCGATGCTAATATAATCCTGTTTCCTAATGTTTTCTCCCAGGGACTAAATACCCAAAATAAAAAGGATAGTGTCAGTCAACCTTGTTTGGGAAGTAATTTCACGGAAATAAAATGGGCAGCTCAAGGAGTAAGATGTACTTAGGTGTGAGTGATGGTGCCAGAAATTTATGTAAAACATTAGGAATGGAATTTGGCCACAGCTTTTTGTTGTGGGTAGCTTGTTTCTCCTTTGGTAGTCCTGTGAGATTTGCATTTGGCTGTTAGTTTCCTATTACCTAACATCTTAAGAATATATATGGGGGGGAGGAGGGAGAGGCAGTTCAAGCTGATTCTTTACACGATTCATACAAAAATTCAACTACAGGCCCACAGATCTAACCACAGAATTAGGATCCCAAAGTCAAGTATGTGACTTGAAGGGATGTTTTGGACAGCCAAAGCCTTTTATCCTAGAAACAGAAGAGTATAGATGAAGATGCATAGTATAAGTAAAATTACATGAGAAGTATTAAACTCCCTGTGGTTTCTTCTTTAAAATTCCCATTCATTGTATACCCTGCATTTTTCAAAGCAGTAAATGATCAGTGGTTGGAATAAAAATAGTGGATAAAAACAACCCCCCCCCCCCAGCCAAAAACCTTGTGTAATGATGATCTTTCTTCTTCTCCACTGCTCCCTTATGCTGTGGGGCCCATTCCAAAGACCGGAGTTTTTATGATTGGAGTGATATCTGGCATGGGGGACAGGGGCGAAGTGATTTAAACCCAAATGTGAATGGGAGCTGAGATTTACCAGAGGGTTTGCTCTTAAGGGTGGCAGGCAGGAAAGTGGACTGGGTGATGTGGTGTGGAGCTTTCTAGTTTGGGGGGTGGTTGGAGGTGGTTTTACTGTTATTGCTTGTCATTTATTGCAAACTGCTCTGAGCCTTCCTCCATGTGAGACGATGACAATGATAGGGATGATGATGACGATCGTCGTCACGATCTTCATACACCCAGCCCACACTTTGATTCCAATGGGCATTTTAAGTGCACAAGGAATGCAGTATCACTTTTTGACTACCACCTGTTATATAAAAATATAATTCAGAGAGTTGTGCATTGGCTTCAATAGGTGTACGTTCGGGCCTAAAATGAGAAGGAACGTACAGGTTTAGGTTGCCATTGCCTCTCTTGAGTGAAATTTAGTTTGTTGGAACCTGACTTTTATGTAAAACAAGTTCAGGTGCAGTGAAAATTATTATTGCATCAACAAGAAAACCATTATTTTACTAGCGGAGTAACATTTTCTGCATTGTTTAACACGCTGGTTTAATCCCAGTGGAGCCAGACTTCAAGCAGAATCTCATGAAGGAGAGAGGAATGTGCAATTCTTGTTTGCTTTCAGTTTTGTGTTTGAGAAGATTTGTGCGTGCAGCCATCACTTACCCTATTGTTGCATTTGGATGTTGCATTTTTTCCATAAAGTAATGGCCATTCCATTGTCCGTCTCAACTTTGATGTTTTTTAAGCTTCAAAATCCCGTCCTAGGTGCCACTGGTAACTGTTTAAAAGAATGATCTGTGGTCAGATACGTGGCAGCCCCTGAACCAACTGCTGCACTTACCTCCTATACTCGGTACCCCCCCGCATTCAAAATCATCACTCTTGCCTTTCAGTGTGACTTTGTCACCTTATCCTTGGTGCTGCGGGTTACGTCTGTGCATCCCATGGTGCTGCACATCAAACCTATGCTTTTCATTTAGACCTGAAGGGCTCTGGCACCCGGGCATAGTTCTGACCTGGTTTCTTGGGATGTCTCTACCATGCTGCCAAGAAAGCAAGGCCTTGTATCACTTCAGCTCCCTTCTTTCACACATGTCTCTGACTTCTTTTGTCTCAAATGTAGTCACCAAACATATTCACCAAATCTCATTCCCACTTCTTATTCAAATAACTCACCTACTGCACCCAGAAAAACCCAAGCCCTACCACCTTGCTCACAAGTATGGATGATGGAGGAAAAGTACTTAAAACGAAAAGCAACCGAGTTGCTTTTGCTGGTAGTAGTAAGTGCCGTGCGGCATTTCAGTAACATTTTTGTACATGTTTCTCCATTATTTTAAAATGTATTTTCTTCAGTGCAAAGGTTTCAGATGTTTACATAGGGCTTCTTTACTGTTATTGAAAACCCACAGTAGTCAATATTCAATATGCAAAATTCATTCAACGCTGATGAATGTTAATGAGAAATACATATGTCTATCAACTGGAGAATGAAGCCATGCCTACTTGAATCCCTCTGTGTGTTTGGATAATAATTACTTTATCACTGATTTCTTTGCAAGCAAGCTGGCAAGGTAATGTTTACTTTATTAGCATCCAGTATAATCTGCATTTACGTGTTCAGAACAAAACCTCTTCTACTTGTCTCTGCAGCTCGGTAATTTGAAAATTCTACCATCTTCCTGTCTTTTCTAAAAGTAGTTTGGAAACAAATCATGTAGAAATTAAATTTTATTCTCTTTGTGTCTGTTTCTGATGTTGTTTAGAAGCAAGCTATTTGGAAATTTAATCAAAGCAAAAAAAAAAAAAATCCCTAGTTGATAAGGAAGTATGTTATTAACCAGAACTTCTAATGCTATCATTTTACCTAGTGAAGTTAAACACTACTTACTACTTCAGTATCTCAGATTTCTTTCTCAGTGTCCATAATTACACAGGTAATGAGATTTACCTTGTTTTGAAATGAAGTTCCTTCATAAATAGTACTTGCAATATGTCACTAATGTACCTATAATGGTGTAATGCTTCATGGAAAATATGCCAGGAGTTTAAATGAGGATTGATGGTGAAGGGAATCGTTGGATCTACATTCCCTGCCTTCCCACTGAAGCACTTCTTTCCCCACTTCTGGACTAGAGCTTTGTTCTGGGGGCACAGGGTGGGAGGAATGGAAACTCTTCCAGATATTCAACTGTGAGCTCTCAGGAAATCTGTGTGGATGATAATGATGACCCAGGGATCCTGGTTTTCTCTGATTTAAAAAAAATCCCCAATTTTCAGTTAAAAAAAACAAAACAAAAAAACCCCCCAAACAAACCAAAACCCAAATCCACATTTTTCCAAGTTTAAAATGAAATCATGCATGCATGCATGTATATGTATGTATATATAGAAGTGTTTCATTTTAACACACACACACACACACACACACACACACACACACACACACACACATACATACATACATACATATATAGTGTGTGTCTATATTAAAATGAAACACTTGTATACACACGCACATACATTAATGAGGATTCATTTTACTCATGGAAAAATGTGGATTTAGGATTACTTTTTTTCAACTGAAAATTGGGGATTTTTTTTAATGCAGAGAAAACCAGGATCCCTGATGATGACCCCATTATTGTTATCTCCTGTAGGTTTCCCCAGCTTGGCCTGAGGGTGGGAGTTAGTCGTAGAGAAGTGGGGCTGGAAGAGCCCTCAAGAAGTGATCTAGTCGGAGGCATCCAGTGCTCTGGGACAGCTGCATTTTACCCATTTTTTTCTTTTTACAATCGCACAGATAGAAATGTGTCAGCCATCCACGCCCTTGGTCTGTTTTAATACAATCCCCTAATGTGTCTGGCTAAGGGCCAGCACATCTCTTTTGGACTGGATGCATCCTGTTCTCCTGTATGTGGACATTAGGTTTCAAGACCCAGGTACTAATTATGATTAATGCAGCGAGCTGATTCAGTAGTTGCAATGCTGTTCCTTCTAGAGCAGTGACCAGTGCTGACAGTAGTTACCAAAATACCTTCTTAAAGCAGAAAATATTATTTATTTAGAACAGAAGCATTCCAGGAAATGGGCCTTAAAATAATAAAACAGACTATGCATATGCCTGGCTTACTAGATGTCTTTCCATTTTCCACACTAAGGTCCTGGTTGAGCTGAGGCTCCAACAGAGCTGAGATTTTGTATAATCCTACAAAAATGTGGATGAAAGGGATCTCATGAGGTCCCTACTTAAAGCAGGACTATTTGTGTCTAAACAGTCCCGTGTAAATGTCTGTCCAACCTGCTGTTAAACACTTCTAGTGATGGAGCTTCTTGGCTCCAGTGCTTACTGATCCTCATGGTTGGAAAATACTTCCTGATATCTGAGAGACAACCTGCATCTCCCATGTTGTAATTTAAAGCCCTTCCCATTTCTCCAGAATAGAATAAAATATTGATCAGCAGCTTTATAACAAACCTTTTGTGTTTGAAGACTTATGATATTCCCCACTCAGTCTCTTCTCCAGACTAAATTAGTTCTTCCAACCTGTTCTCATATGTCATGTTTGGTGGAGCTGTAATTATTTTTGTTACCGTCCTCTACACTCTTTCCAGTTTGCCCACTTCTTGAAGTGTGATGCCCAGATTGGATGCAGTACTCCAGATCGGGCCTCACCAGTGCTGAATTGGAAAAATTGCATCCTGAAGCTAGCTTGTAATATTCTTTTTAATACATCCCAATGTGTTTGTTTTCTTACAACAGTATTATAGCGTTGTCTCATTCAACTTGCCATTCACCATAACCTCCCAGTGCTGCAGCTTATCCCATTTTGGATGTGTGCATTTGACTGTTCTGTCCCTAGGATAGTTCTTTTCCCATTTGTCCTTTTTTGAATCTCCTCCTTTTTATTTCAGACCATTGCCTAATTAATCCAGGTTATTTTGAAGCCTAAGCTCATCCTCCAAGTTATCTGCCACCTCCTTGTGCAATTTCTTCACTCAGTTCCATCTACCAAATCCAGAATGAAAATATTGAACTGCAATGGACCCAGTACAGCACTCTGGAGAACCCACTTCCTACCTTCTCCCAGCTTGACATTGAGCCATGGATGACTACTCTTGGAACAAGGTTTTCCAGCCAGTTGTGCACTCACCTTATAATAGATTCACCAAGGCTACTTTTCTCTAGCTTATGTATGAGAATATCATGGAAAATTGTGTTACAACCCTGCTAAAGTCAAGAATATTACATCCACTTCTTTCCCCGTGTCCACAAACCATTACCTTGTCACAGAAGGAAATCAGGTGAGTTAGGCAGAGTCCATGTTGCCTGTTCCTTATCACCATGTCATCCTTGAGATGCTTAAAATTGTTTATATGGGCCAGTATCTTTCCAGGTATCAAAGTGAAGCTGTAATTCTGTGTAATTCTGTGGGTCCTCCTTTCACCTAATCAGTGTCAACTGTTGGGATGTTGTCCGGCTTATGAAAAAGTGCAATGTTATTGAAAGGTCTCATGTATTTGATACAGCTATTGGCTAGCTGTAGCTGCACTCCAGGTAGAAGAATTATCAGCTCAAGATTATGAGGCTGGATCATCAGCTGGTGTAAATCAGGGCAGCTAATGTAGCTGTATTGGAGCTTCTCCAGTTCTGAATTTACGTTTCAAGCTGTTCAAGGTTGTAGTCAGAAAACTGCTGTCAGAAATATCACCGTGAAGCGCCACATTTATTTTCTCCTGATGACTTCTCAGTTGAATTCTCTTACACATCTCCAGTTTAATATTAATTACTTTGTGCTGGTATTTTCCGTATTCCCTATGCCCCTCTGTGCATTCAGGTCCAAATTCCCTATGCCTCTCTTTGCATTTTCAAAGGTATTTAGGTGCCTGAAGAAGCTGTTTTTGACCATCCCACAAGCTGTCCCTCTGACTCGTTAGCTGCCTATAAAATCTGGCCTTAATCACTAAGTGTAACTGAGCAATACAGGAAAGACTACAGCAATATTGTTTGTTCATCACCATTAAATGACAGCTAATTTTTAAGTGTCATTTGACCCATTTTTAAGAGAAATGGGTGATGTGTGCTAAAAATATTCACATGCTGAAGAAATCCATTGTTGTTCTCTGCATCCGGGTGTGGAAAGGCATTCAAGGTTTTCATTACGATGCTCCTCAAACCATCAGATTATATAGATTTCTGAAGTATGTGTTTCTTCGTTTCCTCTTCACTTGTTGTTTATGTTGTCAGAGCTTTCACTTAATGCCGTGTCCAAGTTCAGTTCTGAGACACGTTTCTACTTAGAAATAACGTTGGGCATGATGCTCATCTGAAATAAATTGGCTTTGCTCCATTCAAGTCAATGCAGCTGTGTCAATTCTATGCAAGCTGAAAATCTGGCTCCTTGTTCTCCAAAAGCTTGAGAACACCTGTCATCTGTTAAAACTAACATTTAGCCTTAATGTGTAAAGATGCAGATAGCATTAAGCTTCTTCTATTGGCTTTGCAGTAAAAACTTGGAAGATGGAAGACTCAATCCCAAGGCATAAAACATGCAAGGACAATTTTTATGAAAGACTGAAAATGACAGACATCGCCTTTCTTCCCTAGCGTTCTCAACTATTCCCTTAGTATCAGACCTCAAAGCATTTTTAATCTATATTTTATTAAAAATGATGGGGAGAAACATACTGACAGAGCCAACAATGTGGCTTATGGGTGTGTAAGACGGTGCTGCTTGCATACCAAAGCTTTCATAGTGTGTTGCAGTTGTGCAGAATACCAGACCCTCTTTCTCAATCCAAGCTGTGGGCAACAGTGAGGTTAAATATAACTGAACTGTTACTCCGTGATGGGAAATAAATCTTTAAGCAACCATCAGGTGAAGAAAAGTGTAACTTGGATTCATTTTATCATTTTATCATTTTATCTAAGGCCCATTGTAGCCATTTTTATTCATCTGAATATTGCTCAAGGCTGCTTGTAAGAAAGCTTATTCATTATCTGCCCGTCCTTTTAAAAACGACTCCAAGATTTTTACTCTTACTCTGTATCAGGCAGTGAGGTGACTGTCACCTCTAGCATCTCAATTGGAGAGTGTAAAGAAAAGTTTCCCCTGTGGTTAGCTTCATTCTTCATCTAGAATACAAAATATAATAACAACAGCATCCATGACAATAATAACCCTGAACAGTCTACAGAAGAACTACTGTTGGGGGTAAGAAGAAGAGGAAAAATGCCCTCTGTAAAAAAGCAGACATACACCTCTTAACTCAAATCCAGAGCGAAGGCTGTTGGTGTTAAGGTGCGTTAGGATGTGTATTATGCACCTATGCCGTCTCAGTCATAGCTCAGGACCCCAAAATGCTAGCTTCGGTACAAAATGATGGTACCCAAACCAAGAGCTTACAATCTAACTAGAAGACAAGAGATAACAAGTGGGTACATGCAAGAGAAGAGGACAAGAAAAAAATGAGACGGTATTGGCTTGCGTGATAGCTTCCTCAGTTCAACGGTAGCAAACGCTTCCTTACTGCCGCATACAGCTAATGATGTATTAGTAAGTGGTGCCAAGGCTCCATGTAATTTTTAGCAAAGTTTAGCACCTGATGGTGACTTACAGAATTTTTTATTGGATCATATTCCCATTGAATTCATTGATCCCGCAAAGTTGGCCTCGGTGGCATTACTGCTGTAACGTTTGCAGAATGTCCTTGGTTGCAGAGATGGCTCAGCAAATAAGATGAACAAACACAAGACGAGGGGCGGAGTGAGGGCAAGTAAGTATTGTTCCCACCTTTTGAATTATTGAGGCACGTTTCTCTTTAAAAAGTGAATACAGCTCTTCTGGCAATTTTGGGGCAGGTTTCTATAGCACGTGGCACAATCTTGACTGGGGCACCTGTGCACTACAGCAATACCGATAATATATAACAATTAAATCCTCAGACCTGTGGAACAATAGGTAAAATACAATTGCATTTGATACAGCATGATCATTTCTCTGAACTAAATTGCTTTCCAATGTTTGGCTTGTGCTGCTTATTTTTGAATAGCAGCGTCCAGGAGTTATAAGCATTTTAAGTGGAATCCTGATCCCACGGAAGCGAATTTCAGTATTTTGTCCAAGGCCTGCCTTTATACAGTTTTTAAAGTACACTGTAGCTCTAAAGGTTTTTTAATCTTGGAACTGCTTACATTGGAAACAAAAGGAAATGCCCCCTCCCACCGGGGCCAATCATAAGCGATCTTTCCCTTTATTCTCCAAAGTTTTGCGCAATTCTGCCTTTATAACTTGGGTAAGACGGCTTCATCCAGTTTCTTTGGCAGATTATTTCATAGTCGGATAAAACTTGTTATGTAAAGGGTTTTTTAAACAAAACAAGCCTCCACCCAAGCCTAGGGCTAAGTTATCCTTCAGTTGCTTTTACCCCATTACTCCAAGTTATAAAGTCAGGCCCATCTTACCTCTTTGTAATTTCCACCCCGCCCCCACTTAATTACTATGCATCAGATCAAAGCTATTGCAGCTTTTTCAGTTTATACCAGTTAAGTATCTGGCTCAATAAAAGGGTTTGAACTTGATATTGCTTAACGGCAGTTAACACACATATATGCCATTTCATCTGAGTAAGAGTACATCTGATACATATTTAGGTGAGAGGAGAGCCAGTCCCAACACGTGCATTCTTGGTTGCAGGGACTATACAAGTACATGCGCATTAGGTAGACTCTCAGTTAATGCAAATCAGTGGAAGTTCTCAGTTTCACTGGAGCTTTACTAATGAAAACGCATCCTGTCTTGGTTCTGGGCATCACCCTCTTACACTGAAATCTTCCTCTATCTCAGAGCAGGCGCATCCCTGTAAAATCTCTGCAGCAAGTAGCCCACTGTCTGCAGTATTCCTATATTCCATTAAGGTGCATGTGCCTATACATTATTAATAGGTAGTGTCTGTGATTTCCCTTTGTTTCATTTAGCAATATTTATATGACTACTTAATGGTCAACAAATGCTATATTTGATGAGCTTTTGTTTTAAGAGGGGGTGAGATCTGTAAATTATTCTAATATGGCTACCTTGCTGCCAGACTTTTGGCAGGTTTGAAATAAACATGCCAGAAGTCATTTTGTTGACAGCTTTCCACATTGGAGTATTTCCAGCCTTCATTCATTACATAGCGGTGCAGCGATTCTTTTGCAGTTGGGAAAAGATGCCATCGTACATCCATATTTTTGAGTCCTAAAATACTGTAGATGGCAGAGATTAATGACTCCAAACTCCACTTTGGAGGTGGGTGACATTATTTTGGAATCATAAAGAGAGATGAAAATGATAACACTTATAGGTTTTTAATAGGGGGCACCAATTAGCCGTGCTTATTTTACATCCTATAGTAATGTCTGTTTTACTTTTCCAGGAACAATCGTAATCCAGGAACAATTAGGATTTCCAATAAGGTGAGGAAGGTTAGGAATGCACTGGAACTGGTTATATTTTTCTTCACAGAAGCATTATGACAAAGGTAGAGGAGAGGAAATATAGGAGCCCGTGCCCACTGCGCCATGGAGGCATGCCTCATTGAGGCACGAGGCATCTGAATATGCAGACAGGATTAGAAATGCAGTGCAGGACAGCACCAGTAAAATGAGATTGTGCAGAGCTGCCAGCAGGCCTCGTTCCCAGCAGGGGTAGTAGTAGAAGGCACAGTGTGGCTTCATTGCTATGAATGAAAGAGCTTTTCCATTTGCAGGCTCATGTTTAAGGCCCAGATTCAGTCCCCACTGAAATTCAGGTAGACTGAAGTCCATGTCACTTATGCAGCAAAATGGAATTTCAACTCCAGGAGGAGTGAAATCATGACCACATTAAAGCTTTTATGGAAGTTTTTGCTGTTGACTTTAACTGAGCAAGGATTTTACCTAATCACTTTTTCTCAGTGAGGCTGGTCAAAACTTCACTGAAGAATAAATAAAAATGTTTGCATTGCTTTCAGCAGGCTTTGGATAAGGTTTCATAGAATCATAGAAAATGAGGGTTGGAAGGGACCCTTGGAGGTCATCTAGTCCAACCCCCTGCTCAAAGCAGGACCAGCCCCAACTAGATCATCCCAGCCAAGGTTTTGTCTAGCCAGGTCTTGAAAACCTCCAAGAATGGAGATGCCACAACCTCAACAGGTTACTGGGTAACCTGTTCTAGTGCTTTACTGACCTCCTAGTGAAAACATTCATCCTAATATCTAACTTAACTTCCCTTGCTGCAGCTTGAGACCGTTGCTCCTTGTTCTGTCATCTGCCACCACTGAGAACAGTCCAGCTCCATCCTCTTTTGAACGCCCTTCAGGTAGTTGAAGGCTGCTTTCAAATCCCCTCTTGGTCTTCTCCTCCTGTAGACCAGATAAGCTCAGTTTCCTCAGCCTCTCCTCATAAGTCATGTGCCCCAGCCCCTAAACCATTTTTGTTGCCCTTGGCTGGAGTTTCTTCAATTTGTCCACATTCTTATGGTAGTGGGGCTCCCAAACTAGACACATGACTTCCAATATGGCCTCATCAGTGCTGAATAGAGAGGAGGAATCACTTCCCTTGATCTGTTGGCAGTGCTCCTACCAATGCAACCCAGTATGCCGTTAGCCTTCTTCACAACAAGGGCATGCTGTTGGTTCATATTCAGCTTATTGTCCACTATAACCCTCAGGTCCTTTTCTGCAGACCTGCTGCCCAGCCGGTCAGCCCCTATGGTGCATGGGACTGTCCTGTCCTAAGTGCAGGACTTTGCACTTATCCTTGTTGAACTTCCTGAGATTTCTTTTGATTCAATCCTCCAATTTGTCTAGGTCACTATGAATCCTAGCCCCATCATCCACTGTATCTATTATTCCCCCAAACGTGATGTCATCTGCAAACTTGCTGAGGATGCGCTCCATCCCATCTTCTAGGTCCTTCATGAAAATATTGAACAAAACCGGCCCCGGGACAAACCCTGGGGCACTCCACTTGATACCATTTGCCAACTAGACATTAATCTGTTGACTACTACCCTTGACCCCAACCATCCAGCCAATTTTCTGTCTTCCTCATAGTCCATTCATCCAACCTGTACTTCCTTAGCTTGCTTGCAAGAATGTGGTGGGAGACTATATTCAAAAGCCTTGCTTAAGTCAAAGTATATCACATCCACTACTCTTCCTCATATCTACAGAGCCAGTCATCTCACCATAGAAGGCAATCGGGTTGGTCAGGCTTGACTTGCCCTTGTTGAATCCATACTGACTGTTTCTAATCACTGTCTTCTCCTCCAAGTGCTTTGAAATGGATTGAGAACCTGTTCCATAATTTTTCCAGGGACTGAAGTGAGGCTGACTAAACTGTAGTTCCCCAGATACTCCTCCTTCCCTTTCTTGAAGATGGACACCATATTTGCCTTTTTCTAATCATCCAAGACTGCTCCCAGTTGCCATGAGTTTGTAAAGATAACGGCCAGTGGTTCTATAATCATGTCAGCCAATCTCCCTCAGAAACCTTGGGCACATCCCATCCGGCCCCACGGGCTTGTACACATCCAGCTTTTAGAAATTAGTTTCCTGATTTCAGACTGTAACATGCTCTATTCCATCATTTCATCTTCAGATTTATTCAGGTCTTCAGAGTGCGCTGACAAATACATGTTGTTTATTACAGTTTCACCATTACACACAATTAGAGTAAATCCAAAGTTAATGATGAATTAGATGCTTGAATACAATGTTATATGAATACTGTCAGGCCACAAAGCAGTATGTTCTTTGGGGTGGTCGTAAAATTGAGGTAAACAGTATAAATCTAGTTCAGAATTATATCTGCTATGCTGGCATGCATCTCAGTATCTCATGGTTTTTCCTCTTCTGGTATCATCTTCTATTCAGTAAAACTTATTGGAATCTGGTTTCACATACCCATGGCATTTGCATGGCTTTATAATTTGTTACCGTCTTTACCCCTAGTAAATGGCCCACAAAACAAAGACATTTATAGCGTATATTTGCAGCATCAACAACTATTAGGGGAAAATATGCCTGAGCTACCCTATGTGATAACGTGACCAATTATTTCTTACCTGAATTCTCCTCTGGATGTTTAGTTTAACAGGTTGACCATCAGTGGATTTGCCATAGTTCTCTAGTGACTGATAGGGGAAGTTGAATGATTTCCCTTCAAAATTTTGAAGGAAAAGGAAAAAGAAATAAATAGGCTCAGTGTACATGCCAAAAAACAAAAATGGATTCTTAAAAATATGACTGATTTTGAATTGTGCAGGCATTCTTGTATTGGAAATATTTAAAACCAAGCAGAGGAATGCTTGAATAAATGGCCTGGTGTACAGCGTACGGAATGGTTACTTAGGACGTGTATTTCTGGCTTCACTTCAAACTTTGTGGGTGACGTGAGCAAGTCAGTTCATGAATCTGTGCCTCTAATCCCCATCTGTACAACAGGAGCAATGCCACTCCCTCCCTCTGCCCTGCACCTGCAATTGGTCACTCCTCGGGGTAGGGATCATCTCATATTATATTTTTGTGTAGGGCCAAGACCAATGTGCCCTGGATCATGGCTACAGTCAGGTTCAGATAAAAGAAAAATAAAGAATTGAGATTGGTTTGGGCTTCAGGATTAAGTCCCCATACAATCCCAACATTGCCAAACTTCTTAATTATATCACAGCTCTTGCAATCTGGGGAGACAGAGTTGGTTTTGTTCAACTCGTCTCATCTCACACATTTTCCTTTAATCAAAATGGTTACCATCCACCATTGCTGCACATTGGGCTGCTGCCAGCAACATGGTCTCCATTTTCCTACCAGTATCTTCATGTGGAAGCAAGGCTGCCTTTAGTAAAGGTAGCCGCCACCTCTCACTGTTCTCTATGAAGTTGAGGCACAATGGTTGCTATTTCATGGTTCTTGGGGCTAAGCAGGTCATAGATGGCGAGGGGCAGTGGAGACCGCAGAGGAGGTGGAAGGACCAAGTGGGAGCTGGAAAGCACAGCATGGCATCTCCCACTCTGGGACAGCTGAAGGGAAGGGAGAGCCACCTGTGAGCATCGGGAGGAAAGATGCATTGCTGCATGTGTAAGCAAAGCTGGACTTTGACCTCCAACTTTGGGGCAGGTTTTTTCTCTAAAGGTTCAAGTCCCAGAAGATATAAATTTCTTATTTTGGAACACTTCACGTTTTTAAGCCAAATGCCCTGTAATTTTATTTTTTTTTTTACTAGTGATTTTTGGACAAGTGAGGTTGACAGCTGTGGATCTTACTAGCAGGATTGGTTGTTTGGCTTGTGCTAGAAGTATGTTAATACCGGTGAAATGTCTCTATATGAGTTTACGGCAGATTTTTTTTGCAGGTGGATAAGGTGAAATCTGTAATGTTTGAATGATGCTTGCTGTAGTCCTGGGACTCCTTCTCCTACGTCCACAAAAGTGCTGTGGTGACTGGCCCTGTTTTAGCGTTCAGTTGGTTAGGGACTGAGCAAAGAGAAAGAATTGGTCTCTCCGACTCCAAGGGCTATGGTTGGGTATAGATGGGCAGGAAATAATACTGCTTTCTCATGCTCCTGGTTCTTCATTCTTCCATGGGAGGAGAAGCCATTCAGAAGAGACTCAAGATTAGTGGGGAGGGGGCGTGCTGCTGTTGCCGAAAAGCCAGAGAATGAGCTTAGGACTGTCAGATGGGCACAGGGTGCAAACTTGATACGTGGCTGCCATGATATTTGCAAGTCTCGACTGCTGCCGAAAGGAAGTAGATGCCCAGAGGATAGGCCCAATGGTCTGTTTTCCCAGCTTGTGGGCTTAAGTAGATTTTCTTGTGTGAAGCGCACCGAAGTCCCATTATCAGAACCTGTCAGTAATGGCTTGGTGCCGTGGTAGAAGAGTTGGAACAAATGTGTACCTTGGAGGGATACCTAGGTGATTTTGAAAAGCTGAAATGGAAAGTTTATCAACCCAGAACAAACACTGACCCTTTGGGATCGCTTACAACAGAGGATGGTCCCCCGCTGCAATCGGAAATGACTGGTTATACTGGCCCCTACCATCTCTGTGCAACCAACAAGAAGTGTTGTCTTGTTCTGATTATATTCAACCCTGATATAAGTCAGCTCTACATGCTCAGGTTTAGGTTGAAGAGAATCAGATATTCCTTGAGTATTAGTTACTGTTTCTATGAGGGTTAATTGAAAACAAGACATTATGGTGAAATTTTAGCCCAGGGGTCAGGGATCTGTCAAGCATCTGTGTCTAAATTGAGCACATTTCCTTTTGAGGAAGCAAAGGTAGTCTTATAAATGGAGCAATATATTATGAGAAAGCCATGGATCTAATGGCTGTGCCCTGGCTTCTTCTATATTATAGCTCATTCATTGCTGTTCAAATGTGCAACGAGTCCAAAGGTAATCCTCTTTAAAAAAGCTTTGCTAAGTAAAACATTTTTTTGTGTTATTTAACTCTCCTAAAGAACAGTAGGAGATGGCAACCTCTCACGCACACAAAAAAAGAGGAAAATGATCATCCTGCCCCTTTTCAGAGGACAAAGGGAAATCTCTTCCTTGGTTCTCCTCCAAGAAGCAGCTTTATTCAGTTTTCCTCTCCTAAAAGGTCCCCCTGCAGCCGTGGCCTCACAGGGGGAAGCCTCTGGCTTCAAGTCTCTGGCTTCCCTGGTGATCCATAACACTGTCACCTCTGGGAGGGTGTTTTCTTCTTTAAAAGGGGGTTATCAGTGCTGATGCCCCAAACAGCACAGCGGATGGACACTGCTTCAAAGCAAACAGTCTTTACTGTGCCGTCCCCAGTCCCTCTGCTCTCACTTGGACTTTGCCCTGGCACCACGTCCACCTTGGGTCCTTCTCCCAGTCCACCCTAGGACCTTCTCCCGGTCCAGCTCCCTCTGAGTGTCATTCCTTCTCCTCGGGCTCAGTCAGTCACACTCACAACGACTTGCAGTTACAAATCTGTATTCTTAACCAGGGGACAACACTCACCCAATACAGTAAAACATAATGCCATCAAATGTAGCTGAAGAGGTTATTAAAACCTTGAATTCAGTAAGGATCATCCACCTTTAGATTCAATAGAGTAGAGATAGGATCAGTCAAAGAGCAGTCTCTGTGGCCTGCTGTCAAACCTAAACAGCCATCTGCCTCCAAGGTAAGAAGAATGGAAAAAAGATTTCCTTTCTTGGTTCCCTGCCACACACACAAGCCAGAATTTTTTTTACAAGCCTTTCCATCCTTGTTTTCTAGAAGGGCCTGGTCTTGTCTACTGTGACTTGGCTGGAGGTCTCTAAGGATGACTAATCAGTGGGATAATGAAATGATTAGGAATCCGATAGGAGGATTTCTATACATAAAGTTTAGGCATGTACATGAATCTGCTTTATTGGGGTGCAAGGATGGGTGACCCTCACTGAATTCAAGGTTTTAATGACTGCTTCAGATATATTAGAATTTATAAACCTTTTCCTCCTCTAAGACTTTAAACCTTTTGGATTTTTTTGTTCAGAAATTATTCAAGTATATATACTGGTTTATTTATTTGCATGCATATTAATATAATATATGCATATATACATGACATCCATTATAGATACAATCACATATCTAAATGATATATAAATACATTTGCATATATTTAAATGGAAATCTTATAAATTATGTGCATATTGTATAGGCGTGATATATAATGCACATGAATTTATCTATATGCATGTATTTATATATGCATATGTTATATGTAATTGTATCCATTATTGCTATGGCACATAAGTATAAATATATTATATGCATGCATTATATTTCTATGCATTTATTCATATTTCTAGATGCCTCTAAATCATCAGTGTACATATAATTGATTCTTTCTGATCACAAACAAAAATAGAGTGTTTCTATTTATTTTATTTAAATTTTTGTTTCAATATATACACAGTAACAATATATTTTCCCTGCCAAAGGAAGACCTTTATGTAAGGAATAGACCTCAATGCTCTGTGTGTTCTGTTCACAATACTGTGTATTTTTGCAAATTTTTCCTCCTTTTCACTCTGCTCCACTTTTTCAGTCTGTTTTTCACTCTGCTGGTGTTCTCGATGAATTCATCTTGTGTTCCTTTGTTTTTAACAGATCTGTCTTTGCCCCTGCTTTCAGCATCTCCAAACGGAGTGCAGTCATAATATTCAAGTAGAATCACGTTTTAGGCAAAATGTGTTTCTTGCCTTCCCTAGGATAACCCAACTGCTTTAACTGCCTTTTTGCTCTGTCAATACTACATGACTCCTGCTGGTTTTCAAAACACCAGTGCCATCAGATGTGAACAGTTACAGGCACCAAGATATTTCAAAACTCAGTACCTGCATATTTCTCTCAAATGCCCTTTGACACACTGTTGTCTGTGGAGTGTGTTTTTGGCGCAGAGTCTACTTTGTTTAAGTTCCTTCTGTTGGGCGGAGAGCTGTAAGGCAGTAATGATTGATTTTGACTGCATTAGTACCAGGCTGTGTTGACAGAATTACAATATTGAAAGCAAACACTCCTACAGGATACATGTTTTGAAATAAACTCCATCTTTGGGGGAAAAAAGTAAATCTTTGATGATAATACTGCTCTACAGAGTAGCATCAAGACCCACATACTGCTAAAATCATTGCATAATATGTTCTACAGGCTGCCAGTAAACATTTTAATATTGAGGGCACTGGACAACTGAAAATGCCTCTTTGAGGACTACAGGTGCCATAGACTATAGGTTTCTGCAACAATTTGATGTATTTATTGTGCCCATACAAATGGTGCATTAGGTCAGGTAAAGACATTACATTTTTACCGGTATAAGTGATCAGAAATCTGTCTATGTCCATAATAGAACAGCTGCTCAGCACACATAGACTGCTTTAAAAATGGCAGAACTGAGTCTAAGATTTGCCCCCCACAACCACCAAAAGGCGAATATGTGGTCTGTTCGCTAGACTAACAGGAACTTACCAGAGATCTGCCCAAGCAATTTCCCATCTGAACTCAAGATAACTAGGTCCTAAATGAAAAACCAACACACACAATTGTAGAAAAGCAGGCCTGGGAGGTACTTAATGAGGACCTGATTTTTTGGGGGCCTACAGTTTCTCTTGGCTTGTTCAGGGTGACACCTACTGAAGGTTTACAGGTGTTTTCTTGTAACACTGGCTGTGGCTCTGACTTGTCGTGAAGGGACATGAACATCGAAACCTATCCTTGGGAGCTTTACACTTCCCACCCATAGCTGTGCTTCCAATTAGTATGGTGGAGTGTCAGGCAGTTTCCTTGTTTACTGAGATGTTTCGCCCCGTAAGTCAAGTAAACTAACTTCTTTTTATAATGACACCAGCCTCTAACCTGCAGATGCATATCGTGTGCTTCCATGGGAATAATGAAGCAGTCCCCAACTTGCTTTTCCTTTTCCTGGAAGCAAATTGAATGTTACAGATTATGCAAGGATTGCCAAGTGTGGCTCGGTTAGTGTTTCTTCTGCTTTCTAAGGTGAAATAATCAGGATATATTAAAACAAGGAACCCCGTTTTATTGGGCTCTACAGTTTGTTACTGTCTCGGGCGGCTGGAGCCGTCCAGAGGATTGCTAATTTAATAGGACGTCAGGCGGGCCAGTGATGGAGAGGCGAGGCAGCGTATTGGTTGCAAAAAGAACTTTTACTTTACTTACGCCGCTGGTGGTAAGGTTGCTTACATAGTTACAGGTAACGAGTTGCTTGCGTAGTTACAGGTAACTGGCAACAGAATGAGCCGGCGAGTTTGTAGACAGAAACGAGCATGCAGGATGAAGGATACGTTGGGAACAGATGGTGACGGGGAGATGTTGGAGGATGGCCAGTCCGCCAGCTTTTCTCTGCCA
>JAGPOW010000261.1:250179661-250191015 GCA_030014935.1 Caiman crocodilus | reverse complement strand
AAACGAGCATGCAGGATGAAGGATACGTTGGGAACAGATGGTGACGGGGAGATGTTGGAGGATGGCCAGTCCGCCAGCTTTTCTCTGCCACGTGGCAAAGTTCTCCATACTCTACCATGTGCTCAGAGCTCTCCGACTTGGGCGGGAGCTGCACGGACCTTTACACGTTTAGAGTAGCCAATGACAGACCGCCAGGTGGGAATAGCTAATGAGGCAGAACGTACCAAAGTTAAAAGTAACTGCAGTTGCTCAGGGCAGTTGTATTGTGACGGGCACCCAGCTGATTTGGTTATGACAGGTACCAACCGGCCTTTCCTCTGTAGGATGTTTCCAAGTCTTGTGGGACAAAGCGGTGCTATGTGAACCAAATTGTAAAGACAGATGTTGGAGTAGCAGGGGCATATTTTCTACAGTGGGATTATCGCTAGCATTGTCCAAGGAGCCAAGATTGCAGAGGCCTTATTTTGCCACATAACGAGTGAAGAAAACTAAGCACTTCTACCCCTAACTCATGCTCAGACCCGAGATGGCGAATCTGGTAATGGCAGGTGGAGCCCAGGATACTTGGTCAATAATCGCCTGAAGGAAACATTCCTTGGAGCAGTAGAGGGAAGGGGCAGGGACCCACGTCCTCCCCCTGCTGCCTCTCTCTCTTGCTGTCATGTTGCAACCAGAATCGCTTCCTAAAAGCACAGGGTGAAGTAACGACCCTTCCCCTTCTAGAACTGGAGGTGGAGTGCAGGCGGTCAGGGATTATGAGCGAGTGACTGTTTCCTGTTGGGTCTGCTGCTTCAGCAGTGCAACTGCATGCCACCTCTTCCTGCTGACAAATTAGAACGGACTCAGTAACTCAAGAATGATGAAGAGGAGCTAAACCCAATGGAGTAGCAACAGGAACAAATCTGAACCAGTGTTACTGTAACACTGCCTCTTGCCTATGACAACCGGATGTACTCAGTGGGTGTGTCTGCAAAAGATGCTTTCCTGTGTGGTAGACTAATCTTCTACGCGGTAAAGCATCACTGTATAACCATGCACTGAGCTCCTGTGCAGTAAAATAAGCTAATGCACAGTAAATCTATGACCTGTATTTACAGGCCATAGATTTACTGTGAATTAGCTGATGCACACTAATGCATGTGTAGATGCTGACTAGGAGCAGTTTGCTCCCAGGCAGCAGGGTGCCCAGTGCTGCCTGTCTAAGCCTGGACGTGGCAGGGAGCTGTGCTAGCTCCAGGGACGCTGTCTCCCTGCCATGTGGGGATCGGGACTGTCCTGATCCCCACACGGCCAGGAGAACTGTCCCAGTAGCCAGGACGGCTGCATCTCAGGCAGGTGGGGGTCAGGCTAGGACCAATCCCCACATGATGAGAAGAGGCATCCCTGCCTGTGGGGGGATAGCTATGTGGGGATCAGGGCCCTCCTGATTTTTAGGTGCCCAGGAGAGGCGTTCCCCACCTGGCAGAGACACTGCCTGGCAGCCCACGTGACAATCAGGAGAGTCCTGCTCCCCACGTAGCTGGGAAAGGTGTCCCCATCCAGTGGGGATCTTGCCTGAGCCTCACGGGGATCAGTAGGGTCCTGATCGAGATGTGGTCAGGAGAGGAATCCCTACCCAGCAGGCATGCTGCCTGACAACACTGTAGGGATTAGGAGGGTCCCACCTCTCCCACCCAAGTGGGGAGAGTCCTGATCTCCATTTGGCTACTAGGCAGCATCCATCTCTCAGCAGGGACAGCTCTCCCAACTGTCCTAATCCCCCCATGACTGCCAGGCAATGCCCCCTCCCAGGCAGAGATGCCTCTCCTGACCCTCCCGATCCCCATGTGACTACCTGGCAGCATCCCCACCAAGCCTTCCTGTTAAGTGGGGACACCTCTCCCAGCCTTTGGGGATTGGGTCCAACCCCCCATGGCTGGGATGCAGTAGTCCTGGCTGTCGAGACGGCTGTCTCCCCCCACGTGGTGGTCAGGACCAGCCCAGTGCCCCCTACCAAACAGGCTGATGCTCCCCCTGGCTTGTGCATCAGAGCCGAGCAGGGCATGGGGGCAGGAACATCCCTGGTTTCAGCTGCTCCAGTCGGGAGCAACCTGACCAGCACATGTGTAGGCCTTTTCCCAGGGTGCGGTTTACTGTGCCTTTTTTAACATGCAGTAAACTTAGTGTGCATTAATGACATGCGTAGATGCACCCAGTTTGCAAACTCATAGAAACCTTTACGATCAGCCACAAAGGGGTTCAGACTAGCTCATAGTTAATATTTCATTGCCTGCTCACACTTCCAGCTCCAGCGAATAAAACCTATCAGTGACTCTGACATAATGACTCATTGGCCTATGCCTTGTATATTGGGATGGGAATAATTTTGCTCTGAAGTCACCAGGATTAATCGTTGCTTTTTCCTCTGGTAAGTAGGAGAAGATGCTGTAGCTAAGACAATCTTTCATCCTTAGTACTGTTTTTTGGTATCTCTCCCTTATTAGTGCCTAGTTAGATGCAAAGAAGCATTTTGTTAAGAGCCCGGCAGTGCAGCACAGTACTTTCTCGACGTATTTCTTCTATCCCTCCTGCTCCTGCTGGGCCTTGTTACGTGTCAGGAAGGGCAGCCTATGATTAAGTGCCCTGACCTGGATTCTTTTGCCCGCTCTGTCTCTGACATCTTGTGTGACCTTGGGGAAATTGTGGCATCTCTTCTGATCTGGAGATGCATCCCTTGATAAAGAAGGATCATATTTTTTTCCTGCCCCACAGGGGTCTTGTAAGGTTAAATTAAAGTTTTGTAAAGATGGTTAGGGGGAAGGTGTTATATAAAAGCAAGGCATTGATTTCCTGTTCAAGTAGTTGTTGTCAACCTCGAATCTCTCAGAGCTCCCGACCTACTTTTCAGTTTCTTCTTCCAATATGAATAATAATACGGACATTATTTATTCCTTCTAATTATTTTTCCCTTCAAGCCAAAGCCAATCATTGTTAAGGTTGACTGGTCTCCAGTCCCTAATCCTTTAAAGGGGACAGTTGTCCTGTGATACCAAGAAATAAACAGTTGACATAAATAGGTGTCTCTTCTAGTACTTCATGTCCTACACATTGGGTTTCCAACCTATACTCATAACCTCATTTGATGGTCAAGTCCTTTTCTTTTGTTGGAAGACAGGTTTTCATATGGAAAAAGAAATGGAGAAACCCTGTCATTTAGTACTTTGCCAGCATTTCTCGAACATCAGAGCGTGTGAGAGCTGCACACGCTCCCCACAGCTTGCCCTGAAGGGTGGCAATCTCCAGCCCAAAATAAGTGAAATTAACCCTTTGAATTCCATGCGCACTCAAGTGTTATGAGGCTGTTTTCCTAGCATAAAAAAGCGAGATTCCTGAAACAAACTCCAGCAACCACTCCCCTTAGACCTGCCAGGGCTTGTAATTCTTTGCACTAAGCAAAAAAAACAATCTCAAATTAGTGAGAGTGGCCCTGGATGCAGCTTTTAGTGCTGCTTTTGCTGTGAGCCCAGATTTATTGAGCGATTATTCAACCTGCCCAAGAAGCAGAGTCCATTGCTATTTCTTACAATTTCTTGGGATGCTTCAGTGCACATGTGAAATCAGATTAATGTTGAGTGCTATGGGAAAACCAGTGCAAGCCAGGATACTAAGGCAAGGCAGGAGGTGCAATAAATATTTAAGCTGTTGCAAATGTGAATGCAACACTTCATAAAAACCTCATCTGGAAATGCAGAGGGGCAGTGGGTGCAGGGAACAAACTTATGGAACAACCGTCACAGTGTCGGACTTCTCAGTGAAGAGCGGTGTAGGGGTTTCTTCAACATTTAGGACCAGGTCCAAGCAATAATGTATAAATAAGACCCTCCTAAGCTGCTCTGGACTTACCGTTGTGTCAGGGACTGTACGGCAGTCTGAGGGGGTGAAATACATTTTCAGAAGGCAAAAAAAGGATGTTAGTCAACATGGGGGGGGCAACCTAGCTTACTGTATTTTACATTTTTCTACCCTCCTAAAAGTTGCTTTTTTTCCCCCTACTATCTCCTTTCTTCGCATGAGATTTGGAATGATTCAGGCCTGGGTGCTATTTCTGAGCCTCTCTGAGGGGAGGATTAAAAGAGAAATGTCCAGCAGTGAGCGGATGCGAAACCCAGTGCATGCAGTACAAGTGCGGAGGGCCCTGGAGGCAGGTGTAAGATCCAGCGACCAGAATCCCTCTCCAGATTTCCGCAGCCTCGTTCAGACATACCTCGCTCTCCAGCCCTCGTTTGCTTGCAGAAGAGCAAGCACTTCATTTTCCTTATGATCTAGCTGCTTTTCTGTTTCTGCTCTGCCAAGTAAACAGAAAAATATAGCCCTCCACAGCAAGCGTTAAGTATTAGCTGCCTCCGTATACGTCTGACAGGGCTCGTGCCCACTCATCCCTCTGTGCTCATACAGAGGAATAAACCACCGTGTGACCTTCTGGACTCTCCGAGGGATGTGATTCAGAGGTAGCAGAATCAGCATGGCTGCCACCACTAAACAGCCCCCCAGGGCACCCTTGGCCAGTGCTATAGCTCTGCCGTTATCTTTGACGAACACCACGAGACTGCAGAGCTACGCTGTGTTGCGGGGTCGAGGGGCAGACAGGAGCACGCTACAACTTTTCAGCACTGAGTTCCTTTCCCAACCAGTCTTAGAGACAGTAGGTCTGCCCCCGCCCCACGTCCACGCAGTTATGCCTAAAATGCATCATGTCAGATATGTTGCGCCCATCATATTTATTGGCCATATGGTTTGATTCATAGAGAGTAAATCAAAATGCAGAACATATTACTGTGACATGAACTGTATTCTGAGTGGGCTGCTGTCATCGCCGTGTTCTGGGAGAGGACCTTGCCATGTGAATGTTGTCGTTTTCCTTGTCCAAATGCTGTTGTTTAATTCCCTGTCCTTTGGTATTTTTAGGAGCTGGTGGGAAGTAATCCTCCACAAAGAAACTGGAAAGGAATTGCAATTGCATTACTTGTTATTCTGGTTATCTGCTCCCTGATTGTCACCTCTGTTATACTCCTGACACCAGGTATTTATAACCTTTAACTCATTCTCGGTCTTCCTTTTTCTTTTTCTTGTGTAATTTTCCAAGGGCAAGGCAATGTCAAGAAGGCATCATAATTGTCTTTCCTGTTCTTTCGTTCTGATGCAACGCCTGTTGTGATAAATGCAAAGACTCTGTTTGAATTTGTCAAGCTTTGCATCAGGACCCAGAAATTTATTTTTTCCAAGAATATTGCAGACAACTATTAGATTTACTTTTTATTAGAGTAAATAATTTGTACTTCCCACTGGGTGATTCTTAAATTTCATCTTATTTAGCAAGCTTTAGCTATTTTCTGTTCACATCACCCTTGTTAAATTATTTCTTTTGCAATAACTGCCTAAGTACCGGGCAGAGGCTGCAGGCTTGAATTTTAATGGACTATCATTATGTTTATTGATTATTACATATTTCCATGGCCTCATAAATTTCCATGCCTATTTACAGACTAGAAATAAGACACTTTCTCTGCCTCACAGAGCTTATGTTCTAAATAAGAAAAGACAAAAAATGTAAGACAAGACAGCGGAAAGTTTAGAGGAAAATAGAGGACAGAGGATTTTCCTGGAGATATTGGTTTGAAGGAGTAGAAGGGAGTGTTCTTCGTGGATGAGTGCAGGTGAGTGGGTCCAGGTGTAGGGATCAGCATGATAGAAAGCATGACCAAAAAAGAGAAAAGAGAGAGAGAAAGCGAGAGAGAAGTGAAACAATATGAATACGAGCAAAAAGCCTGGAAGTGAAGATGAGAACGTGGGTGGAAGCTTGAAGGTAGGAGCTTTATAGGGAGTGTAGTGCTATGCAGGTATTGTATGATCACGATCTCTTCAGCAAAATTGGCCTCTCTTTTGTGGAGGCTGTAGTCCTGCAAAACAACTAGGCTAGAGGTTGTGGACAACCCAGAATGATCAGGAAATGATGATTTTATTAAATTGCACATGAAAAGAGACGAGGTGGTTGCTTACAGCTATTTACCTTGATCCCATATTCAGTTGGTGTTATGCTGCTCCTACGTTTTGAGTATGTAGCAGAACTTTGGGTTTGGTCCTCGGCTAAGTGTAGAAAGGCATAGTGCTGCTGACTGCTGTGGAGCTGTTCAGCGGTATATGGGCAGAGCCTCTAATTGCTTGTACTGAAAACACACAGCTGCTCTTACAGAATTCAGCAAAGTGGAAGTGGAGGGTTCTGCTAGCTGGGATCAGGGATAGTTGAAGCCTTTTATGTCTGAGAAGAACATAAGTGGTAGGCTTTATTGAACAAGCACTTTAGTTGTAAGTTTGTGCAGCTCCCCTTAAGGGCAGGCATAGGTATGGTTGAATATATGGGCTCAGCAGCTAAGTACAATAGTCAGTCAAAAAGCTTGAGGCTGAATTGATTTATTCTTTGCAGGTTAGTCTAAGCTGCAAAGATTGAACTAATAAGCAAATGAACAGACAACCACTTTTGATTCAGGAAGTGCAGCCACATGTCTGCAGGGGCTCAAATCAGAAGCCGGGGGGCGCTGGAACATGAACGATGTGTGTCCCTGGTGGCTGGCGGGGCACGGCGGCGGTGGGAGCACGGAGGTGGCAGCAGGAGCACAGTGGTGGTAAGCGGGCGAGCTCCCAGAGACACCACCGGTGCTGTTGGCAGCAGGGTGAAGGAGTGGTGAGCACTGACCAAGGGACAGCAACCACGTGCAGGCAGTAGTGGAGGTGGCAAGCGGGCATCACAGACCCCCCTCTGATGCCACCGGCAGTGTCAGCAGCAGGGTGTCTGCAGTTCCTTTTTGCAGGGGGTGCATGGCCACACTCAGGGGGATGCATGTGCACCCACATGCACCCCATACTCATCTCATTTGGCCTCGGGCAAGTCATTTACTCTACTCTGTACTTCAGTTCTCTCCCTCCCTGTACACTCCTTGGGTAGCTGAGAGGATAAAAACCTTTAATGACTGAAGTTGTTGCATACTGCATTGGAAAGGACAAGATAGACACCTTGACAGAAAAGTATTGCTTTAAGAGCCAGTAGGTGAACACCTTGTTGTCAGTGGAGCAATTTGCTGTAACTCAAAAGACTGCTATGGCGCAGGCGTGATGAGCTATTGCACTATGTTCTACGTAGGGTACGGTGGGTCGGTGTGAGATGTACACAGTCTACATTTCATGTCAATATACATACATCTGTACATAGATGTGTATCGATGCACACATACAGGCATTGGCTCTTGTGGAATATACATGTATATGTGTATATACATGGAGCAAATAAGTATGTATTCAATCAAAACAGAATACAGGGGCCTGACTATCAACCCTTACTTCCCAAAGGGATTTTTTTTTACATCAGACCAGTCCTATCAAAGCAGAGTTTCTCTATGTAGATTTCCAGCCTTGGTTTCTAGATTTCAAACTGTCCAGTTGGCTCAGACTGGGTTGGAAATAATTTGTTTTCCTTTCCTCCCGGTAAGTCTCAGTTAATTCTGCCACATGTGCTTTTATGGAAAGCTTTATTCTTCATCTAGGCTGCTTCACAGTGAGACTGCCGGCAGAATTTAGGCTGCCATTGTGGCTTCACAGTGGCTGTCTTTACCCTTCCTCAGGGTACTTGACCTTGTTACAAAGATGCATCCTGGCTTCTATGGGGTAACAGGGTGCTTATTTCACAAGTACCTCCTGCCAGCCAGTCTATAGCGAGACCTTAACATTAGCTTGGCTAGCCCAGGAACCATGTTCATCATCCTGAAGATCAGTTGAGGAACATTAGTGAGGACTGGTGTCTCGCAGAAGGGTGGGAGCAGGGAAATCACCAAGGTGACATTTTTGTTTTCAGGTACAGGGGAGAGTTCATGCTTGAATGCCATGAAATACTGGCAAAAAAAGAGATGTCCGTTCTTGGGGAACCAAACAGCAAATTAGGACTGAGACGAGTAATGTAGCAGTGAGTCAGGAGTGGCTATGGGTATGGTTATAACTGTAAAGCAGTGATTTTCAGCTAGTGGTCTGCAGACCCCTGGGGCCTGCAGACTATGTCTAAGGGGTCTGCAAAATAGGACTATGATCAATCAAAAGTATGTAAATACCCACACTTACAATTCAGTGGGGTACATGCCTCCATTTGAATTTTTTAGGGGTCCACAAATGAGGAAGGGTTGAAAACCACAGCTCTAAAGCTTCATCTATTCACTCAGCCCCTATACAGCTTTATCAAAAATTGTTGTTCATTGTTTGCATCATAGCAAGGCCCAGGAGCCTCAGCAGGACAAGGAACTAAGACCCTTATAACAGAAGACAAAAGGACACATTGTGCTCCAAGGTCTAGGGTAAAGCAGGAGAGAGACAGCTGGTTTCAGACCCAGAGCTGGAGGAGCACCAAGAGATAATAAGATTGGTCAGCATGACAAGCAATCGACTCTACAGACCAGCTGCCTCGCTGGCGTAAAACTTTTGTAGGCATTGGAGCAAGGAGAGTTTTATGGAGGAATGCAGGAGATGTCAGTGCAGTGACTCGGAGGTTGTGTATAGGGAGCTCCTTGTGTGAGGGCAACACAGAGGCAAGCACAGGTGGGCTTGTTTGATAATGTAACCAATGGCCAATCAAGTCTGGTGTCAGACCTTTCAGACCTGTTGAGATTAGTTAAAAATCAGCTACTCTTCCCAGGAAACAGTGTGCCTCTTCTAATCCACCTGCCCCATACAATACCCATTGACCGGTTTCTCCTGGCCTGATGTTAAAAACCCCTCCCTCCAGCTACCCTACTCATTGTGAATTCTCCCTCCTCAACAAAGGGCTTGCTGACATGAAGGCAGCTATTGCTTTAGTTCAGGGCTGTCCAACTGTTGGCCCAGGGGCCACATGCAGCTCCCCAGAGCTTAATTTGTGTCCTGAAGGCTCCCATGCAGCAAATGGTCCCTCGTTACTCCAGCTGCAACAACAGCAGCTTGGCTCTCCAGACTCCAGCTCCCTTCTCCAGCTCCACTTAGCAGTAGAGCATAGTGCAGGCTGCATACTGGGGGCCCTGTGAAGCACAGTGCAGTGAAGCTGCTCACAGCTGGGGGACTGAAAGAGGCTGAGGTGCCGACATAGCATGTGGCCCAGGGGGCCTGTGGCCTGTACTACTGTAGTCCATGCACCTTGCAGCCACGGCTGGTATAGCCTAAAGCAGGACAAGGCTGCTGGTTGCTTAGAGGTTAGACAGCTCTGCTTTATTTCACTGCCATATGGGATGTCAGGCCACCCCCTCTTGCAGTGCAATGCCACAAGTTACAGTGCATTGACATTCAGCACCTATGATGAACATGATATAAATGACTAAATACCACATGTTAGGAATGCAATGCAAAACACAGACATAAAGTCCAGCTCAGCAAAGCCATAATGGCAACCAAGACCTCCATCTTCCCCAATGAAAGGCAGGGGACATTCCTGAGAGCGAGAGGTAGGAGAGTCATTGCAGAGAAAAGGGAGCATTCCCTTGGTGACCACATCCTGGTGGACTGAGCCAAGAAACTGAGGAAGAGGATTTTATACATCTCCTCAAGTTTCTTTTCCAAATCGATCCAAACCTTTAGAAAAAAGGTTTTGACTCTGGCTGAGTTTCCGATAAGGCTGAGATTCATGCTGTTTCAGATTTTTCAGAAGCAGGTCGCTCACCCTGTTTTAAGATGATGCCTATAAATTATGAATGCAGTTTTTGTTAGATTCAGTAGAAATTCTTATTACTGACAGCTGTGCTTTATGCTTAGCTACTTTTTTTTGTTGTCCTTATTTTACAAAATCCTACTGCAGTTGGACCCTTTTTATGGGACTGTTGGGTCTTTAGCTGTGCAAAGGGAGCATTTGCAACAGAGGAAAGAATGGATATGTTAGTAATTGCTCATCCTGGAGATGCTTGCACTAGTGGGTAGCTGCATGCATGAGATTGCCCATCAAACCCAAAGGAGTTTGAGCCATTCCACCTCCCTTGAGGGCCTGATTCTGTTGACATCAGTGGCCAAACTGGACTTGACTTCCCTGCTGCAGGACTGAGCCTTTTCCACCATGTATATGCTTCTCCCCCTTATCACAGTAGTTGAAACACATAGTGCCAACACCCTAGAAATTGTAGCACAAAGAAACACAAACTAGGGCAGAGAGAGAGAAATTTTCCATCAGTTGCACAGTCCTGCTGTACTCTCTCAAGCTCACTGCCTCATGACCACAAGAAGTGCTCTGCTTGCATAAGGCCTGCAGGATTGGCCCCCTCTGTTTGGAAAGGAAGCCCATTAAAATATAGCATGCTGTTTCCTAATCTGTGAAGCTTTTTTGGAGCAACACATTGAGATCCTTCCTTTCAAGCATGACCTTTTAACTGTAAAAGTAAGTGCATCCAATTCTATATTAAATTTTTAGCATCGGTCTCCAGGAGCATCTCTTACAGAGATGGTGTGAAAGGTAGTGACTGTAATGCCTCAGCTTGCTGAACACCACTAGTGAGTCATCCGCAGTCTGGTGCTCCTCCTCTGACTCACGCTGTTCCAAAATAGTGGGGCGAATACCCTCCAGTGTTCACACACAAATGAAATGGAGCGAGCTGATTTTTTGCTCTTCTCTTTCAGGCCCCTGTTGTTGCAGGAACATGGGCCTCTGTAACTAGTGCAAAGAGCTAGATCCAGAGCTTCCTCAGGAGCATTTCCATTTAGGCTTCAGTTCACCTAAAAATAGATGATTTTAGGCTCCTAAGGCAGGATGCTAAAGAAGGGTCCATCTGGATTGCTTTTAGTGACTTAGGCACCTAACATTGAATTGACCCCTTTTTAGGCACCTATGGAAAGGTGTGGATTGTGCCTTCCATAAAGGTTTATCGCTGGTTCAAGTCTCCTTATTCCAGCTGCCCAGGCACGAATGGGCTACGTAATAAGTCTGTCACGTGAATGGTCGCAGACTGCTACCAGCTGAGCAGAGCTGTGCAAATAAATGATTTTGTTTCTTTGCTGGGAGTTCTGAAAAATTAACACCAGGTGGAGGTCAAACAAGGTTGTCTTTGCCCCACAGTGAATGGCTTCATTTTACATTTGAGCCTTTGCTTTTTTAAGATTTTTTTTTTCTTGAAGTTGGAGAAAATTTCAAACCCAAAAGGTCGTATAAAATCAAAGCTTTTCATTGAGAAATTGTGGAAACAAAGCGTTTAGAGATTTGGGGAGGGGATGGCAGGTTATCAACATCAAAACTGATTTGCCAAAGGCTTCTTTGATCTCTGTCCTCCTCTTTTGGCAAAAAAAAGTTTTGAAAATGTTGCCTAGTTCCATAACTGAGATGAATGTTG
>JAGPOW010000261.1:250102732-250141294 GCA_030014935.1 Caiman crocodilus | reverse complement strand
GACTGGGAAAGGGACATCTTTGTTCGCAGAACTGTATCTTCCGGTACGTTTCGTTTTTGGCGGGGTTCTTTAGAAGAAGGGGTTGTATAGAGGGAGGTCGTGCTCTGAAGGAGTGCGGCCGAGTTAATTGTGATCTCCTGTATTTCAGTAAAGTGAAGCTCTCCCTTTTGAAAGACACGAGGGATTTGTTCCAAAAGAAACTTTAGAACATCAGTGCCAAAGTCCAATTGACTTGAAACAGGATTAAAATCAGTTCATCTGAGTGAAATCCCTTTGAGGTTTCAGTAGGATTTTGCTAACTAAGCAGGTTAGATGTCACTGAAAACAGTTTAGCAGGATACTTCCTCTTGAAAATCACACTAAATGCTTCTTTAAAGTGTCTAAATGCCTTAAAAAACCTGGTCAATAGGCCAGTTTGAAAATATACCACAAGCCCTTGCCTATGATCCAGCCTTGTTCCATTAGAGTCAATAGGGGTTTAGCTACTGATTTCAGTAGAACAGGATCTGGCCACTAAGGTCCAACAGATGGTTGTGTCCAACAAAGAGAGTAGTGAGCTAATGGTAAGTGCTTCTTCTTCCTTATTGAATATTAGAGAATCTTAAAGCATTTGCATTACTCTCAACAAGTGTGGAGAAAAAGTGGAAGGGCATTGGAAGGGGATAGCTTTATCTGAGGAGATGGGGGTTTATCCAGGGTGTTCATCATAATGTGATATGACCCCTCACTTTGCAACCTAAATCCCATTCCTTCATGCATCTATTGATACAGATTCAGATTCCCTCCCATTGCCTACTTGAGATTTTCAACCTTGGGCCCATGTTCTCGGCACTCCACGCTTGAAGTGTGAACGATCTCACCTGGAAGGTTGTTTCTGTAGATTAGTGTTTTCATCATCATTAATAAGAGAGAAATGATTTTTTTTTTTTTAATTATTTGCAAATCAGTCAATTTCCTGAACGTTGAAAGAGAGGGAGGAATAACCTAGGTGAATTCAGCTGTTCAAGAAAATGATCATACAATGGAATAAATGGCTTTATGCCTGAAAGTTACAATTTTCAGCATCATTTACACTGCACACCAACCCCACCAAAAGGCAGGTATAAAAAATGAGATTCAGCGATGACCTTTATCAGCTGTGGTGACAACTATAAATCAGTCTGCAAACTCTCATCAGCTCACTGGACAGAATTCATTACAGACAAAGATTGCTGCCTTGCTTTTGTCTTTGATTGAGGTACGTCCCATTTAAATGAATGCTCCTTCACCGGAACAAATCACACATTTCAAAACAGAAGCCCAGGAATATTATTCATTGATTCTTTTGATGACTTCGATAATACGTCTTGAAGACTAGCTAAACCTTGCTCTGTTTTGCTTGGAATACAATGCAGATCAATTTGTTCTTTTTTTTTAAGCAGACCAATTTTCTGTTCATTAATCCAGACGCTGTATTGATGACATGTATTGAATATAATAGCAAGATGCACAGTCCTCAAATCAATGCTGGTTTTCTTTCCTTTTTTAAAATAAAAAATGTGTTGTATTAGTTCTAGAAATTCATGCAAACACGGTAGGGGTTGGATCAGATGGTCCTTTCCCACCATACGATTCTATACTTGTAAGGAAGAACACAGGAGACTTTCATCACCAACTTTCAGCCATAGTTTTGGTCACCTTGAAGAAAACACTTTTCTAAAATGGTTAGTCTTTTTAGGGGAAGGAGAATTAGAAGAATAGGGAACAGTAAGACTTTAGCAACAACGTCGTTAAGGGCAGCAAGAGAAATTTAACCAGCCCATGTTCTAAATAACTTATAATTATTCATAGACCTACAGACCTGAGTTCCCATTTGACATCAAGCTTTAATATGCAGATTACTGTAATTAGAAAATGCCTTGATAGGCATATATCTATACACGCACATATTTTTGAGTGTTTTTAGCCCAACCATATTTCAAGCAAGGCTTTTCTACTGAATTCAATATATAATTCAAATGTCTTCCAAGGTGCTTACATAGCACTCTGTTTCATGCACTAGCTTTTATGAACGATCGATTGTTGTTAAATACTTAATTAGTAGAAATTTGAGAAGGGGCATAAAGTTAATTTGTCATTTATTACCGGTTATATCTGCTGGCTGCGTAAAAAGCAGATCTTTGCACATCTGTTTTTGCGATAATGAAGATCACTGTGGTATCTACGGGGTAGACTGTTTTCAGTGAAATCAATGGAAAGGATTTTACTGATTTGAGGTAGAGCCATTAGTTAGGTATTCCACAGTGGGTCACGTCTGTCAGGAACAGAAAGTTTGTATAATTTTTTCACAAGAAGAAAATTGCACTTCAAAGCCATGCTGGGGAGGTTTATGCAAGTAGGAGAACCAAGCTTAGTATTACAAACCAGTATAAAGCAAAGCATGCCACTTAATAGGGCAGATGTCTCATCCTTATTTTATTTGTCTTCTGGTGTTGGGGAACATGGAAAGAGTGTGTGTTTGTTCGGCAGGCACCTGGTGAAGAAACTTTCCTTCTTTATTTCCTGCAAATAAGGAATGAGTCACTTTTCTTAAATTACAGCAAATGAATTTCATTGTGTTTTATTGGTTGCGCATCAGCAGTGGGGATATATTGCACACAGATATATAAAGATGCTCAATGGTTTTGCTTGTGCTCAGGGAAAGTACTGTGTATCCTTGATGTAAGTATTGTCTTGTGGAAGGAGTGCCGGACTTGGACGTGAAACACCTTGGTTCAGTTCCTATCTCTGCCTTGCTTTGGTGGGTAATATTGAGCTAATCATTTCCCATCTTATATTTCAGTGCTTTTATTTGTGAAAGGGGGGATTATTACACCTGTCTCATTTGTAAAGTGCTTTTAGATCTATGGTTCTACAATCTAATGAGAAGAATTAGGTATTATACATTTATATTGTAGTTTCATAGACTGGTATTGCTGATCATGAGTGTGGAATATTTTGTCTTGAGCTAAGGTTGAGCTAGGTCCTTAGAGTTCAAGATGTTGTTGCGATAGGGAGGATGTCCTCAAAGTAGAAGTATTCTGGAGACTTGAGGCTGCTATAACTCTGGCTTGTATAGGTAACCCTGCAGGTCTTGATCAGTCCCTCCAAAGTACATATGAGCATTGATGCTACCCCTTTCCTCTGCGTGTCCTTTCTAATTCTCTAGTTAATTATGCCAGAGATTTAAGCAGAGGCACAAGAGGATAGCTCCATACATGGGGCAACTGTATCTCCTGGTTGCCTGTGTCAATGGTGCTGGCAGATGGCGGCAGCAGCAGCTGATATTTTTCCAACCCCCTTCTTCCCCCTAAATCAGTGCCTAGAGCTGCTACCTCCGTCACCCTGCCTTAGTCCTGCTACTGGATATGTGCCTGAAAGAGATCTATATTAGAGGTGGTTTTGGATGTACATTAGGTTGAGACTGGGATTTGAGGCCAGAATAAGACTAGAATTCAGGTTTGGATTTGACAGTTTTGAAATCTGGTGGTCCCTGTCTGTGAAACCTTGGGGGATGGGGGATTTTGCCTGCTGCTGTTGAGCTGAAATGTCTTAAATACCACTGCATCCAAACCAGGACTGGTGACAAGCCCTGTTTGGTTTGAGACCAGCTTAAACATAGGTCGGAGTATGAGGAGTCACAAAGTCCCGAGGGATTTACATTTGATTTTGTCTCATCTTTCAGTCTGGTCATCCTCAAATAATTTCTAGGCAATTCAAGAATTCTGTCGTCTTTAACATAGTTGTTGTGGGTTATGGCTGTAGTAACTAAATAAGACAGCAGTTTGAGAGAGGAAGTGAAGGCCGGCTTCCCGAACTGAACCTGGAGGGGAAGTTTAGGTTTACTGAAGTTAATAACCCAAGTTAGTAATTCAGCCAGATCACAGAGAGCAGCAGTGCTTCTCTTGTGTGAAATCTTCCATGGGATCCGTTGATGACCAAGCGATCAGGACTTCAATGTACTTGAGAGGCAGCCACCCCTGCTGCAGCGTGCTCTACTGGGACACAGGTTTGTTCCTGACTCAGAGAGAAGAGCAGCCTTCAAACAGCCTTTTGTGCCATAGCTTGGTTTCTTCCTGCTGGTTTAGGAGCTGAGTGCTGTCTGCACCTGACCCTCCACTAGTCAGATCTGAGAAGAACAGTTCATTTTATTGTTTCAGTGTTGTTATGTTATTCTAATACCTCTGCCTGGTCCATCCTCGTTCGGTTTGTATTGCATCCACTTGCTGTATCCTTGAGAGTCCCCCCCCCAGAAACGACTTCTTTGTCACAGCAACAACCACGCCACGATGGGCCCTGTTCCTTGTTTGGGATTCCCAGAAAGTGCCACTGTTGACATGATTAATGACAAGTAGATGACATAGCTATAAATTACGTGTGTGGTGCCATGAAGCAATAGTCAATTCCTACCATGTTTTCTGCTCCAGATACTAGTATGCAGGAAGGAAGAATGTCAGAGTCGGTAATAGTTGCCTCGACTCTACTGTGGTAAAAAATGAGCATTTGTGGATGCATAGTAACTGACTTGGGAACCGAACCAATGTGGAGCAAGAAAACTGAACATCTCAAACACCTCACTGTTGTCTGCTCAAAGGCAATTCTTTGACTGTGCCCCCTCTACAATAAAAATATGGGCGGGCAGTGGCCAGGGTGTGCCAGAATAAACACTCTTTTGAAAACATGGGGAGATGATGGGGTGGGAGAAGAAACCTATTGCAGATGTTATGCATGTTACTTAATACACTACCAGAAGGTGCGCAGATACTTTGGTGATGGACAGAACAGAACGGAAGAGATCAGAACGGAGGCGTCGTAACAACAGGACATGGCTCAACAGCTCTGTTTGGCACAAATCTGTAGTTAAGTCTGCATAACTCCGTTGGCGAAAATCTGGCTGACTTCTTCCCTTTTTCCCTTCAGATAAAGAATTCATTTATAGAAATCAGAACGGCACCGTAATTCTGCGGAACGTTGAAACCAACAATTCAACGGTATTAATAGAAAACAGAAAAATTGTAAGTATTTTCTTTAATGAACAAGATAAGTTCAGAGTTTTTGTGCATGTGGGTCAGTAAAGCAGAAAAAGACTTTTAGCTTTCAACTTCTTGTACTGTCAAGCAGAAGCAATAAGCTTGTAATACTGTGGGCTAAGCAAGGATAATGTGAAACTGAAACCATGCTTTCTCCATTAAGGTAGGAGCTCAGTTTCCTTCACTGTACTAAAAACACTCCACAGATATTTGAAGCAAGTCTTGCATATAATATATAATTGAAAGATAAAGAGCAATTTTACACATTTACTTTTCAGAACAGCACAATAACGTGTTTATAATTTGCCACAGACTGCCGGGGTTTTTCTCTCAAACAACTGTTTTTTCCTACACTTTGAGAAATGCTGATTTCAACTTTTGTTCAGATGATGACAGTAAATTTTGTTTAACAGGGGAGTTTCTGAATAGCGGGACATCACGTTATACGAGGCTACTGAAAAAAAGCATTATTGGAATAATAAACCGTTATTGAAGTAAATTGAGGAATCTGTGTTTAAGGCAGAATAGTATCCATGTAGAAGATAATGAAATGTTTTGTAATGTTAATTCATGTACCAAATGAATCCCAAATGAAGTCAGAGGTTACTACTTTAAATACTAAGAGGTTATCAACATTCCCCAGGAAAAAGTTAGTAAATGCTGGTTGCCTGATGAAGTGTAGTTTTGCACTTGCAGGGGCAATGAATTATGAACCTGTTGCTTTTCTAAGATCATTGGCCATGCTTTTGAACTAAACATTTTATTTATTTGATCAACTAAACATTTTTTTTTTTTCCTGTGGAGGGGACAAAGTAGAAGCAAAGATAAATATTGCAATAAATTGGACTTTAGGGAACAGAAAATGTGCATCAGCCCCTAGGGAGCAGGGTTGAATGTTAATGGCATTCCTCAGCCTGACAAAGGGTTTTTAAACCCCAAAGCTTGCTGAAATGGTTTTCCAGCTGTTTACATTGGTTTAATAAAAGATTGATATTTTTTTATTAAACCAACTTAAATTCACCCAAGAAACCTTGTCTGCCAGTGACATTGGGTGTCCTCCACTGATGCTTCAGCAAACTTGAAGATATGTCTGTGGGACTGCACTATTAAGCGTGTTAGAGCTGATTCCTACAGGTTCCTGTACCACTTAGCCCCTTTGGCAGAGACCTTGAGGGCAGGTAGGGATGGAGCAGCAGGGCTATGCTTAAAGCTGAGGGGTTTGTTTTCTCTCCTTCTACGGATGTCCTCATACGTCTAGGATTTCCCATTTCTGTTGTACCTCATTCTGCTCAGTCAGAGGAGAAGATCTACAGCCTCGATGGTACCGTGTTCATTATTTAACATTGGTGCTTTGATATAGGAGGGTTTGATTTTTTTTTTTTTCTTGCCATATAAATCTCTTCCAACCTTCCCTCCCAGCCACCCCAGCTAATATCATCCCATTTTGCTTTCTGTTCCACTTACTGGAAGCAGCCTTTAAGGAAGCCATTTAGTCAGCCTCTTTTGTTGGGGAATCCCTCACAAGGCAATTAAGCTGCCTTTCTGCCAGTCTTGACCTAGTGGAAACGTTGCATTTCTCTTCCTCCAGGTTTTGGCTAAATCAAAAATGGTTCTCTTCCCAAAATGCAGGCAGCACATCTGTTTGCAAACGCAGTGCAAAGCTGAAGCACGCTCAACACATTTACAGAAGAGGTGTAGTGAATGGATCTGGAAATTACAGCATTAACTCAGTCTTTTGTGGGGGAAGGGAATAGAAACACATTTTTGCTTCAAGAACACAATAAGAACGCATTCAAAATTGCCTTTGCTCTATAGCAATCTTCTAGTGTTCATACAAAGTGCTCACATGATACGGCTGTTTGAAAAAACACCAAGAATCCACTGCTGAGGGGCTGATACTTGAGCATTTTACCATTGTACTGGATCCAGGCTGAAAGGCCACGGTTTTTAATTTAATCTTCACACCTTGCCATATCTCCCAAACTGTACTGCTTTACCATTACTGTGAAGCCCTTCTTATAAGTATTTCATCCACAGACAGGTGCTGCACATCTAACTGCATCAGTCACTTATTCACTGGCAATTTTACAGGGGAAGATCCGCCAATTCCGTTGAGCCACAGAGTCATGGCCCAGAGCTAAAAAAGGGGGATGATAAATCAACAGTACATGCTTTTAAGCACATGCTGCTGGTACTCTGATGTATGTCTTGAGCATGTGGAAGTGAAGTCTGGTTCAGGTTTGCATTTTTCTGCTTGTGAAAAAAGGCAATTGCCATCCATAACTTTTTTTTTGGGGGGGAGCAGGGTTAAAGAGGAACTATATCATAGATCAGCTGTCATGTTTTTACCCTAGAAAAAAATCCCAAGTCCCCTGTGTTCTCTTCCTTCCATTTCCTGTCAGCCTTCAGTGTCTTGAGTTAAAGTGTAACTATCTTCTTTGCCATGAGAGTTGAATTGAGTCTTCTCCAGTACCAACGAGTTGTGCTATTTGGGTCAGTGCAGAATTGTCTCAGGTCTCATGCCTCCTCCCATATGGTGTAAGAATATCATCATCCCAAGTCTGTGGCTCTTTCTTTTACTCATTGTCTGCTTGGCAATGCCATGTGTTGGGCATAGACCAGCTGGAGGTATACGTTGAACTGGTTTTCCAGCTGCATGTGATGATGGTGTTTACGGCTGCTCTGTGCTGTTCATCCCACAGAGAACTGCACTCTGTGTAAAGGAACTGCCTAGATTTGTTTAACACCTAACAGCTCTTCACTGAACTCATGCCTTTTTTTAATTTGCTATGGCTTTGAATAGACTTCACTGTCTACTCTTCAGTCCACTGCCTCTTGATTTTTCCCATTCAGGTAGCCCACTTTCCATCTCTGCAGCTGTCTGGTTGGCCCCAAAACATATATGCATTCTGCAGAGGATGGAGCAAGAAGCTCCACGTGACAAACCACACCTTTGCATCAGAAAGCCACCGCTGTGCCCTGCTTTGACATGCTGCCTTTCTCTCCTTGCATCCTGGCCTTGTGTTGCAACTTGGCCTGTCCTCCTTCCTCTGCATTATTGCTATATCTGCAAACAAAATCTGTCTTCATGCTGACGGTGCTGGCAGGCACACTCTTCCTGGCACCCCTCCACTCTAAACTGCTTTCTCTGCTCCCTGCCTTCCTTTGCCTTTGGATGTCCCATCTGATTCCTTATGTGCTCAGGCATCTCAAGTACTCCCGCTGACCTTGCAGAGGTCTTCTGCTTCTGCAACACTGTATGTTCCCCAAGCCCAAGGTCCCCCTCTGTTATGCTACTAGGTAATCTTTCAAAGAATGCCATCCAATTTGTCGGATAGGAGAAGAGCGAGGTTTAAAAGCAAGCAAAAGAAAGGTATACACAAGTGACCTCTTTTTGCCTTTGGCATGATGTGAGCTGGCAATATGTATTAAAATGCAGCAAAGAGGGGAAGAGCCATCAGCACTATAAAAGTTAGAGGTAGCGCAGGAAAGAGAAAACTGGACGAGCATTATGCATTTCAGGATCGGCTCTCTATTAATTCTAATAGAGCTAGAAGTTAACTGTCTGCAAAGTGCTGAGCAAAAGGGGAGGTCTGCAGAAAGCTCTGGGAGCAGTCCCTGAAGAGATTTGAGACCAGGACACCTTTTAAGGCACCACTCCCTTACAGCAGGGGATAAGCAGTTGTAACAGCTTGCTGATGACCTGTGATCCAGTGATTCTGATACCACCCAGTTCCTCCAGTTTGGGAGGAAATGAGTGGTACCAGCTTTCCCCTTTTCTCTTCCTCCTCCAAACACATTCCTGGCCCTCTGATGCAGTTCTGCACTCTCGGTTAGCACCTTAACAATTCTGAACTACGCAGTTCTGCACTGTCGGGTCCAAAGTTGCCTACCTCATTATGGTAAGGGGATGGGGAGCTCGATTCCTCAGGCAGCTTCATTGACCAAGTCACAATGTAGTTTTTATATGTCACCATATGGTGTGCTGGATATGTTCCATACTCTGGTTCATGCTTGAGGAGTCCACAACCTAAGAAGGAGCAAACATTGGCTCAGTATTTTAAAAGTGGATGCAACCTCCTCTGCATGGCACTGTCTTTGGTTTCATCCCCTTGTTTTAGTGCACATTCACCCTGCTCTTCCACCAACAACTTTTTTGGTGTGGCTTCTTGTAGATGGTACTGGAGATGGACACAAACATGAGGGAAGGGAATAACCAAAGGACACAAATATTTGAGGAAGTGACACAGATTCCTAGCTCCACCTGCACCTTTTTGGGGTTTGCAAGGGATAATCGAACAGCATTTTTCTCCCTGTACCTGCCCTCAAATTAATTCCAGACGTGGGTTGTTTAAAACCTGTAAAATTACGTGTGTATTTTAATATCTGTTTGTTTTCTAGGTTTCTTTAAAAGCTATTCGGTATGAAGTGTCACCTGACCGGGAGTATGCACTTTTTGCATTTAACATTGAACCGGTGAGTAAACTGACTTGATTTTATTTATTATTTTATTTATTGACATATTTTATTAGTCTCCCCTCCTCCCCCACCAACTTTGATGATGCTGATACACTGCTCAATTCAACTGATCACTTTAAAACAAATAAACCAAAAAGCCCCTTCACTGCTACTGGATATATTTTCTAAGCATGTCACACTGCCATCTAGTAGATGGCAAAGGTATAAATAACACCACTGAGAAAACACTGTCAGTGCCTGAGTTTTATAGGCTTTGGGTGGGAGATTATAAGGACATGTCTTTGCTACAAGGATTTCTGTTCCCCCTTTGTGTAATTTTTTTCCATGACTCCTTTCTCGGTCATGCTATAAATTTCTTCCCAAGAACAAAAAACAACTGTCAGTGTCTCCCACAACCGAAATAATACATTAATTATGGTGTCACTGTTCCCAGTGCTGCAGTTAAGGTTGAGCTATCACTTTCATTATAAACCAGTTTCTTCAGCAGCTTAGACATAAATCACCTATAAAAATTCACCCCAGGTTACCACAAAAAGATAGACCAGGGCTATCTTTTCCTCCAAATTAAAAAGGAAATAAGTGCTAACTGATCATTTTTAAATGATAATGAAATGAGAGTGAGATTTTGTAGCATGGGATACTTTTGAGGGGCTTGCATGAAGCTTATTTTTCCTGATCACCTAGTATGTAGAAAACCTGAAAAATTCGAGTCATGAGTGGTTAGCGCTGTCTGGGGATGTTAATAAGCTCAGAAGTTTTGCTTTCATCATTTGTAATAGCACCAGCATGATACAGTAGAAATAGCTCACCCATTCTCTCTTGGAGTCTTATGCTTAAATAATGAAACAAGTTTTAAGCAATTACTGAAAGGACTGGCAAGTTTCTATTGCTTTGGAGAGATCAGGCAGAAAGCAGGCAGGATACCACCCTAGGGTGTTTGCACACGCCACGTTTTTTGCCCTTTCTGCCACTAATTTGTTCACACATTTTTGTAAGTGATGTCCTGCTTTGTCAGACACTATGAATGGACTTGAAGAGAGCATGGGTGCTAAAGAGAAAGGAATAAAGTCATTTAAATAAGAAGGGTAGAAAGCAGGGGAGGAAAGGATAGGAGGAGGGAGCACAGCTGAGAAAGGCTAAGATAGTTGAAGAGATTAAAAGGCTAAGCAAAGTCATTAACACATTGAGGGACACAAGGGTTACAGAAGCTAGTCCAGGTAATGGGATAAGAATCCAGAGTCTCTGTAGAAACCATACTTAACACAGTCCAGTTTGTGGACGATTGCTCGTTTCACGGTCCCACGTTCCGGTTTTTCATTAAAGTTTTGTTGTTTAACAACAGCCGCTCTGAGGTCAGCAGTGAAATGCCCAGGGAGATAAAAGCGTTCTGCCACAGGCTTGTCTGTCTTTCTGGAATCGACTTCAAATTGGTGTCCATTCATTTTTCAAACAGAGATTGCCCTGACTGCCCAATGTAGACCAACTGCAAGCAGGTGATAACATATATGATGTTGGTAGAGAGGCAAGTAATTAGCCCCAGCTGTTATGACCCATGTTGGTTGGTCCACCGATGATGTGGTCTGTGTTGATGAGGGGGCCCAGCTGCATCTGGTTCTGTGACAAGGCCTGGTGGCTTGGTGAGAATAGGAGTTAGGTAGTCTGTTGCTGGAGAGACACTTGAGGTTGAGGGGCTGCCTGTCCTGCTTCTCATCTCGCTTCTTCATTGGATGTATACCTGAGCCACAGTGGTATGGCTGACAGTAGAGTAATGCCTAGAGTTGGATTAAGGTCATGAAGAATGGCACTGGAACCTTTTGGAGTCATTTGCATGGACTGCTTAACCCGGGAAGCAACCTGCTGAGAAATGGTCCTTCATTCAGATTGAACTGAACACAAGTGAAAAACCTTTTCTTAATGTGCATGTGTTCCAGAGGTTACAACTCTGCTGAAGAAGTCATTGCAGGGTTGTAAGGAAAGAGCATTTGAAGGAAAGAACTGGAAGGACCATCTAGTCCAACCTCCAACACAGATACGGGATGTGCTATTCCTAAACCATCCCAGACAGCTGCCCAGCCCCTTCTTGAAAACCTTCAGTAAAAGAGAATCCATAACTTCCCTGCCTACCTTGTTCTATTGCCCTACTGTTCTTACATTTGGGTTTCTTCTGAGAGTTTATTTTAGTCTCCTTTGCTGCAGGGTGAACCCTCTGTCTCCTCTCCTGCACTCCTTAGCAAAGAAGAATTGGACTTCTTAACCTTTTTCATGGCAGCCTTTCAGATGTTTGAAACTGCTGTCTTGTCCTCTCTACTTCCCTCCACAAACTCCTTTCTCTGGACAAAAGATATCTAATTCTCTTATCTTTTTCCAGCTATTATCTTTGTCACTTGCTTTTGGATCCTCCCCTGCTTTCCTACATTCTTCTTAAAATGCAGCCTCCACAACTGGACACAGGACTGCAGCTCGCACCTAAACAGCACCAAGAAGAATGGTACCGTTACCATTACCTTTGGTGTTTAGCATGCAATACTTCTATAAATGCAGCCCCAAATTATGTTTGCTTCTTTAGCAACAGCATCACAATAGTGGACCATTTTGAGGTTGTGATCCAGCAAAACTGCCAGATCCTTCTTGGCAGTTGCCCACCTTCTATATGTGTTCATTTGTTTGTTTTTTTCCCTAGATATGTAGCCCCTTCCATTTGTTTTTGCTAAATTTTTGTTTGTCATTGATAGACCAGGTCTCTCATTTATCAGTAGCCAAAAAAAAAAAGGTTAAACAGCTCTGGACCCAGAACAAGCCCCCATGGAAACCCACGTGAGACCTCGTGCCATTCTGACACTGATCTATTTATGGCTCCTCTTCGCTTGTGGTTATTTAATCAATTCTGTATTCACCTAGTGGCAATTCTGTTTAGCCCAAAGAGAGACATACCAATGCAGCTGGGAGCAGTAGCGGCCAGCACAGTCACGGCCACCCCAAGTCAGCACCCAGGGCAGCTGCCATAGTCACCTCACCCCCGTTGCACTAACAAGCCCACAGGTTTCCAGCTTTCTTAGAGAATGCCACATGAGAATGTGTCAAAAGCCTTTCTAAGGTCATTGTATATTAAGTCTACTGTATTTCCCTCATCTACTAAGCTAGCTGTCCTGTTTCTCTTACATTTTAAAAAGCATTAGTATAGAAGAGCAAGCCTAATGTTATGATTTCACAGGCAGAAAGGGACTGACCTGCAGAGCTCCTCTTGTAATTATGGTAGGGATTGGCCACCCTGGAGGAAAAAAATTATTTGAAACACTGCCAATTAAATGACTGAATTTGCATGGTTCCCTTGTGGGATTAACATCTAGAGAAAGCTCTGGGGAAAGAAAACCTCTTAGTTACCTTCAAATACTTGTGACCATATTGTGGAGAAGAAACCACAGATTTCCTCTCCTTATCATCTTCCCCCAAAATGTACATGCAACTCCAAAGACCTGCCACTGGCCAAGAGTCCCAGCATGTAGATAGGTTGGGGGAAGTGGAGCACCAGCTTGGGATGCTGATTTTGAAGAGGTTGCCAGCAGCATCTCACAGCCCTCTGCCCCCATCTCCTCCCTATTCTCAGACACCCAAATTGCTAGTTATGTCTCTGCCAGGGCCTGTTCCCTTGTGCCTCTTCCATGGTCCCTTGTAAGTCAAGTCTGATCCCTGTTTTCAGAAGAATTCGTCCTGTAGGCGGTGATACGTCCCTTCCACACGTCCCTTCCTTCTTCACCTCCAAACTTGGATGCAGAGGTCCATGGAAATTAAAAAAAAAGAAAGAGTGGTTTTTGCAACTACTTAGTTGGTCTAATAAAAGATATCACCTCTGCCAAAGGTTCTGCATATTTTTTGCATGGAAGTTTTTCAGTGGGATATGAGAGATCCTTGCAAAAAGGTTTCTCAAATGTGCAGCGGTAGAAAGCAATGTGTATTCATGCTTAAGAGTCCTTCCTGATGCCTCAAGCTATTGGGAAAGGAAAATGTTAGCTTTAAGAGCAGAAATCACCCTCTACACAGATTTTGGGATGTTTCATGCTTCTGCTTTTATCACCTTTCCTACATAATCTGTAGCCCCGTGTGTTGTTAGTCCCAGTGCCCAATTTACAAAGCGAGGCACCTAAATTAGGGGGCTTCTTTTTGTATCTGAATGTTCAAATGAGCATTTAGACATCTCAAGCAGGCATTTGAGCATCTAAATGCTGACTTGAGAACCCTGATGTAGCATTAAGGCCTGTAAATAAATAAAAATGCGCTCAAGGCATTCATAGCTCAGATTGTTACAGCAGCTATATTTAAACATACAGAAGAAACCTCTAATCTCTGAAAAGGAACCCCTTCATATTTGCAACCTGGCAGCTTATTTATTTTCACACTTGAATCATTTACCCATGAACTTTGTTTGTGGCTCTTTGATTATTGGGATGTGCAACAATTAGTACTCAATTACTTATCCAGATTTATTATAATTTTATATGCAGACTGTGGTTGTAAATGACCTCACATATTAGTAAACTTTTCTTATTTTCTCATTTGCGTAGTCAGAGAAAATTAAAACGCCGCTGGTTTCTGCAGTGCGGAAGCTCCAAAGAATTGATTGTCTCTGGACCGTGGGGAATTGCAAAAGCCAACAGAAAGTTTCAGGAACTATGTTAACATTACATTTTCATAAGTTTTGGTTTAATTCTGCAAGTTCTTTTAAAAATAGTGCAAACTGGTACACTGATTTTATGCAACGTATGATAATGTTCTTAAATAAGGATTTCTGTTAAATCATTCATATATACAATTAATAAGTAGTATTGAGAAGTTGTTAGCCTTGTTAGTCTGAAGTCAAGCAGAAGGCAGGGCAGGTTGGCACCCGAAAGGCTAACTTTGTTCAAAGGTGCATGAGATTTCATAGGGAACTGCCTCCTTTGTCGAATGCCTCCTGAACTTTCTTCTACCTCGTGCTGAGGAAGTCCTACCAGAATCTCAGCGTGATTTCAGATCATCTCATGGGGCAGCTGACATGATTAGGGACTTACCAAATACACGATTTGACGGATTCCAGAGAAATCGTGTTGTTCGCTGTCTCCTGTGAAATAGCCAGTTCCCTGTGTACAAGCACAGGGAGCCAGCTATGTTCAGCAAGCCGGCAAAAAGCCAGCAAAAAAGCTGCCACGGGGTCAGGCACGCATGGTGCTGCAGACCCCAGCCTGCTCCCTCCATGCCGAAGCCAGGCTCTGCGCAGGATCCGCCTCTCCGCCAGCCCAGCTGCAACCCACCTCACCTTGCCTCTGAGCTGAGGCACCGGGGTCTGAGAGCAGGGGAAGGGGAGCAGTTTGTAACACCTCTTCTGACCCTTTAGCCGGGGGTCCCTGCCTCTGCCTTTGCCTCTGTGGCATGCACCCTTTCATGGGGCTCAGGGGCCTGGGAACCAGTGGCAGCTTTTATAACTGAAGACACAACCACACAGGAAGGCCCTTGCCATCTCTCCACCTTCCTGTGGCCCCGGCACACCCTCCTCAGATGACTGTGTCCATATGACACATTTACCAGCCAGCCCTGTGCTCTGCTGCTTTCTTTTACCCCATGTGCCACCAACCCAGAGCCCCTTCACTTTGAAGGCAGAAGGTAACATTTGCCTTTCCCATTCTCTCTGATAGCAGCCTACTTCTCACCTTGTTTCTCCAATATTATAAAGAACAATTTATATATTTCCAATGATCTATTAAATTCCCAATCCAACTGTGGAAACCTCAGTGACTGTCTCCAAGTATCCCTGAGCCTATTGGGTACAGGATCTGTTTAATCACTACACTTAAACTGTTTGTTTACGCAGTAATTATCACCCTGCACCCCTTGAAGAGCGCAATAATTACTGAATTAACAAGCCAGGCAGCTCCAGCTAGAGCTTTCAATCAGTGCCTTGGAGGGCAGGACTTGCAGCACTGCTTAGTCAGTCAAAGGCATTGGGGTGGGAGTGCGCTTTGTTCTGCCTTCAAAATGGGAGCCCCGGCCATGTTACGGCTATGAAATCGGTGGACTCAGCCGTGTTACAGCTGTGTAATTGGCCACCAGGGCCCATGAATTTGGTAGGTCCCTAGACATGATCTTTGTTACCCTCCAGGTCCAGGAAAAGTGTTGGAAACAACATCGGGCTTTCATTGACCTTACTAAGGCCTTTGACTCTGTCAGTCACAAAGCCGTGTGGAAAGCACTGCTCAGCTTTGCAATCTCTGAGAAACATTTCAGGTTCCTGAGACTTCTCCAAGACCAGATGACTGTGACTGTTCTTGGTGGAAGATTTGAGACGGATCAATTTTTCACCCAAAGCAGGGTCAAGCAAGTGTGTGGCATCACCCCATTTCTGTTCTCCATTTGTTGACCATCATTCTGGTTCTCATTAAGGGCCACTGACATTCCAGAAGTGACACTGAATACTGAATTAAGGGAGGGCCTTTCAGTCTGGGGTATTTTCACAAAGACCAAAGAATTCAAAACAACCATCCTTTATCTTCGATATACTGATGACTTTGCCATCTTTACATACACTGAGGAAAACCTCTAGACTGCAGTGGATGTCTTTGCAGATGCCTGGTGAACTTTAGGCCTCTCTCTTTCAACATCAAGAAGACTAATGTGCTGTATCAGCTTGCCCCAAACCACAAACGTGACTCCCGTTCCTCAAATTTACCACCAAGGGAAAGACCCTCAAGGTAGTCAAGCACTTCCCTTACCTGGGTAGCCACCTCTCAGAAAGTGAGCATCAACAAGGAGATCCAGCACAGGATCTGGTGCACAAGTGTCTTCTTAGGGAAGTTACTTTGGCATTTTTTTATTAATCATGATCTCCAGATAGATACCAAGATCCAGCTCTTCAGCATAATCCTCGTCTCCAATCTCCTCTACAGATGTGAAACGTGGATGACCTACCATTGCCATCTCAAGAACCTGGAAAGGTATCACTAGCGATGCCTCCAGAAAATCCTCCACATCATTTGAGAAGATCACTGTACAAATACCAGCATCCTTGCTGAAGTTAGCCTTACCAGCATTGACTTGGTGCTTGTCAAACACCAGCTTTACTGAACTGGACATTGTGTGCAGATGCCTGACTTTTGGTTCCCAAAATAAGTGCTCTACTCCCAGCTAAGTAGCAGCCTGAGATCTCTCAGTAGCCAAAAGAAATGCTGCAAGGACACATTGAACAGATACCAACATCAAGAGCTAGGAAGAGCTAGCTGCTAATCAACTCAAACAGTGCCACAACCTCAACCAAGCAGCAGCGTGCTTTGAAGTAAAGCATCTAGCCCTCAGAACAGAAAAGAGGCAGCCAAGGAAAGAATAGGAGAGAAATCCTACCCTATGGCCTACTCTCCTCTGTGGAAAGACCTGCAACTTACGTGGCAGGATCTGTCGCTCAAAAGTTTGACTCTTAAGTCACCTCGATACACATCAACGGTAGAGCTCAACCTCGGATTGAGGGGATTGCCGGTGATGACAACCCTGACCTACCTTATGCTATACATGTACTGTTATCCTTTTGGGCAGCATTATCTATATCACAGCACATATCAAATAATAAATGAATTAAGCTGCTTCTTTAATTTTTAGTATTAACAGATTTTGAAGTTAGGTTTCTACCAGTGACAGTGGAAACAAGTAGCTGGTATGTCATGTGCAAAAGAAGGGGAAGCCAGTGGAAGGGTAAAGCTGTACTGAGTTCGGTAGGCATCTGTTCATTAGGCCTAGGGCTTTCTTGTAAAATGATTGAGGATTAAAGTCAAGCTAACCAGTTGATATGTGAGGAGCCTACATTAATGGTGTGCTAAACCAGATTCCTGTCATGTCCCAGCAATCCAGCTTAAAGTTGCCTTAATCAAGCAGCCTGTATCATATTGTAATAGTCATGCAAACTGAGGTGGAGTTATGACTCTGCAACAAGTTATTGCCCATGAAAGGTCATGCCTCTCTGAATCATGGAATCATAGAAAATTAGGGTTGGAAGGGATCTAGTCCAACCCCCTGCTCAATGCAGGACCAGCCCCAACTAGATCATCCCAGCCAAAGCTTTGTCTAGCAGGTTTTGAAAACCCCAGGGATGGAGCTTCCACCACCTCTCTGGGTACCCTGTTCCAGTGTTTTACTACCCTCCTAGTGAGAACATTCTTCCTAATATCTAACCTAAATGTCCCTTGCTGCAACTTGTGACCGTTGCTTTTTGTTCTGTCATCTGCCACCACTGAGAACAGTCCAGCTCCATCCTCTTTCGAACCACGCTTCAGGTAGTTGAAGACTGCTATTAAGTTTCCTCTCACTCTCCTCTTCGCTAGACTAAAAAAGCCCAGTTCCCCCAGTCTTTCTTCATAAGTCATTGTTCCCAGCCCTTCACCATTTTTGTTGCCCTCCTCTGGACTCCCTCCAATTTGTGCACATCCGTTCTGTAGTAGGGGGCCCAAAACTGAACACAGTGCTCCAGATGTGATCAGTTAGGCCACAAATCAGACTGATCAGCTAGGCTACAAACAGACTTTGGGTTTAATTCTAACCTGACTTAACTCGTATTAAAACAGGTGCTAGACAATCTTTTACACATCCAGCTTGAATGGCCGTTAACTCAAATTATCTGGCATTTTCCCAGGACAGGGTGTTAATCTGGATACATCACAGGTACTTAACATGGGACAAGAAGTTTGGTCATCTGTAGGATGCTAAGATTTAATTTTAGTCTCCTAAGCAGTTCACTGAATCTGAAAGGCAAAGGTAGATTGTTTTTGTCACAGCAGTTCAATAGAAATGATATCTGATTTCAGGGCTAGCTCAGCAGAGTTCGTGCTCTCGCACAGTGTCAGGAAAGGGCCAGTGCTTTCCCGCATGCAGAAAGGCAGTCTCTGCGGGACTGAACCTGCAGGGTTCAGGTTGGGTTTCCTCAACCTAGGTACATTTGGTTTGTAGCTCTGTAGCACCGGCCACAGAGACTCTCCAAGGTTTCTGTCTCTTCTGGTGCATTTGGATTTCCTCCCAGCCTGTCTGCCCACAATGTTTACGGCTCACAGAGCTTTCATTGATTGAATTTTAAACCAGCCAGGCCAGCAGACAGTTGTTTTATATTCTGAACCACATCTGTGGCTTGTAGAATGGTTGGATTAGAATAATAATAATTTGGAAAAATAAACCATTGACTTGCACAAGTTCTTATAGTAATCTGAATTAACCAGTGGATTTTGTGTACTTGGTAATAAAAGAAATAGAGGAAAGTAAATGAGGAGAAAAGTGGCTTTCTTGGGTGGCACAGTAAGATTTTAAGTAGAGAATATTAAATTGCTTTTATTATGAATGGTTACCATTGTAATGCAGCGGGAGGGGGGAGGGGGAATGCCCAGATCCTTTTAAAAGCTATTTGTTCTTCATTTCCAATTTAGCAGTCCATTACTGCGTGTGAGCTAGTTAAGAGCAATTATATTCAGGAAATTCAAGCTGATTAATATGGACCAAATTACTAGAGTCTTCTGAACAACAATTAGGATTTAGAGATTTGTATGGCTGATACAACAGACACTATTATCTATTTTGCAGTTAAAGCAATGCATTTTTATATTGCTGAAAACTGTAAAGAATTAATCGTTGTCGTAATTAGAGCTGTTCCAGCTATTTGTTTGGAACAGGTTATTTGAGGAACCTAGCCATTTTTTCCCCTGACTCACAAATGGCCACAGATTGCAGATTATTCACAAAGCTTTATTCATTTATTTATTTATTTATTTATTTATTCATCTTGCCCAATGAAGAGTTTGAGAATGAGTTTGTTTTCCTACAGACCACTTGTGAACTGTAACTGGAAGTGATCAGTCCATGAAATGGACCATGGGCATCGCATTATTGGTCACATGGTGTACCTTCTGTTCTCTGATTGGAGCCATGACTGGGCAGAGGACTTAAACACAGCTGAGAATTAAGCCCAAGCCAACTTCAGCGTGTTTGGGTACCCTTTTATCATTTTAGACCTGGGTGGTTTAATTCAGAAAGTCCCTCTCCATCCCCTTGAAAGAAACACTTGAAAAGTTTTACTCTTAAATGAATTTTACATCTTGACTACTCAGTCTCTGTATTGAGGCTAGGATTTGTTTTCTGAGCATAATTTTCTCAACCAAACTCTCTCTCAAACATTTAAAAAGCATGAAATCTGAAGAGGGGGTGGATGAAAAATACAGACTCAGCAAAATGTAGGGCTGGAAGGGACCTTGAAAAAGCCAAGAGAGACATCATCTGCTATAACCCTCTGTCCTAGCTGGAAGAATCAAGTCTACCTAGAGCACCAATTAATTGAAATGCAGAGTTTATAAAACTGCAGCAAATATTTCATTCTTAGCATTTGTTCAGGTCAAGTTGTTATGTAGAACAAACTAGATTTTCGCTTACGGCTCCAATCACACGCTCATCTAACTTTAATTAATCATTTAAAAATTAAAATAATATAATGCTTGTTATCTTCAAAGCACTAATTCATATAAATATTAATGAATCTTCAGTGTCCCTTTCAGTTAGGTAAGTACTATTATTATGATAAATATGCCTCTGAAAATTAGATACTGTCACGGCTATCACCATTAATAGTGCTAAATATTGTAGCCATGATATTTATTACAACCCAAAATGGATTTAACCAGTGTTGGAAGCAGGTTTTCATGGACCTGTTCACCATCTGTGCCCATAAATATATTAGAAGGAATTCTTTTTTAATCTTACAGAATAGGAAATGATGATACTGTTTAAACTTTACCCTGTGTACAATGAGTTCACTTAAAATATCCAATCCAAAAGCTCATTATTCAGTGTTCTCCTAATCTTCATTTTGAATATAAGGAATTTGCTTCAAACTGGTCAAATCTCAAAAACATTTTAAGTGACATTGCTGTATTTTTATTTTCATGATCCATCTTCTTTAAATGGATGTGCAAACTGAAGTTTATTTTTTGCCCGTGAGAGTCCAAAAGACCTCTTCTGTGCCTGTAAGAGTTGAAAAACTTAGGGGAAATGTTGGTTGTTATCAACTATCAATTACTAATTCTTAGGCAAAAAAAAAAAAAATATTGAGCAACCTCTAGCTCTAAACAATCTTTACCAATTGATGACATTCTCGGATCTAAAGCATTATAGCTCCATTAAATCTCCCAAATATGTAATTGCTGCCTACAATAATTATCATACATTAGCAGGATAAATGACTGTAGCTTTAACTCATATCTAAAACAAATGTAGCCTGGAGAAGGTCAAACTTTTCATCAGCTGAACTCTTTTGCTAGCATTATGCCCAGGAACATGTACGCTCACATCTTCAGGCAAAAGAAGTTCTCTTTTCCTGTCTCAGTCAAGGACAGTAATCATTCAGTAGTTTTCCATTCTTGGTGGTAGTAGACAGCAATTTCATGGAAACCCTTGGGTCCAGTCACTGCTCCAGTGTCATAATAAATCAAGTTTTCTAGTATATCCTGAATCTTTTTTATAGAGATAGGAACTTTTATCCTTTGATCTCCGAGCACCCAGCAAAGAGTGCTTCATTAACATCATTGGCTTACAGATGGGGGAACAAAGATAAGTTGTAACTGAAACCAACTTTTGTGCCTAAATAAGGATTTAGGTGCTTAATTTCAGGCACCTATGTTTGGCCTTCATTTCTCATCTATTATTCCTTTTTAATTATCCATGATATTCCAGTTGCCAAGAGCAGTAGAGTAAGTACCCTCCTCTTTGTTGAATCATTGTTGTTCTCTATTTACAGTGATAAGAATTAACAGAAATGCTTGAACTACATTTGCATAGCAAAAGCTAGGTTTTGTAGGCACTGAGGTAGCGTATTAATAAGCACAGGAAATACAAATGAGGTGAATTCTTTGCGTGATGGTTTATTTTAGATTTGCACCTTTATCAGTAGATATTATTTGAATAAGATTAGAAGGCAGTTGGTTCTTAAGATACTACTTAAAAATACTAGGCAATGAATTTTTTAAGGTTAAGAATCTGTTCCATGTGAAATACTCGTTTTTAAATTCTGCCTGCCTTTTCTAATATTATAATGAGCTCATATAAGTTTGCCTAATCCTTTCTTTCTGGAAGGCTAGTTTCACAGCCACAACAAGTGAGCGAGAGGATTTTGAAGAGCATTGGAAAAAGTTGATTTGAAACACATGCCCACACTTCCACTCACTTCACTGCGTGCCAGAATGAAAGTACGTAACTTGCAGGACAGTGGTGCTTCCAGTCACATTACATCGCGTATTTACTCCGATATCACATGTATCCTCTCCCCTAAAATCAGCCGTCAAAATTGGGGGAAGTGCCTTAAGCAGGGAATCTGATTTTTCTGTAGTGGAATGGAAGCATGGATGACAGCTGTAATGATTTCCTTGCTTCTCACCCTCCCAGCCTCAAGGAGGAAGAGGCGGAGTTTACAGTTCAGGGTCAGAGCGACTGTGTTAACCCTTTCACAGCTTCTGCCAGTTAGCAGCAGCTCTGAAAGGGTTAACACCGTAGCTCTTGCTGATGCTGCAGCGTGTACTTGGCCTCTTCTGTCGTGACTGAGCCAGGATTCAGGAAGAATCGTTTTTCTCCGTTCTCTCTTTGCAAAGCAAGGTGTGTGTCTTATCTGGGGACATGTGGCCTGGGAGAAAACGCATTAAGTAAGCTTTCCCCTCAATGGTACATAAGGAAGAAAGCGAGGAGTTGGCAGGTGTACAGAGCTACATAGTAAGTGCTGTTCAACCTTGAGTCCCAGTGTTTGTCGGATGCACCAGTACACAGTTTTACTTCATTTTGCTGGTAACATACAGTAATTAGTCTGGCGGAGAGGGGGAGGGAGAGGCAGAGGACACAAATATACAGGTTTTGAGGGATTAACAAACTTTGTGCAAATAATGGCTTTCAAGATGTCATCCCTCATGACTTCTGCAGCAAGGGCTATTCTGTTACGAACGCTCACAGTCGTCTTTTGGCCTGATCTTGGTTACATACCTACTTATGCAACTTCAAAAGCTTAGCTGAACCATCCTGAGGGGTACATGTTACAAGTAAGTAATGCTGTTGTCATATCACAGGGACCTTGGCTCTTTCCTGACATCTGCCTCTTGTCAGTCAGTCCCACTCCTCTTGAATTTTACATTGATTGGAAACTGCTAGTTGGCTTCAGACTGCGAGAACAGAATTGGAGGTAGATTTTACACTCTAGGGTGCTTTGCCGGAGAACGCACAGATCGACTGAAGTATTGCAGTTTAGGCCCTGAACCTTGTTAAAAATAATAAGAAAGAAAAGTGTGTGACTCTGTCCTGTAACTCACCGTGCTTGAGCAAGCATCATTCATACAAGCCTTGTTTTTCATTCTTATGCCTTACAATGCCCCTCTAGAAATTGTGCTCCTCTTGTTCTTTTTGCATTTAAAATAATCCCCCTGAGTTGATACGCCCACTTTAGTTTCAGAGTATCTCTTGACCTAACTAAAAGGGCTGGGATTGTCCAAAGAGTAACAGCAGATTTAGGCGCACAGATATTTTGAAAGTTTGGTTTTGCGGCTCACTGCCTTACATTGCTTTGGAAAGAAAATCTCAAATCTAAAACCCATCACTTTAAAATGTGGATGATAGGTAAAAGCCTATTACAAAAGTATAGGTGAAATGCCGAATCCCAAATCTGAGTGAATGAGCAACTGAAACAGCTGACTGAGAAGATATCAGGAGGCATGTAATAGATAGCCATTCACTGCCTGTCATTTCTGCTGGTTGTGAAGAGAGAGCTTTTAAAAATGCCAGCAGCAGGATCCTGGCGGCTGCAGCCTGGGTGGACAAGGGGAATAGATGCAGGCAGGCTTCTTCTGCCCTCTCTTGGTCCCTGCACAGAGACAGCACCACACTGAAGGTCTTTACCTCTTCTCACCGCAAGGACTGAGTGGCCGAGGACCCCCATACTCCGGTGGTATCAGGGTTAGTCACACAGCTAGCTCAGATCTGGAAGCTTTTCCATGCTGCCTCTTTTCTCTAGGACGCAGACCAGTTTTGTATCTGTGTTCAGCACGTCACTCAGCATAACGGATCCCTAGATTTTTCTGTCCTTGCAAATAATGCATCAAAACTTCTATCAGATGTTTTTAGATGTTCTGGGATTTTGGGATGCTCTAGGATTTTTAGAGCACTAACAGACTAAGCTCTGCGTGCCTCAGCATTGCATATGCAAGGATCCTGTGGCCCCTGCCTCTGTCTGGAGTGGTGCATCTCCCCATGGAGCCCAGCCCTGGCTAGGGCTGTAAAAGCACTCCAGCCCATGATGTGTTACTCCATGTCACCCCTTTCATTTATTAGGAGAAATAACGTTATGAATAACTGCTTGATAAATCTCTGAAAAGAAGTATATGCTGTGGGTGCCTGCAGGGGTCCAGACTGGATTGGATTCAACTTAATGACCGAGAAGATCCCTTCCTGTTTTTCTTTCTGTAACAGGCGGGCCTCCTCTGGACCGATTTGCCTTTGGCCCCCCCACCTGTTTCTGGGCCAACCACCCACCTTCCTGCCTGCCACACCTTATAATTAATTAATCAATTATCTTAATTAGGCAGGAGGTTGTCCATTTCTTGCCCTGATGCCAGCTATCTGCAGCTCTGTACCTTCCCTACGCCGTAGCCCAAGCCTCGCAGATGGCATCCATAGTTCTTACAGTCATCAGCCCCACACTGGGCCCCAGACTTCTCCAGTCTGGGCCTCTCTAAGATCCCTCCATGCTGGCAGCCTACCCCGCCTTCATTCAGGCTATCTAGCTCCCTGAAACTATATTCCCCTCTCAGGTGTGATCCCCCCAGGACCCGTGGCCATACAGACCCTGGCCTCACCTCCAAGGCCAGTTGGAAGCCCCTGGCCCTTTTGACCAGTCTGGTTGGGGCCCCAGCATTGACCAGTCGAGGGTACTCTCTCTATCAGGTCTCTGAGTCTCTAGCACCACTCTGTCTCATGGGGGTCTGCCCTCTGGGCCCTACTAGTGGCTGACCCACCTGGTTGTGGGAGCTGGGGTTAAGGTGCCCAGACACCTTTCACCAGGGTGGTAACTGGCCTGGCATTTCCTGGGGGCTCCCGCACCACTGAGAGCCCCACCAGGCCACACACTCCTGTCAAGGTGCAATTTTAGGTCATGCCCAGGACCAGGAGCCTCCTGACCACCCCCTACGGCTCATCCCTTACCTCCAAAATAATACCAATAGCCTTCTAGCCAGGCAATGTTGCTGCCTGGCCTGCCAGTAGGGAACTAATCTACTTATATAGGCAACCAGGGATCTAAAATGGTTGCTGCAATCAAGCACCTGCTGGCTGCTTGGCTCTGATCTTAAAGTGGCAGGCACCAATAATGCCCTGCCACACTTTCCTTCCTAATAAGTGCTTTCTGTATGACACTGATTGAGAGGGGCCAATTTGTTTCTAATTTTCCCACTCCATTTTAGGAAAACAATCATTTGTATCATTAACTCTTACAGCAAACCTCTTGAATGCATGAAATGAACAGCTTCGGAAACAAATTATACTGACTCCAGGGTATACCACAGTAGCACACATGTTCATAGAGCATTAAACAGGACAGACTCAGAACTGGGTTCTGACTCAAGCTCCACCAAAGAACAGCAAATGTAGTTAGGACTAAAATAAGCCTTTGGTTTGAAAAGGGAGATTGTAATACATGCTTTGCTTGTGCACAACTAAGGGCAAGAATTAGCAGAGGGTTATTTTGATGCTGGAGCAGAGGCCAGCAAGCTGCAGTCCACATTTTTTCTCTGTCACAGACACACATCAGGAAACCCCAAAAGCAAATAGACGGTTCCATGGAAGGCGAGAACAATATCAAGAAGTCAGAAATAATTAGCCTGTCACGCAAGAGTACATGGCTGTACTGTGTATCAGTATCAGCAATCGGCAGTCTCTCTCGGTAAATATTTTCTTTAGTAAATTAGATTTTCATCAAGCAGAAACAGGGAATAAAAAGACTCGTGGCAAAAAGCCATGATTCAAATGGAACGCAGGCTTTGTTTTCATCCTGGGTTCCTTTAACTCAGAGTGTTAAAAAGCAAAAACAAAAAACCCCACCTAACCTAAAGACTGAAGGGAAGACTAATGTCCTGACTAAAATCACAATGCATCTTATTTTTTAAGTACAGGTATGGAAACTGCACATGTTCCCTGACACAGTTAAAGTCTAGGGGACACTAAGCAGAGAATGAGTTGAAAATATACTTCTCTAACACACGTTCAGGAGGATGAGCGAACCTCTTATGGAGAAGCCTTCTAGCTTTTAAAAGGAATGAAACAAATAAGGTTTTATAGAATTGACTCTAAAAGCCTCTAGAACTTAAGAAAGAACTGTTAAGGCTCCCTGGTTATGTTTGCAACTGCATTTCCAATTTTAGGCATTTTCACCTCCCTTCGTTCCACTAAAAGCTGGATCTAAACCAGGGATCTAAAATGGGATCTAAAATCATCTGTTGGCCTGCAATTTGGTGGTAGACACACTTAGGCTTGTTTAAAATATACATGGAAAGACAAGTGTTGGGAATTGAATTCCAGACCAGAAAAGAAACTGAGCCCAAAGCATTAGAAAGTTGTAAAGGTTAAGAAAGAAATTCATTCTCTTGGCTACATGCTGCGCAAAGATGTAGAAAGAATTGCCCCTGCCTGGGAGAGTCTGCAGTTTAATTTTTCTAATTCCCGATACCCACTTTACAAAATTGAAGTCAGAAAAATAAACACAGTGCCCTCTTCCGGAGCCCCACAGTTTGCTGTGCGAAGAATTCTTAGTTAAGTTTCTGTGCTTAGAAATGCAAATCTTAATAATGCAAGTATGCTCCTTTTTATTAGTTACACAACTAATTCCAGGAACTCGGAGACTGAGTTTACCCCGAACAAGCATCTTTAATCTCTGACGCTGCCTTCAGAATGCTGTCTGTGTCCAAGGTGGTGCTAAAACCAATAATTAACGTTCCTTCTTGTGTAGGGAGCATTTCATTTTTGGGACTAGGGTCTCTTTTTGCTATTTTCCTCTCCCTTTCTGTTCACAAAAGGCCTGTCCTTTAAAAGGCATCAAATCAAAAAGCTTTTCACTAATGTGAGAACATGGGGTCTAGATCCTCTGCCTTAATGTGCTGTGCTGACATGGAAGACGATCAGACTAACCAGTCTGCTGATGATACTGTTAGCTATGTGAAGTGGGGAACCCTGATGCTTCCATCATATCCCACTTCCCCCACCATACCCCCAGTTTGGTAGGAGAGGCTCACTGTCCCTTCAGTTCATGTTCCTCTAAGTTTGCTGGGGAGGGAGGAGAGGAGCAGGGGCAGAAAATAGCAGGGGGGCAAGGTCGGGGGTATGGAGATGGGGGAAGGAGGAATGGGGGGCCCAAGGCTGTGGGGAGGGAGGTGGGAGGAGGGTGGGCAGAGGGCCAAGACTGCCATTGGCAGGCAGCAGCAGGGAGGCATGTGGGGTGGGGGTAGGAAGCAGGGGAAACTTGCTTAACCTGCTCCACTGCTTGCCCCCTTACTGCCTCCCCCACTGCTGCTTTCCCTGTTGCAGAAGTGAGAGGATGAATTTCAGATGACCCTTCAATAATTAAAGTCCATACATGGAAAATTGTAACAAATTTATAAATTTTCCAAGTATAGAATCTAATTGGTGGTGGTCACCTAAAATTCAGGGTCATCTTTTGGCTAAATATGGTACTTTTGCTGCAGTCAGTTATAAGTGCCGATATAACGTTTTGTATAAACAAACGAGTAAATTTGATTTTAAAAGGATAAAGCCAAATTCTTACAAGTTCTATACCATAATGCAAACTTAGTTCATCTTCTTTTTGGAGGAAATACCTTGCCAAATACCAGTGCTTACATACCTACATTGACATTGATAGAGTTATATCAGGGATGAATTTGACTCAGTGGGTGCATCTACAAGTGCAATTAATGCACCTAAATAAACTCTGGCACAGTTCGTGCTGGAGTTTATTGCTCCCAAGTGTAGCATTTACGTCTGTGCCCGGGACTGCAGCACATTGATCCAGGCCAGCACAGCCCTGGGTGGCAGGGGGGCAATGAAGTCAGTCTGTCCACCCGGAGCTGCTCCCCTCCCTGCTGACGGAGGGGCTGGCTGGGGCACTAGGGTGCAATAGTACGGGGCTAGCCAGCAAGCAGCCCCCAACTGTAGCACCCTCATGTCCCAGCCAGCCCTCGTCACTGTCTATGTGTGCGTTGTGGCAGAGGAAATTACTCCTCCATAGGGTAATACTTGTTTCTGGCAGTTCTAACCTAAGTTAGAGTTCATTAGTTTACTCCGGCCTGATCGCACCACATGTGTAGACGATGACGCTTTGGGCAACTCCACAGTAAGCATCTCATGCAGATGCCCCTAGCGTGTGCATTTCTCCTAAGATCACATTACTGCCTAACGGAGTGGTAACAGTCCCATATGCAACCTGGAACGATCATGCAGCATTAGGTAGGAAATTATGTAAAAAAATTAGCATGTGGTTATTTATGAAGGATCTTATCACAGCTCCATAATTGAGACAGTGCTATATTTTCTCATTAAGGGTTTCAAACTGTTTCAATCTATGTATGTATAGGGAATCCTTGCTAAATTTTCAGCACTTACTTTTGAACACAGAAATACTTTCCTCAGAATTTTACAAGTCAGTCTGTTAAATAAAATGAATGAAAACCTGATCCTGTCAGGGCATGGACTCAGGAAAATGGCAGTGCACCTCTAAAAATCCTTTTGGCCTAATCTTGAGCCACAAATGTTAGCTGACATAGGCTGCCTATACACATGCTTGGTGGCATTCTAATTAGACCATGTCGGCGCAGACTCAATTAATTGATTAATCAAGTCTTCTCTATTTTCTAATTCAAATGCTGCAGCATCGCCACAGCTTCAGGTGTCTTAAGCCCCTGCACATTTTAAAATGGTCATAGGTGCTTTAACTAAACCTCATTGAATGAGGTTTATATGAAGCATCCCACAGTCATTTTTAAATGTGTGGGGACTTAACATGTCACTGTCATGTGTATTTTAATTAGAGTGGCTGCCTGGAAACTGCTCTAATTAAAATGCTCTCCCCACCCCTCCACCTCTGAGAATGGGTATAGGCAGCCTTAAGTACTTGTGCCTGTGTTGCGCAAAGCGACCCACCTTCTGTAGGAGGAGAGGGGTTGTGAGCCCTTAGGCACATAAATTCATTAGTTATCTGCATGTTGATCTGGAAATATTTTACCTAGATTTCAGCTTCTGAGTCCCCCTCCGAGCATGTGTAAAAGTACCCCTAATTCACAGTGACATCAGTACAAAGAACAGTACCTGTCGATTCAAAATCACAGCCCTTGTTGATTAGAGATTAGGGAGTTTTCATTCGGTGTGAATCCTTGATCCTGTGTGAAGTAGCTTGTCTTCAGCAGGGAGGGTGGAGGGTGTTCCCAACCAGCCCAGACTGAGGGCCTGGAGCCCACGTGTCTCACTTCCTGAGCAAGAGCTCTAAATACAAAGTTATTCAGCAAAAAGCAGGTGAGAGAGCTCCGTGTTGATCTATGCATCTACTGTCTGGATGCTCTGGATCCCAGGGGAATGGGGACGTGTTGTGCAGCCCTGCTTTGCACATGCCAGGCAGCCCTCCGGGGGCAAGGTGCCTGTTCTCTACATGCTACATGTCTGAGTCGAGGCATGTACAGGCTGGCCTGGCGCAGCCTATAATCACAGTTGTGTGTTCATTGCATTACAGAATAGAAGGTTATTCAGGTGCCTTCAGTGTACATGTCTTACCTTATCCTGCCCCCTGGGTTTCCTAAACTGGTAAAATTTGGCTTTGAGATACCTACAGCTTCACTGTTATTACTGATTTGTTCTCTCTACCTTAAGTCTATCATACTGCAGGGTTTGTTTGTGTTGTTTGGTTTTATTCCTCTAAGCATACTGTATAATACGACAGGATAATAAAATGAACCTGCAGATAATGTCCTTATCCTTCACCAAGACTTTAAAATAGTCGGAGATGCTGCAGCCGGAGAATTCGTGCCTGGTTATAATGCAGCTGAGCCAGTTGCATTCTGGGCTAGGACCTGGGGAGTTTAGTGAGTTCTGTATGAATACTTAAACATGTAAAAAGAGGATCTGAATAATAAAAAGTCCATTATGTATGTACTTCTCTGTCAGGGCTCAGGATCTTGCTTTCAGACACTGCCTGGTAACATAACTACAAAGCACAAATGTCAGCACAAAATGATGTTGAATATTTTGTGGTGGCTTGGATTTATTTACCAACAAATGACTAAACAGTGCTCCTTTATGCTGCTCAGTCTCTGCTAGCAGTTGCTCTTCCCAGTGATGCCAGTTGCTTGCTGTGAGGGACAGGTGGCTCAGGAGGAAAAGAAGGCTTTTGTAATTGTTTGGCAGGTCAGAGTGGCATTAGAGTATGGCAGCAGTTGGCAGATTGGATTGATGTTCTCCTAAGGGCCAGATCTGGCGCACGAGCTGTGTGTTAATACCTGTAGCACAATTGATGCTGTAGAAGCATTTGTTAAAGGGGAAAAAAAAAGAAAAAAGCATTTGCTTTGCTGCCATTATGCCACTCTCCTGGACCCGTGACGAGACTCATGCAAGGCAGTTCGGCTGGTTATGGCCCTAAAAAATTTTAAAACAACCTTTGTAATGAGAAAAATCTCATTACAAAGAACTGGGCATAACTCTCACTAGTCAAGCTCAGCATGTCAGTGTACCGAACATTAACTAGCACTAGAGTCTCCCCATCGCTTTACTATCAGGATACGTCCATTTAGCGGTTAATGCCTTACATACTAGACATGGGTTTGTCAGATAAGAGAGAGCGCTCTTTTATCTCAGCAGATTCAGAGGCCTTTGGAGCTGGGGAACCAAGGTCCTAATCGCAGCATCCTCTGTGTGCATGTGCGGGAGACTCAGTAATTGCATCTCTTGCCTCCAGCAAGAGTTAAAAAGAGCCTTGCACAGACTCTTTCTACAGATCCTCTTCTCCTTCCTCCTCCTCTTAGTGTGTATCCCCTGCACAAACCAATCTTTCTTCTGCCGCTTCCTCCAAACGAGCCTCTGTGGAGGCTGTCAAGGCCAGGGTCTGATCTCTGTTACTCCAGGGTAAAACTAGAGTCATTCCATTGCTGGTAATGGAGTTGCTCCATATTTACACTAGTATAACTGAGATCAGAGTCTTTACTCACAATTTCTCCCTGACTCATTGTTCTGTTGGGACCCTGTGGCCTGCTCAGACCAGTAGAGAACAGCTCTGCAGTCGTAAACAGGACAGGCTTCAGTGGGCTTGGATACGCTTCTTCCTATTGCCTCAGGACACGTTTGTCAAGTGTCATTCCCTGCCCTTCTCACCCACATGTATGGGGGAATACAGAAATTGCACAGGGCCTGCTATCTCCTCCTGAAGCCTATGTATGGGATGGGCAGCTCACGTGGAGGACTTCAGGTGTGTTTGCACTGCCTCACCTCTTCGTGGATGCACAGGATGGGCCACAGTTTGAGTCTAATGTGGATGTAGAGGTAAAGATCATTGGCACCAAGCATAGGTGCAATCCTAAACTAAGCCAGTTTCCTTGGAGTATGGAGTAGCAAAGGCTATGAGTTCTCAAATCTTTCTGTCCATCAGATTTAAAGACTTCTGCTTCCATGTCTGCCACTCCAGTCATACCAGCGGTTCTGCTGACTATCCCGGTATAGCATGTACATTGACTTCTTTCTTTGTAACAGTAGCCAAAGTACATATGGCTTGCCATTCGTTTAGCCGTGTAGGAGGTATAGAACAGATGGGAGAGCGAGCTTCTCGCTAAATAATTTGCTTAACTTTAACACACATTTGCTTGGCCATCAGTTGAGCAAGGCTCCAAGAGATGCTATTGCATCCTGAGAATGTTTCCAAGGTAGGAAAGGCACACAGGCAATCTTCTATTTAATGACAGTGATGGCAAGCTGGCACACAGTATGTATTAGGCAGCCAACAATCCTCTGGCTCATGGTGGACGTGTAAGAGGTCTAGTCAGGTACCTTACGAGTCCTGCAGCCATCACACCAAGACCTTTGACACAGATGCCTAAGCAAGAGTATGGAGGAGTGGAGACTGCCCAAGACCTGCCACCCCCACTTTTGACCACTGAGACAGAATCAAAGACCAGACCAAGTCCAGACATTAAGTACCTCAATGGTTGTGGCTCCTGCCAGAGAGCAACAGATGAGAACTGCTGCTGACTCCCTAATGCCTCAGTGAGGGTGCATTTATTTCTGTGAGGGTGGTGTCCCTTAGCCTTTCTCCAAACAAGGAGTGCCTGCAAGGCAGTGGGGGCTCGGGTTTTGAAACACCCTATACTTGCCTTACTCTGAAGGTTGTAACACTGTGGTATTTTATAGGAACCAACCCATCACAAGTAGCCCCGCCACGTTGCCACGAGGCCTTTCAATCAGATGCAATTTATGGTCACATCCAGGACCAATGCAGTGTGACAGTGTAGTTAAAGGTATATTATTTGGGAAGGAATAGAGCAGGTAGGATGTAGATGACAAATACAGTCCTCTGCCACAGAAAAAAGGGATGCATAGCATATGTGCACCAGAGTAAGCCAGAAAGTTAGAGAAAGGAAAATCGATCCTCACCTTGTATACAATTATTAATTGACTCTCTTCTTGCCAATAGCTCAGTTTTGGTCCAAGGGCAGTTTGCCAAGTCAGAATGAGACGCCTGAAGCCGGAAAGTCCACCCCAGAGATGCAGAGGGTTAGACAGAGCTCAGGGTCAGGAGTCTAGCCAGGCCACGCTAAGTCAGGCATGTGTGGCTAGACCTAGCTGGAGGCTTCTGGCCAGTTGTCTGCTGAGGAGGTGGCAGGCCAGGATGAATGGCTGTGCCAGGCACGCTCTGGTGCCAGGTTCAAAGCCACAGTCTGATGCATGGAAGGTGCTGGCAACTAGGAGAGAGAATCATGGGGAAGATGCCTGCTGGCCTGGCCTTTCCCTGAACCCACTGCTGCTTTATCTCCCTGCCCTGGCATGGGAAAAGCACCCAATGCTGCCACTTCTCTCTTTTCTGACATGGGGAAGGTGCCAAATCCCTCTGCTGCCCAATGCCACTGAAGTCCCATGCCCATGGGCTGAGTCAGAAGGGCCACAGGCCAAATGACCCACGACCTGTACATTCCTGTCCCCTGATCTGGAGGGAAAACCGAGAATCCATTTCACAGCCAGGCGCAAACCAATAAAAACCATTTCAACTGGAGGCAACGTTGACTGACACAAACTTATAGAAAAAGACAAACCAAAACTGGATTCACTTCTTAAAGTATTCTTTTTCAAAAGGTGAAACAATGACCAGAATGTTATCATGGGCACTGCGTTCACTTTACCAAATTGACCCCCCCCCCACCCCCTGGTGACGGCAGGGCAAAGAACAGCAGTGCAAATGGGGCTGTGTCAGCACAGCTATTACTTACCTCCCCTTCCACCAAAACTGATTCCCAACAGGGCTCCATAATCCCAAATTCTGCTTTAGACCTTCCCCCAACTCGCTTTGCCCCCAAATTCCTAGGCCCACCAGGAGCCCTGCAAGCTAAGGGAAATGGCTCCATGGACCACATCTAAACCTGCCGGCTTTGTATTTGACTTGCTCTTCTTTATGTTAACTTTCTCCAAAAATAGAAAATATTAGCCACATGGGGTCATTGGTTTGATTTGATTCTTTAAAGAATATAATGAACAGGAATGGCTGTGATTTTTTTTCACCTGATAATTATCATTTTTAATGTAGGAAGACTTAAAACCACTGGTAAGATTAACATTTCTTACTCATTGAACATCACGCAGTTACTCCTTGGTGATTGCTTGCCTCAAGAGTGGATATGACAGTATAGGAAGTGGCCTAGATGTGACAGTGCAACGTGTTTTCACATGTATGGTGCATGCTCTGATGTGTGTAATACAGAGAAATGTGCCGACACCTTTATGTAATTTCTGCTCTAAACTCAGTTTTCCCATTGATCCCATTACAAGATAACAAAGCAGGTCTTTTGCATCCCTGCTGTTCCTTGGTACAGCAGAGAAATAAGCTGTCACTGTATTCCACTCCTCTTGTTTTTTCTCCCTTTTGGGACCCTTAACTTACCAACATCAGAGTCTAGTTACAAGCCCCAGACCTAGAGAGCCAAGAATCCCCAAATATCTTTTTCTGGGTATCTTTCATCACAGCACAGGTTACTGTTACCAGGCTACCAGATCTAAAGTGAAATAGGAATCATATTTAAGTTGTCTTTGAAAAAAATTACAGTGCCTGATGTGCCAAGTTGACTGGATTGATTTGACAGATCTCTGCATTTGTGCAATGTCAATCATGTTGAAGATAGGGAGAAAATGGAGTCATAAAACTCACTGTTGGAGATCATTAATGGAAAACTTTGTTAGTAGGGCAGGCAGTTCCAGTTTCATAGGCCACCTGAGGCTTATTTGTACTGCCTGTCTGATTGGAAAGTAAAAGGGAAATGTGGCTTTAAGACTAATCATTTAGTCTGACTGAAAATTCTGAATGAATCTCTTATTTTGGGGTACTCTTTTTTGTTACTGAATACAGTTTGGTTCCCTTCATATGAAAATGCCCCGAGTGATTCATGGTTAATTATTTATTTTTAAAATATTTCAACCCATGTTTTCCTTATACCATTTTATACACCCAGGAATCCCAGCACTGTGCTGAGCTTTTCAGCACCTCTTTCCATCCCTATAAGCGCTTCCCTTTTTCTGTCTATTTAGGCTGCTGGTGCTTGATGGCAGGAACTCTTTGCTTGTGTATGTACAGCACCTCGCACAATGGAATCTAATCTCGTTACAGCGGTATTGTAAATAATACATTGTGCAAAGATGGAGGAGCAGCCATGGAGTCAGCTGAAAAATGGATGTAAGAGAAGCAAAAAAAAAGTTTTATTCCACAAAATTGTGGCAGGGTGCTCCCCTGGGGTTAACCTGAGATCGGCTAACCCTTTCGTCTACTCTGGGGCAGGACTATAAATTGTGTTTGAGACTAACTTTGGGGGAAGTTGAGGGACTGGATTGAACACCAAGTCTGGAATATTTTTCTGTAAAGTTTTTCATCTCTTATGAGTGCCCTTGGAAGAAACCCCCCTCGCTGCTCACATCTGCTTCTTGTTTGTGCTTAGTCAGCCCACTAGGTTACAGATTTAAAGAAGTAAACTCTTTTGATAAATGTTGATTACTGCTGATGCTAGCCTACAAAATATGACAGGAAGGAGCACAACCATTGGACATGTGTCAAATAAACTCTTCCTGAAGCTAGGTAGCAACTCTTAGTGACATTCCAGCCAAAACGTGGAAATGAAAGTTTTCCTCCTCCTTCCCAACCTCTATTTGAAACTTGTTTCCTTTTGTGATATGCTTGTGTGTTAGCCTTCAATGAACAGTGGTACACGGTTGAGATAACTGTCCTCTGAGACCCTGGAAAGCATCATTTTGGAGCAGGACTTCCAGAGTCCCTTTCGTTTCAATTTTTCATTTCAGTGCTGACTCATAGAAGCACAGAAAATTAGGGCTGGAAGGTGCCTCAGGAGATCATCAAGTCCCACCCCCTGCTCAAAGCAGCACCATCGCCAGCTAGATCACCCCAGCCAAGGCTTTGTCTAGCTGGGTCTTAAAAACCAGGGATGAAGTTTCCACAATGTCTCTGGGCGGCCTGTTCCAGTGCTTTCCTGCCCTCCTTGTGAGAGTGTTTTTCCAAATATCTAACCTAATATTGCTCCTTGCTCTATCATCTACTACCGCTGAGAAGAGTCTAACTCTGTCTTCTTTGGAACCACCCTTCACGTAGTTCAAGGCTGCTATTAAATCCTCCCTCAGTCTTCACTCCAAATGTGGCCTCACCGGTGCCGAGTAGAGGGGAATAATCAATTCATACTATCTGCTGACAACACTTCAACTAATGCAATGCTCTTAATGGCTTATTGCCAGTCTTGGGAAATAAGTGTCCACTTTAGGTGATGATTGTATTTTAGGCCTTTGTGTTTTTCTCTTAAGTGCTTTTCTGATGTTCAGTGTACAATGGTACTGGCTCTGTAAGAGGCTTACACTAATATTAGTAGCCTAGACCTGGATTTGTGGAGTTGGTCAGGAGCAAGGACTCCAAGGAGTTGTACAATGGAGTGTTTTCCCAATGATAGCCCCTTCCTTTGGGTTATAATATTAACAAATCCTCCCCTAATCCTGAAATCTGAGTACAGCACCTCAATATGGACCCACTACAGCTTTGGAGCTATGTCTGCTTTCACTCTCTAAGTTTTGTTGCTGAATCTTTCTAATTAGTGATTCACTTTGCTCTGAAATTTGGCTACATTTTCCCTTTGTAAAAGCAAATAGTTTGTGTGACAGCAGTGACGGCAGAAAATGAATCATTCTTGAATTGTTGTCCTTGTATTTCAGATGCTGCCATGCTGGGGTCTGCTCTAATCTCCTGGTTTGGTTTTCTTTGTGCCTTGTACTCTCCTTTGTGAAATGTTTATGTGGGCCAAGTGCCATTTTTAAAGACCGTTGCTTTAGTAAGGCTTTCAACACGACCTCATAACCGTTCTTTAAACTCTGTTTCCTTAGCTTACTAATAAGAAAGTCCTGTAAAGTGGATTTATAACTGGGTGGATCATTGTCCTCAAAGAGTAGTTATCAGTAACTCAATGTTGAATTAGGAAAAGGTATCAAGAGGGTTTCCCCCAAGGTCTGTCCTGTGCTGTTTAATATCTTCGTGAATGATTTGGTGGTTCAGTACACAGTCAGCAAATGTGTAGATGATATCAAATTGGATGAAGTTGTAGACACTTTGGAGTATAGGATTAGGATTCAGAATGGCCAGGATAAATAAGAAAAATGGTATGAAATGAATTGAATGAAGTTCAGTAAGAACAAGTTACAAGTCTTTCACTTGGGATGAAACAGTCACATGCACAAGCAGTGAGTGGAGACTGACTGGTTAGCCTGCAGTGCTACAGAAAAAGACCCCATTATAGGGGACCATAAGATGAATATTAGCCAACAGTGTGCTCCTCTTATAAAAACAAGCCAACAGCATACTAGATTACATTACAAAGTGTGTCGTCTGCAAATCAAGGGAAGTCGTAGTTTCCTCTATTTAGTTCCATTGGTGAGGCCTCACCTGGAGTGCCCTGTCCAGCTTTTGGGCGTGATATTTCAACCAAAACATGGAAAACATGGAACTGAGTCCAGCAGAGAGCAACAAAAAGATTAGACGTCTAGGAAATATGACTTGCATGCAAAGGTTGGAGGAGCAGGAGCTGTTTAGTCGGGAAAGGGGAATCCTGAGGAGAGATTTAATACTAATCTTAAAATACATGAAAGGTGGCTGAATAGAGGAAGGTGATAGACCACGGCCTCCAGTCAGTGAGAAATTGGACAGCCTTGGTAACAGACTCTTCTCTGTGGCCACAAAGGACAGGCAAGAAGTAACAGTTTTAAATAAGCGAGATTCAGGTGGGAGATTAGGAAGAACTTTCTTCCTATGAGTATGCTTAAGTATTGGAGCAGGTTAGCTGGAGAGGTGGTAGAGTGCACATCCTGGGTGTTTTTTAAGGGTAAATTAGTCAAAGACTTTTGTGGAATGGTTTAGGCAGGGATGATCATGGACGATGAGCAGGGGTTAGATGGGTCCTCCTGGGATCGCTTCCAGCCTTATTTTCTGTTTTTTAAACTTTTAAAATAAACAACCATAGAAACAATAACCGTATAAGTAACTATGAAAGGAAAAAAGCCAGATTAGGATCAGATTACAGCTGGCTTTGTGTGTCCTGCAGAACAGAAACATGCACACACATAGAAAGCATGTCTACTCTTACGTGCAGCATGCTAGAGCAGGAAGAGAACAGCTAGGTGCCTAAATCAGGCAGGAGACGCATGAGCAGAGCATGAAGGAGGGTCATGCCCTACTGCCCTCTGGACCACCAAGGCTGTTAGTTGGGTTTGCTGTGTTGGGTCTCGAGCCAAGCAATACTTTAACACGTGCTGAACATTATACATGGGAATAGTGCCATGAAATAAGTAGGGCCAAGACCATGGAACTATGTTTTTGCTTAAATACCACATGGTTAAGTGCTTGGCTGGAACAGAGCTCCTATTCCTGTAATGTTGCAAGTGTTCTCAAGTAGATCTTACTACTTCATCGGCACAATACTTCATTCTGGGGCAGAAGGTGCTTCCCACAGCGTGTGTTCCCCTGCTTCTTGAGCCATAATTTACACTTTGTTATAAGAGTTTAGGAAAGTGACCGCTCTGCTCCTATATTTTCTGTTTGCGATCCCAGTGCTATCCAGCCAGGTCTAAATCCTGCTCATTCATGGATGTGTGTATGAGGGCAGAGATAGTCATATATATGTAGTGGACCTTTATGATTTTGAAAAATAGATCAAGTGTCTTTCAGACAAATTGGCACTGGATCTATCTTGCTACACTACAAAGCATGCAAATGACTTGCTGTGGGCATGGAACATGGAGCTGAGGATGGCATTCCAAGTTAAGGATAACAAGAAATTGTTTTTCAGCTATATAGGGAGTAAAAGGAAGGCCCAGGGTGGAATAGCACCTCTACTAGATGGGCAGAAGCAATTGGTGACAGACAGAGGGGACAAGGCTGAACTCCTCAATGAGTTCTTTGCTTTGGTGTTCCTAAGCCAGGGGCAAGACAAGTCTCTCACTTGTAGGATTGAGACAAGTCTCTCTCTCTACTTGGGATTGTAGAGAGGCAGCAGCAAGGCACCAGAATACTATGCGTAGACCCTGAGATGGTGCAGAGTCACTTGGAGGAACTGGATGCGTTTAAGTCGGCAGGCCCGGATGAGCTCCATCCGAGGGTACTGAAAGCACTGGTTGACATCATTGCAGAGCCACTGGCAGGAATATTTGATCGCTTGTGGGGCACGGGCCAAGTCCTGCGGACTGGAAAAGGGCC
>JAGPOW010000261.1:250081594-250102632 GCA_030014935.1 Caiman crocodilus | reverse complement strand
GACTAATCTAGTCTCTTTTTATGACCAGGTTACAAAATGCCTGGACGCAGGAGTAGGGGTTGATGTCATATACTTAGACTTCAGGAAGGCCTTTGATACAGTATCCCACCCCATACTGGTGAACAAGTTAAGAGGCTGTGACTTGGATGGCTACACAGTCCGGTGGGTGGCGAATTGGCTAGAGGGTCGCACCCAGAGTGTCATGGTGGATGGATCAGTATCAACCTGGAAGGGGGTAGGCAGTGGGGTCCTGCAGGGCTCGGTCCTCGATACTCTTCAATATCTTCATCAGAGACTTGGATGAGGGAGTGAAGTGTACTCTGCCCAAGTTTGCGGATGGCACAAAACTGTGGGGAGAAGTAGATACACTGGACGGCAGGGAAGAACTACAAGCAGACCTGGACAAGTTGTACAAATGGGCTGTAAACAACAGAATGCAATTCAACAAGGAGAAATGCAAAGTGCTGTGCCTAGGGAGGAAAAATGTCCAGCACACCTACAGCCTAGAGAATGACCTGCTGGGTGGAACATAAGCAGAAAGGGAGCTTGGAGTCCTAGTGGACTCCAGAAAAGCTAATGGCACTTTATCATGCATCAGCAGATGCATGACGAACAGATCCAAGGAGGTGATACTTCCCCTCTGTCGTGCACTGGTCAGACCACAGTTGGAATACTGTGTTCAATTTTGTGCGCTGCACTTCAAGAGGGATGCGGATAACCTGGAGAGGGTCCAGAGAAGGGCCACTCGTATGGTTAAAGGCTTGCAGGCCAAGCCCGATGAGGAGAGACTGGGGCACCTGGACCTTTTCAGCCTCCGCAAGAGAAGGCTGAGAGGCGACTTTGTGGCTGACTATAAGTTCATCGCCGGGGCACAGAAGGGAATTGGTGAGGTTTTATTCACCAAGGCACCCCCAGGGATTATTACAAGAAATAATGGCCACAAGCTGGCAGAAAGCAGATTTAAACTAGACGTTAGGAAGAACTTCTTCACAGTTAGGGTGGCCAAGGTCTGGAACCTCCCAAGGGAGGTGGTGCTCTCCCTACCCTGGGGGTCTCCAAGAGGAGGTTAGATAGGCATCTAGCTGGGGTCATCTAGACCCAGCACTCTTTCCTGCCTATGCAGGGGGTCGGACTCGATGATCTATTGAGGTCCCTGGACTCGATGATCTATTGAGGTCCCTTCCGACTCTAACATCTATGAATCTATGAAACAGGAGTGGACAGGGTAGGAGACACAACATGATAAAATGGGAAGAGAAAGGTACTCTAGCATAACATCTTTTGACTACAGTTGAAGTGAGGAACGTGGCAAAGGATTTTCTGTGACTTGATTTTTTCTCCCTTTGCGTTCATTAGCAGCAGATGTAAGGAACAAAAAGTTCGCTTTAAACTGGGCCAGCTTTCAACACAGCCCTGTCCTGGGTATGTGCTCCTTGGCTTCAATCAGTCATCATGGCCAGGAGATTCAGAGCTGTGCTGCTCCATGCCATGTACTTAGGTGGGAGTAGAAGTGCACCAATATTTTGGTCCATATCATGTATCCATCATATCAACACCAATAAAAGGAAAATTGACATTATCATATTTGGCCTTTTTGGTCTGATGTGGCCAATAATGTTGCTGATAAATGTTGTTTGCATGCACGCATTCACAACATGCGGGCAGCCAGCTGGGCAGCTTGGAGAGCAGCATCTGACTGGTAAGTCTGTTGGGGAGGAAGGGTTGTGGGGTGGGGAATATCAAGGCCCCCTGCAGTGAGGGAGGGAGGCTGGGGCAGGGGCAGGCACTCTCCAGCTGGGGTGGGGCGGGGCCTGGGATGGAGCCATGAGCAGCTCGTCCAGGGGACATGGGGGGGACGGCTTCCACCACTGTGTGCACCCCTGGAGGAGGCATGGGGGGTGTGTTCTCCTCAGATCTGTGGGTGGGGCAAAGGTGGGTGCCTGCTTCAGGGTGGGGCCATACCAGGCCCTTCCTAGCAGGGGGGGTTGGGCTAGGGCTGCGCTCAGAGCAGGTGGTGACAGTGCTGGGAGAGGGTCTATGGGGAGGCTGCAGCCACCCCAAAATTCTCTACAGCCTCACTGAACCCCCCCTCCCAGCACCACTGCTGCCTGCCCTGTGTGTAGTCCCAGGTTAGCTTCCCTGCAAGGAAGAGCCTGGTGCCACCCCTGGCCCCAGTCTGCAGTGGCAGCCTGCCTTCACCCTATGCACAGACCCTCTGTGCCTCCATCACGGGTGCGTGCTGTAGTGGGAGCTGCCTGCATCCCCCAGATGAGCCACTTGTGGCTTGGTCCCACACCCCAGCCCCACTCCCTTCCTCACTTTGGGGGCCTCAGTCTGCCCTCCCCCATTCCCCTTCCCCTCACCAACAGATTTACCTGCTGGACGCTGCTCTCCAAGCTTCCATGCTTGCATATCAGAAATTGAATTGGTATTGACTGATATGGCTCATTAATAATTGTCGATTGTTGTCAGCCCAAAAAATCTTTATCTGTGCACTCTTAGGTGAGAGGTAGACAAAGAACATTTTAATTGGTTAAGAACATAAGATGCAGAGAAGTTAAGTGATTTATGAGTCACCAAAAAGCAAGTTTCAGGTACAGCCGGGATTATAACTCCTGAGTCTTTGTCGGGTTGTTTTACTCATTATATAAAACCATGTTGTCCCTCCAAGTCAAAGGGTTACGAACGTGTGTCTAGTCACCCAGGTGCAGAAATGAGCCGATCACATGCATGGCTCCTCCCGTCCATGCTGTAATGAAGGCCTAGTAGTTATCATTAGAATTTCTTCTACCATTCTTTAATTGGAACAAAACATTAGAGCAAGTAGAGCATAATTATTAGGAGGCGACTGGCCTCAAAGCCTAGCCCTTGATCTTAGGGTTGTATTGGTTTCTCTGTCCTGCGTTTTTCCTTGTAGGGGATGCTTCTTCTGGTAAATTAGAAAATTGTTCCAAATTCTATTTGAAGTCCACAGAAATTTCTGGTGAGATATCAGACAGCTCAATCTATTTCCCTACTTCAGAATAATTTTTGCCTGATTTACATACCAAAGAGAGATGCAGTTATTTCAAATTGCACAGCAGTATTAAATTGTGTCATTATTGTCCCCTCTCTATTTTAGGCCTGTGTCTATCTCTGCATTATATAAGCATTTTTGTTACAGTGGGAGTGAGCAGAGCCTTTGAGACTCATGGTTTCTTGAGAATGATGGGTAAAGTAACAGAGTGAGCACTTGATACCACAAACTGTGCTCCTATAACCAGTGTATTCAACCTCAGAGTTTCCATGGGGCAGCTCATGTGAGCAAGGGTTGTTCCTATGAGTGAGTTTTGCAGGTTAAGACCCCTCAGAAGGCAGCATGCCACAGTTACAGCTAACACAATGTGTTTTTAGTCAGAATACACAAAGAAAGAGTTTGCTTTTCCTTGTAATGAAAAACGAGTTTATCTCTATAAGCTGGGGTCTCGGACGATTATAGGTGACAACTGATGCTCAGGTAATAAAGCAGTCCTCAAAGGAGGAACAAGCTGACTTTCTGACTCTGAACTGCAGACTTCTAAAGCTCTGGAGTCTTCTCACCCCTGAGCAATTTTCTCTCTAGTTTGCTTTTCCAATGTCCCTCTTTTCACTGAAGAACTCTTTACTTCAGCTACTGTTGACTGCTGTCACTGTGGTCCCCCTAATTCTCTTGCCCCAAGAATCATTTACACACACCTTGGCCAAAATTTCCCCTCCCTGTCTCCCAGGCCAGACACTGTCAGTGCTCACCTAAGTACTTGCAATGGGTTCTGACTTTGGTCTTGTTTGGGGATGACCCACTCTGTTTATCTCCCCAATTTGCCCCATCAAAGAGGCTTTGGAATAGGATTGAATGCTGCCAATACTTTTTGAAGCTGAAACGTGGATATTGTACAGGGGCGGGCAATTATTTCAGCTGGAGGGCTGCTTAACGAGTTTTGGCGAGTTGTCAAAGGCCGCAAGGGTAGTGCCTGAGGACAACCATGTAAGGACGTTGCCCTTGACATCCTGATAACATACACCTGTATGTGGTTCTCAGTAATGCCTTGGCTGGCACCAGCCTGTCAGACTCTGATTTTCCGCCCCCAATTCTCACCTGCCATGATGTGGCAGGGACATCACCATGAATAGAAACTTACTGGAGGGAGGAGAACCAGGAGAGGCACAGAGCTGGCGGGACACCACTGGAGACTGGAAGTGCAGCAAGAAAGGGGCCACAGTGAGAAAAAATGCTGTGCCAAAGATAAAAGAGGAGCCACAGCAGGACGTGGGAGAGCCAGGGCCTGCACTAGCACTGGCATGGAGCCACTTTATGGCAGTGTGCCAATGCCAATTCGCCAGTCAGCCCCCTGGAGTGGGGATAAAAACCACACCAGACAGTGATCGGAGAGGACTGGAAGTGAGTCCTCTGGAAGCCCCAAAGCAGCCTGGTGCTATGGGTAGCCCCATCAGGGCTATTGGCAGCCCTAAGAGGAAGCATGCTAGTAAAGCGAGCAAAAGGTTGGCTTGCATCCATAGATGCTGCTCAAGCAAATCCCAGGATGTCATTTACCCCTTGTACTTGGCGAGGCTGCAGCTGGAGTACTGCATCAAGTTTTGGACCCCACAATTCAGAAAGGATGTGGAGAAGCTTGAGAGCATCCAGAGAAGAGCTGCGCGCAAGATCAGAGGTCAGGAAAACAGACCTTACTATGACAGGCTGAAAGCTATGGGGCTTTTTAGCCTGGAAAAACACAGGCTCAGGGATGATCTGATGGCCACCTATAAGTTTATCAGAGGTGACCACCAGTATCTGGGGGAATGTTTGTTCACCAGAACGCCCCAAGGGATGATGAGGTCGAACGGTTATAAACTACTGCAAGACCATTTCAGGCTGGACATAAGGAAGAATTTCTTTACTGCCCAAGCCCCCAGGGTCTGGAACAGCCTGCCATTGGAGGTGGTTCAAGCACCTACATTTAATACCTTCAAGAGAAATTTGGATGCTTATCTTGCTGGGATCCTATGACCCCAGCTGATTTCCTGGCCCTGGGGCAGGGGGCTGGACTTGATGATCTTCTGAGGTCCCTTCCAGCCCTAATGTCTATGAAATCCATGAAATCTGTGAGATAATACAAGCCCAGTAGGGCCTAGGTACTTACTTGGAATGGAGCCCTGGATCCTGGATACAGCCAGCTGGGAATGAGACAGCAACGAACCTGAAGAGAGAGAGAGAAGGAACCTTGGGTTACTGTGGACCAGAACCAGAGAGAGAAAGGAGCGCACCTGGGAACAAGGTAACCTGGGTCAAGTAAAATTACCGGCCAGTTAATGTACAGCCCAAACCTGGATGGCACACCGTCCGAGCTGGACTTTTTGAACCTAAGAAGGCCAAACAAAAATCTTTACTATGACAAGTGGACTGTCTTGGTCATGGTCTAGAATTAACATCTGTAGTTGGCATAAGGTGGGGTGTAGGGAAGGTAAAGCCCTGAAATGAGAAAATGGATGGGGAAATTGAAGGAGGGAACCACGGGAGGCAGGACTTAAGAACTTCCTCCTGGTAGTAAATGTACACCAACAAGACATGGCAGGTGAGAACCCCTAGGATGACAAGCTGTCTACCATAAAGGAGACGGTGGCACCCAAAAGACCAATAAGAGCAAAACATGCTAGCAAGTGGCATGGGAGGTTACACACGACTTGATGGATTGTTCTTCCAGGAGGTGGTGTTAACTTTGTGAGTCTTGTCAGGATGCCTGGTACACTTCAAGTGGGGCTCCAACCTCCGTCTTCACCCCAGCTGTACACCAACCAGTTCTTACCATGGTAAAAGGTATAATTCTGAACATCAGCTAGGGGCGGGGGTCAACTTGACCACTGTCTCTCTGACTAAGGCTACTTGCCATTTCCCTTTAAATTAATTATCTCTGATGTGGGAAACCAGGTTTAAAGTGTCCACAAACTCAGCCTTAGGTTTATTTTCATGATCTGGTAGCTTGCCCCCGTCGTATCTCTTTGTTCTCTTAGTGCTTACTCTCTTTCTGGGCTTAAGATCCAGAACCTAGCCATCTGGAAGGGACTCCTCGACTCATCTTGATAAAAGAAAAAAAACCCACCCAAAACAAACTCCAGGTTTCTACTAACGATGTCTCACAGGTGTGGTCCCTTTAAGCCACAGCCTCTCTTCTTCCAGCTAGGCTTTCATCAGGGACTACACCAGTCGCCTTAATTAATGCAAGGCAATATGCCCCCCTGGGGCTAAACAGTCTTGAAATCTTCACTTCAAACAACACCCAGAAGATAAGAAAAACTTCCCTGCTTATTCAGGCTTTATTTCTCAGTCTACCTCCTCCAGGCTTCTAACTCTCACCGGTGCCTTGTCTGCCTGACAGCAGCCATCTCAGAGCTCTTCTGAGCCCTCAGACCATCCCGGTCTCCAAGCCCTGTTCCTGGGGAACAATGTCTTCTACTCTTAACCAGAGTTTCCATCCTGCTGACACCCTCTATTCTCTCAACTCTCACCTCTCTGGGAAAGCTCCTGTTTAGAAGTAGCTGCAAGGCTCTGGGAGGGTCCAATCTGGTGCACCTGACGTTGTGGAAATTAGGTCTCGTGCATGCCGGGGGCTCCCTCTTCAGTGTTGTCACTGCACTCCCAGATAAGCCTGGGCATGGACCACACTTCTCTGAAAAGGCGCTGCCAGCCTCTTCACAGATAGCCCTGCCCCACCCCTTGACAGGTGCCCTGTCCTGTGGTCATCATTTGGGACTGGAAGTCCTGCCCTCTAGCCTCTGACCTTTACCACTAGAAGTCCCTCATCTTGCCTGCAGAAATATTCCTTTTGTGAAGGGGGTTTGCCATCTTGGAATCAGAAAAAAACCAAATTATATACTAAAAATCAAACATCCACAATAACCTATTTTAATTATATTTAAATAAATATATATTTGTCCTGATTTCTCTTTATTTGGATCATGTATATAGAGGTGATTGCATAATAGCTCAAAATGATGTCTTAATCTTATATATTGGTGGAGTATGGGTGGGTGAGTGTGGGGTGTGGGTGGGTGGGTATGGGGTTTCATAGATTTCATAGACATTAGGGGCTGGAAAGCACCTTGTGAGATCATTGAGTCTAGCCCTTCTGTCATAGGCAGGAAGTCTGCTGAGATCAAATGATCCCAGCAAGATGCATACAAATACCTTTTAATGAGTTCAGAATGGGCTCTTGCACCACCTCTGGGGGGATCTGTTCCAGACCCTGGACACTCAGACTATAAAGAAGTTTTTCATTATGTCCAGTCTAAAAGAGCCTTCCAGAAGTTTGTGGCCATTATACCACTTGGGGAGCCCTGGTGAACAATTCTTCCATATCCTGGTGTACCCCTTCTTATATACTTATAGGCTGTCACCAAGTCCCCCCTAAGCCTTCTCTTCCATGGGCTGAAAAGTCCCATGGCCCTCAGCCTCTCCTCATAAGGACTTGGCCTTTGATGGTGTGGATGGCTCTCCTCTGGACTCTCTCAAGCCTATTCATGTCCCTCCTGAACTGGGGGGCCCAAAACTGGACGCGGTACTCCAGCTGTGGCCTCACCAAGGCGTAATAGAGCAGGATGATGACATCCTTGGTTTTGCTTGCAATGCATAGGTGGATACATGCCAGAGTTTGGTTTGCTTTGTTGGCTATGGCATTGCATTGGTGGCTCATGTTCACCTTGTGGTCAGTCAAGACCCCCCCAATTCTCTTTCAGTCATGTTGCTAGTGAGCATAACACTGCCAAGCCTATAAGTATGATACTGGTTTTTCCTTCCAAGGTGGAGCATCCTGCACTTCTCCATGTTAAATGCCATTATGTTGTGGTCCACCTACCTTGCAAGCCTGTCCAGGTCAGCCTGTATCCCCACGCTACCCTCCAGTGTGACTGCCTTCCCCCATAGTTTAGTGTCATCTGTGAATTTTTCCAATTCACATCTGACGCCTGAATCCAGATAATTTATGAAGGTGTTGAAGAGTACTGGCCCAAGTACTGAGCCCTGAGGGATACCACTGGTCACCTTGTGCCAAGTTGATTTGCTCCCATCAACTATACTTTTTGGGTCTGACCCCAGAGCCAGTTCCCCAGCCATTGGGACGTGAGATGGTTGAGGCCGCAGTTCTCCAGCTTGGTCATGAGGACATCATGGGAGACCAAGTCAAAGGCCTTCTTGAAATCTAGATATATGACATCAACCTCTTCTCCATTGTCCAGGCAATGTGTCATCTGGTCATAGAAGGAGATGAGGTTAGTCAGGCAGGACCTTCCAGCAACAAAGCTATGTTGGCTGGCACTCAGAAAGTTGCCTTCCATTAGCCTGCTGCTGATGGAACCCTTGATAATTTTCCCCAGGATCTTTCCAGGGACGGACATCAGACTGGTTGGTCTGTAATTCCCTGGATTTTCCTTCCTTTCTTTGGTGAAGATTGGGAGCAGAGACCTGCCCTGGCTCTTTTCCAGTCCTCCAGTACCTCTCCCAAATGCCACAAGTTCTCAGATACCTTTGCCATAGGGCATGCTATAATGTCCACCAGGTCCTTTAAGACTCTTGGGTGCATTCTGTCCGGGCCGTCGTATTTGTAGATGCTGAGCCTCTTGAGGTGTTCCCTTGATCCATTTCAGTTGTGAACCCATCTCCCATTCCCTGGATGCTTTGCATCCTAGCTGACAGGGTGACACATGTGGATGGATGGAAGACCAATGCAATGTAATGCTTTAAGAGATTGGCTTTTTCCTGATTGTCAGACATCGGCTGCCCCTGTTGATTTACCAGGGGTCCAATGTTGCCTTTGTTTTTCTTCCAACTTCCCACATATCTGAAGAAGGACTTTTTGTTGTCCTTGATTCCTGTGGCTAGCCTGAGTGCAGTTTCTGCCTTGTCTTTTCTGGTCCAGTCTCTACAAGAAGGGCCCGGCAGCGGTGATGCTACAATAAAACCTCGGTCCATATCCTGCTTTCTGATCTACACTACAGCTTGCCAAGTTTTAACATTTAGACTTTTAAAAAGTCTCTATTTCCTTAGTAAAAAAGAGGTCATATGGGGTAGAGTGGGAAAGCAATATGAATTTGTGTGACACCATGTGAAACAAGTGGGTCTGGAGGGCATAAATAAATGGCACCCTGAGCTGGAATCAATTATGCTCCTAAGCCTTCTCAGATGTGTATTCACAAAGCAGTGGTCTAATTTGCATGTGATTTTACATGTCTATCAAGCCAGAGACACAAAATCCTAATGCAAAGAAATAGGATGTTACCTTGTGATATTCCCTGGAGGAGCTTCTCTTCAGGAAGGAAGGAATGAATTACAGAGAGCCAGAAGGTGCAGTATTGCTGCCTGCTAAAGATAAGATATTGGTCCAGTAGGAGATCCCCAGCATTTGGGAGATAGAAAAAATGTACCTGCAGTGTTCCTGCTGTTTTTTTCACTGGCTTTCATGGACCAGTGCAAGGCTGCAATTTTGGGGTTTTGCAATCACAGAAAGGGAGCGTCTACTTGCCCACCAGTGTATATTATGTTTTCTCTGTGTACCCACTCTAGAGAAAATTTAAGTCCCTTACAGCCCTCAGGTATAGAAGCTGGTGTGCCAACATCAGAAACTGGCACAAGAAGCAGAAGGGAGTTTCCATTTTTATACAGAAAGATCATAGGAGTTATGGTCATAAGTCAGTAGGCCAAAAGGAGGGAACAAGAAAAGGTAAAGAAACATTAACACTGTGATAACATCCACTCAGCACCTTAATTGCCCCCACCTCTGGAGGTGTCCCCAAACCAGCCTTTAGTCCTTAAAGGGCTTAAACAACAGCCTGCAGCTACCGCAAGTCTGAATCCAGCTCCTTCTAGCCACAGTCCTGGCTGACAGAGCTGGTGAGGTCTCCAGTTTCACTGCAAGCTCTTCTGCACAAGGCTGACCAGGTTCCAGTGCATGCTGCTCTTTTCCCCTTACTCCAGCCTCAAGCTTCCTCTTCTTTTTTTCCCTTCTCCCCAAGGCCCTGTGTTAAGGGCATATATTACACACAAACTGGTTTAACTGCTGATCAGAAGCTGGCGTGAGAACAACATGGTTGAATGTAATATCAGACTTTACTGATTTGGGTCAAACCAGTTTATACAATGTCTGTCCCAAACCCCTTGATGATTTAAGATAAACCACACACCCTCAGCATCCTGGCATAGTCTGTGGGCTGGGCAGGACTCTGCTCCACAGCAGGGATGGCCCTTCCCCTCTGCTCCCTTGCTGCAGCTCCTGCAGAGACTGCAAGTGATTGCCTGGTTTCTCCCTGCTCCCCCACTCCCCTCACCACTCCATGCTAAGCAAGGATCCCCCATCCTCTCTGCCTTACAATACTTCTCAGCATTGGCTAGCAGACCATGTGTTGGCTATGTCCGTGCTGTGGCAGACGGGACAAAGGTGGAATCAACAGGTAGCTGGTAATGTCCCTCTGTTGTTGTCTTAATGGGCTAATAAATACTGAGTTTAGGGGGTGATAAACACTGTTATCAATTGCCTTCTGGGTGGGTCAAGAGGGGGGGAACCCCTCCCTAATCAGTGTACTGCCTGGCTATGCCCCTCTCAGCTCAGCACTATGGAAGGGACGGGAAGGCTAGTCTTGCACCCCCCAACTTCTAGCATGAGCCACTGCAGGAGTGTGCCTGCATTTCTGGGATGTCTGTACAGTTACAAACTGATTCAGCCTAACCAGTTTAGACTAAATACAAAGATTGAATAAATTCGGTCTCAGGCTATTTAAATGTTCGTCCCTAGCCCTGGAGCTTTGTGGGAGCTGTAGTCCAGATTAACAGTCAGCACAGCTCTGCAGACTGCCCTTCGTTTATCCTGCTGTTATACACATTACATTCACATTACATGAGCTCTTTTAGCTCAAGCTGTAGTAACCCATATTTTTAGCTTCTTCATCCCCAGTAGAGTGGCTTAAATGACAGTGACAGTTGTATGATCCTTTCATAGTAGCATCGTTTGTTGTGTAATTTATTTAACTAAAATCCTACGCTTTTGTCCGAAACTATCTGATTTTTGTGAGAACAGATTTTTAACTTTCACCAAGTTAAAAGGGGTAATACATGCTCTACTCCATCACACTAAGTGGAAGCTAACCTGGCACAGCTAAACCTAATCCCTGAATGAAGCAATTTCTAAATGACCACAGTTTAGATTCCACTTGTTACAGGATAGAGTAGATAAAACAGTTACCGTGGAGCAGCTGGCATGCAGTAAGCCCCAGCCCTCCTTTTTACTTGGTGTAATTTGTTCCATTGCCCTCACCTTTGGCCAGTCAATTAATTCTGTAACATAAATAAAAGATGGAATAGGGCAAAGAAAGAAAGGGAAGAGAAAAAGTTGCTACAAGCATTTTCACTTGGTTCTGTCCTACAACCTTGTATTTTGTGGCATTGGCTTTGAAATCACAGTCCTGCAAGCCTGATTAAGGCGTGATGATAGCAGTACAACTGCATTGTGGTCGTCATCAAGGTGTATATCACCAATTAGGTTCTTCTTTGGAAGAAAGGCCTCCTCCGCCCCCCAGATTGCATCTGATAGCAGGCACAAATAAAATGGGCATACAGGCCTAGTATTGAAGAAGCTCCTTTCTCACCATATACTGTAGAGCTTGATTGCTCTATGAATGATGGTGGACTCTAGATACCTTAGGAAACAGGCGTAGAGATTTGTGTGTCGAAGAATGCTCACTTTGTAAAATGCTTTAAGTTAAAATCATGGCACAGAACTGGAAACTGCGGGTGTGTAAAGTAGGAGGTAATGAACCCATGCTCCTCTTGAGCAATCCAAAATCCCATCAAGAATTCAGGTGGCTCTGTGCAAAACCAGCCCAATGTTTTAAACTGTTGACCTTGCCTCCTCTTTATTTTTTTAAAGCAAGTAATAAACTTTCCCTTGATGGGGCCTAATCATGGAAGATGGAAAATCCTCCCTCTTCTCTAAGAGAAGTTCAGGCAAGTTGAATATGCTCACAACTTGCTAGACCAAGCCAGCTTTAAGTCAGCATTAAGCTTCCATTTGCTATCTGTGAAGGTGCCACCACACTCGGGGAGATCTGTGAGTCCTATTCTCTGCTTGCTTTATGCAGGAATACACCAGTGAATATGTATTTTATCCCTGTTGTGCCTAGCTACAACCAGGTAAGCTGTCTCCAGCTGACCAAGGTGTCCTCATTAATGATTGTTCTATATTTAGCCATTGCAGGGAGTATGTGCCCCTAGTTTAATCAAAGACCCGGTTTCCATAGCAACAATACAGAGCATCTGGATATATACGATTTGCCAAACACTTTAATAGGGTGTGAGATGAAAAGAGCACACAACAGCAATAGGTGAATTAATATATTATTCTCTCCTGCTCCGGATTACAAAACATTATTTTGTACAGTTCTCTTGCCATAAATGCTAGATTTTGCATTAATGAGAGCCCTATTAACCCAGGTTATGTTACTAATCTTCTTGTTGTGTGTCTTTTTTTTTTTCCTCCCCCCCTCCCCCATTTTGCAGGTGTATCAGCATTCGTATACGGCATATTATGTCCTCAGCAAAATACCTTTTGGGTAAGCAATTGTTCAATGTCTTCATTTTAAAAATGCAGCCATTTGGAATTCTGCAAAGTAATACGTAACGTGACAAACGGTTCGGCTTTCAGCTGCTGCATCCAGAGTCCAACATGTTGTACACAAGAGATGTCATCTGGAAGCAGGAGGATTTAACGTCCCTAGAGAATCACACAGTGCAAGTTTCATCTTGCAGGACCCAGTGTTCAGTCTTTGATTGGGCTGTAGATATGACAGCATCTGGCTCTTGGCCACTTTCCCTTTTGCTGGCAGCAGCTGAGTCCTCTGATGCTTTAAGCCTCTTGAGTCCAATCAGAGTCCAGGAACTGCCTGTGGGGTCTCTTAGCACACTTCTTGGGGCAGAAGAGCTGGAAGCCAGAGTCCAGGTGCTAACGCAGACTCATCCATCCCCATCCTAATTGAAACACACTCCCTGTTCACACACTCAAACTGAAGTTGTGAGCCTTACAGTTTGCAGTTCAGCTCTTCCACAGGCTTTGTACAGGGCTTGTAGGCAAATCGGTGTTTTCAGTTAAAGGTTATAGCACCGGGGATTACAGATCATTGGAAAACAAGTCTCCTTAGGGAAGTGCCCCTTCTCTTAGCTTATGCTGCCCTTGGAAATCTCTGTTCAGGAAAGGAAGCAATTCATGATGCATCTTTTCTGACCTTGATTGATCCTGTAGCTACTCCAGCCTCCCACAGACGCAACAAAAGCAGGCTCAGCAATGTCCCCTTATGCCCGAGCCTTCCTGTATATCTTTCTGTCTTCCCCTGTGAGACTGTTCTAGCTTTATCTTGTTTCTAGAAAATTTTTCCTGCTCCAAAACGCAGCCTGCGGCAGGCAAACTTGGCCAGATCTGTTTGTCTTGGTCCCAGTAAGTCCATTGTCTCTAACTGTTTCCACTATACTGTCGCCAATCTTCATGATTTTTGGAGTGACCCGGGTCCCTGATCCGGTTCTACTAATCCCTGGCAGACACATCTGGCCAGAGCTATTTAGTAATGCAAAAGTTTAAAAATAAAGGTCTCATAATATTAATCAGAACTCATAAATTATGCAGATAAATTCCCCAGATCATTACCAGTAGACAATACAGATAATAGCTAGTAAGTTAACATGAATTTATGGTTCTTGGCCATCACATTGCCAATTAGTCACACTTAAACACATTTTTACCATTAAAAAAAAGGTTAAAAATACGGTTGAGATGTGCTTTGCTTTTTATTGTAGCATATTGTATGTGCAATTCTTCAACTAAAGCTTATACATTTAGAATTCATTATACTCCTTTCTCTACATTATTATACCTATATACAGTGTACAGACATGGAGTATCTGTTTTACATACCCGTAATAACAGTCAGAGGATGCATCTACATGTTTATTAATGTGCAGTGGTTACTACACATTTAATGTAGTACTTATATAACGAAGTACTAAATAAATGCACAGTAACCAGAGTTACAGTGCACTAGCACCAGTGAACACCTTTTTAGTGATGCTACTGTGCAGTAGCCTAATAATACTGTGCAATAGCTTATTAGCACAGTCCATGCTGTGATGTGCTACTGCAGAGTATTATCAGGCTACTGCACAATTAGTCTCGTATAGATGCACCCAGAGTATAATTAAAAAGTATCTAAAATGTTGCATGACTAATCTCACCAATATCAACTGGGCTATTTTAAAGCCCTTATCCAGTGAAGTGCTCATCTAGCCAGTGCTTTAGATCTGCTGACATCACTGGGGCCTCTGACTTCAGTGTTTGCGGGAGTAGGTGTTTAGGAGGATTTGCAAAATCACAAAGTATGACAGGAACTGCGGCATGAATATCTCTGCTGTGGTCCGAACGGGGGAAAAACAAATAGTTGTGGTGGAAGGACACAAGAGGAAGATGATTCTAGTGGGACATCAACTTGCGATAAACACGGTATCTTGTATGGATACTCCTGTGCAAAGAGTTAAACAAGTGTATACATCTTTCTAATTTCAAGGCGTAAACACACAGTGTCCAGGTGACAGGGCTGCTACATGCTGTGTTTTTAAAGGGTTTGATTGTCAGTTCTGTTACATGCCTCACCATGTAAAGTTTAAGTTGAAGTAAAGTCCTGTTGAAGTTAGCAGGACTATTTTTTTGAGTAAAATGCCACCAAACATGAGGAGAGTATAATCTGACCCCAAATTTGTTTTTTCATTATTTTATACTGCTGATTTTATATGTAACAGAAAAATACAAACACAAAATAGTTATAATTATCTATGAAAACAATTCATCTTTATACAAATATTCAGGCAGGGAGGACTTTATGGCTCCCTCCAAACAGGGACCTCTTGGTCTCTACTTTCTGTGTAGTAAACTAGTAGTGAAAGCACTCTGCCTGCACGCAGGGGACCAAAATTGAATGCCCTGCTCAGACTGTGGGAGAGTTCAACCCCCCATCTCACTGTGAGCTAGACACAAGCCATGCTTCCTGTTGAAAGTGTACCACTGTCCAGATGTCCTCAAGCAGTCGTTTTAAATACACTTTGTAGGTGAATATAATAAAAAGGAATTGGCATTAAAAAAGTCTTTCAGTTGTATCTAGCTGAAAATATCACACCCTTTTTACAAAACTGCTGTATTCTCCCTATATGTATTTCAGATCCCCAAACTGTTCATCTCACAGCTCGATTCCATTACAGACCCAAGTGCAGATGAAGTTGTTTCATATGTGAAGCACATTAGAAACTCGCAAAATTAACAGTTTAGGAATCCAGATAATTCAACACTTGTATAATCCTTCCTCACCTCTTATGCTCAAAGCAGATTACATCAGATACTCAGCATTAGCTTTTCCCTCTGTTAGTTCTGTCATAGAACGACCCTGCTGGATGAATGGAAATATTTGAAATCAGAAGCATCCAGTGTGAAGCCAGAATTATGAAAGGAACATAGTTGCCAGGAGGCATTAAGTAGTGTCAAACTCTTAACAGTTCTTTCCAGTGTCAGTGTTAGGAGAGCAGGGGAGTACTGCAGCGAAGAGAAATGAACTAATTGCTGTGTTTGGTGTTATAAAATGCCTTGATTTTACGTAGCATTGTATAGATCTTGGCAGATTTTGCAAGCTGGTGTTTTTTTCATCCCCGTAGATAATGTTAGATGATCTGAAACTGGAATTGGTGCGTTGTGAATTCATTCCCAGAGTACGTTTGATGGGAATGTGTAATCTTGCATTGATTGATCTGGCCTTTGTGTGCGTACACAAATACACACACACGCACGCACATATATATTGAGAAAATCCAGGGGGTTAGGGTGGGTGGTGATACAGCTTGGATGATGTGATGAAGGATGGTGAATAACCTCAAAACTTTTATGTGGGCAAGGGGAGGGAATCACAGTGTATATTTTGCATTTCTTAAAGGGGAAGGCACAACTGTGCTCTAAATTGTAGAGCATGCACCCAGCAGGGGATTGGAAGAAGTCTGTTGGCTTACCAGGGAGGGTCTGGGAGCCATCATGCTGCCCCTGGGGTGGGATGGCTGGTGCTTGTTTTATTCCTTTAGATTTAACATTTAAACACCAAGCTCTTGTACCAAGTGCCACAGCAGCAATGAAGCTTGCAACCGCCACCCAAGCAGCATTAGACCTAATGTGCAGATTCTACCTTCTGATATAAATACTCAGGTATTGATCTCAGTTTTTAAAGTCAAAATGTTTTGTACCCTTCCAGTGGCTGGCTTGGGGGCCTGATCATGCTTCCATATCCAAACACGCTAGAGGGTAGGGAGCTAATTCAGGCGGATTTGGACAGACTGGGGAAGTGGACTGATCAGAATACAATGCAGTTTAACAAAGATAAGTGCAAAGTGCTGCACCTGGGGAGGAAAAATCACCAATACACCTATAGACTGAGACGTACCATTTTATGTAGTACAGCAGTGGAAAGGGATCTCAGAGTCATAGTCGATGCAAAAATGAACGTAAGTCGCCAATGTGGTGAGGTAATAAGTAAGGCTAGCTGCTCTCTGTCTTGCATTAGCAGGTGCATCACGAGCAGGTCTAGGGAGGTGATACATCCCCGCTATGCAGCATTGGCGAGGCCGCAAGTGGAGTTCTGCGTCCAGTTTTGGGCGCCGTACTTCAAGAGGAATAAGGATAACCTGGAAAGTGTTCAGAGGAGGGCTGCTCATATGGTTGAGGGCCTGCAGGTGAGATCCTACAAAGACAGACTGAGGGACCTGAATCTCTTCAGCCTCCACAAGAGAAGGCGGAGAGGTGATCTTGTGGCTGTCCAGAACCCCACCGTGGGGGTCAGCAGGGAATAGGGGATACTCTGTTTACCAGAGTGCCCCTCAGGGTTACTAGAAACAATTCCCACAAACTGAAGGAAAGTAGATTTAGATTGGACATCATGAAGAACTTCTTTACAGTGAGGGTTGCCAAAATATGGACTGGATTTCCAAGAGAGGTGGTGCTTTCCCTGACCTTGGAGGTGTTCAACAGGAGATTAGACAAGCACCTGGCTGGTGTCACTTGACCCCAGTGCTCTTTCCTACCCAGAGCAGGGGTCAGACTCAGTGATCTAACAGATCTTTTCCAACCCTAGAAATCTATGAAACCTGTATCAGTGCACTGGACCTTGAGCACCAGGAACCAGATTAGCTAATTCCAGCAGTGCTGTTTGCCCTTCTTAAATATTAGCTCCTCAAAACAGACTCTGGCAGCATCGGCTTTCCCATGCTGTCTTGTCCACATTCCTCCCCTTTCCCATAGGGGTGCACCAATAAAGATTTTCTTGGCCAATACCCATAGCCAATAATTAACCAACCATATTGGCTGATGGCCAATCCAATTACCGATATTTAGTGACAATGCAAGGCATTTTAAACTACGGACATAAACCTTGTATTTGTTTGTTTTGCATTGCATTTATAACACACATGCACACGCAGGCCTCCTGCCTCTGGCCCTTGATGAAAAAGATGGTGACCGCCTTATTCCCATGCACATCGCCCCCTTGCCCACAACTCCTACCTGCAGCCCCATGCCCTGTGCAGCCTGTGCTGGCATCCCAGGTGGGTGGGATGGACCCTTGCATGGACACCAGCACCGGGTGTGTTTGGTGCTCCAGAGCATGCCGCTGGCTCAGCGACAGTGGGCCGTGCACAGTCGAGGTCCTGCACCCACTGGGGAGAAGCCGCTGTTGCAAAGGTGCCTGGTGTCTGGCAGAACGGACCACTTCCCGGTGCCTCCTCCGCCTCTCCCTCCCACTGCTCACCAGGACCTGCAGCCTGCTGTAGCCTTGGGCCAGCGGTGGGCATGGAGACCTGACTATGCTTGCCAGGGTGCTCTGGGCACATACTGACAATTATCGGCTACAACAACCAAAAAAAGTTGATAATGTCATTTCTCCTTTTATCAGTGCTGATCCAATAGTCAGCTGCTATATACCAGTGCACCACTACTTTTCAGAAATCTTTCGTGACGAGAGGGGTAGGTGTTCAGCATGCAAATTCAGCCCTGCACTTCCTTGCCTGAGACTCACTAATAAGAGAGCCGGTCAGAGGTGTGACCCGCGAGTTTTACGCCATGGGCAAAACCCTGCCGCAAAGGAGTGGGAGGTGCTGCCGAGTGCAGGAGCGCAGGAGAAGGGATGCATGTCAGTCTTACCTGTCTTAGCTGCTGCTAATGCAGTGGCAGTGTCCCCCTAACTAGCTGCCACTGCCATGATACAGATTTCATGGGGGTGCTGTCACTTGGCACCCTGAGTCAGTGCCTACAGCTGTGCCCCACTAGTCCACTCCTAATTCCACTTACAGAGCCAATTAGTCTGAACTCTGCTTCAAAAAAATCACTTTCATTTAATTCTCTTTATAAATTTCTTGTTTCAAGGGTAATTGCTGCTTTTTACAGGCTCCCACTGATTGCGCATGTATGCAGTAGAAACAGACCTGAGCCACTGAGATTTAAATCTGGAGCTGAGTTTTTGGGGGTCTTCTGTGGAGGAGATTAGGGTGGGCTCACCTCTACCAATACTGCACCGGTCAGTTCACTATGCAGGCAGACAGCTTGTCAGATGTTCAAATCCCCGAGCTCTCATTTCTGCGACTGTCCCTGCGGAAGGATTTGAAATGTATTTCATGGGTAAGAGTGGCAGGATTCTGGAAGCGTGTAACCCCTGGCAATAGAGAGAAACCTGGAGTATTTAACTTAAAGACTAAGGCTGAAGTTAAAGCTATAAATCCTTGCAGAAACTCCATGTATTTTCAGTCCTCCCCCTTATGTTAAACCTTCAGTTTTGGGGGGAGGGTTATAGAACCAAAGTAAAAAAATCCTGTAGATTTTGCTAAATTTCTCTTCAGATTTCTGTAGCTGGTAACAAACTTGTGTTATTATTCCAGGGGGTTTTTTTGTTTTTACAAAGAGGCCATTTTATGGTCTCAAAATGTCCCCGTATTTTAAGAGTGAAACAAAAATGACTTTGCAACACAGCTGAAAGTTTGTCTTACCCGTTTTTTTCCAAGCAGGAGTCGGGGAGCCTTGAAGCTCATGCTGATCTTGGGTGCCATCTAGTGGATTTAGTTTTGTGAAGTTGGACATCGTATGGTACAAAGCCCCGTGGATCAAATTCACCGCCCTTGCTTTTCTCCTTAATGGAGTTGGGTCAAGGTACCTGCTGGCAGCTGTTTGTTTTGAACAGTTATATACCTTTTAGGATATATTTCCGCAGTGTGTAGTATAATGTGATTTCACTTGCCAAGTTGTCATTGGCAACCTTTTCTTATTATTTATTTGCTGTGCAGTACCAAACACAGGTCCCCGTTTTGCTAGCTGTTCTACAAGTCCAGAAGGAAAAGATGTCCCTACTTGTTCATTTTTCTATAAACTTCTGGTGTTTTAGTCTGGGAAGGAGGAATTCTGCCTACCGGAGTTCCTCACCATGACTGATCCCTAGTGGGCCTCTGTGTCCATGTGGTCCAACGATCTTAAATTGTTTTACTTTTTAATTGGGTCCCATTACATTCCTGCATTGAATCCAGTCCAGCTCGATTTAGTCATTCAAATCTCTCAGTGAAAGGAAAGAAGTAACTCTAATTTGGTTAAGGTATTATAATGAGGCCCACAGATTGAAGATATACCTACCTGCTTGTCAAGCTGTTCCCTCTTTCTTGTTAGGTTGTGGTGCATCTACCTTGACAGCTCCTCCTGGGTGGGACCAGTTGTTCCATTACAGCAGCAGCAGTGATTTACAGACTGCGTGTAGATGCTTTCTTATCCTAGCCACAGGGACCCCGATGGATTATTACAAAAAAAAAATCTCTCATGTGGAGCTCAGGTTGCTTGGATCCAAAAGACAAGTGTCATCACCCCTATTTTATATAAGGGGAAATGGAGGCACAGAGCAAAGTGGTGTATTAATCAAAGTCACACAGCAGGGATAAAACCCAGGCCTCCTGAGTGGCCAGGAGGGGATTATGCCATGAGTATCGACTGCAGGGTTTCATCCCCCTACCTCTTGGGCAGGTGCTGTTGGAGACGTGCTGCTAGACACGGTTTGCTGTGGTAGTTGGATGACTGCTTTCGTTGGGCATGGCATTACCCAGGGAAAATGTAGCTTCCGGTCGCTCCTTTGCTGACTACATATGCGCAGCACTTTAACAGTGGCCTTGAAGATCCCGCTCCTCAGCTGTCCTTTTTTAAATTGAATTTAGAATTCAGCATAAAATGGGCAGTCAGTCAAGCTTCCTAGTAGTTATACTTCAGGACTTCTGATGATTACTGCCCTCCAAGCAATGGACTGCTACCCTTATGTCACCTTATTAAGCTGGGATGTGTATAAGGAGACTATTGGTCGTGGAGAAAACAGCCTAAACCCCCAGATATGTTTTACTGGGTCAGGCATAGAAACAGAGATTTGGTAGTTCTACTACTGAATGAATTGTATGTGGAAATGAGGGGCTCTGCAAGACTTGCACTTATTCTCCAATTTACAATGTATAATCTGGCCACCGTGTCTCCAAGGTGCGATCCTGAAGCAGGATTTTACCCTTCTGCCCCATGCTGTAGAATTGCATTATATATACAGGGCTCATCCCCCAAACCGAACTCCCATTTACATCTACCGAAGCTCTCAGTGTGGACAGATGCAAAAGATGTAGTCGAGGCACGTACGCACTAGATAACAGAGAATATTCTGGGTAGATTTTCAAAGCAACACGTGCAGATTTCTCTGCACATCTCTCCATAGCAGTCAGTAACATCCTCTCTCAAACCAACAATTCAGAGGAAAGCGAATAAAATAAATGAAAAAAAAAAAGCTTAACCAAGACTTTGCATTTATCAAGCCAGAAAACAGAAATTCACAAAATCTCTTTGCAAAGCACTAAGGACTTTCTTTTAACATGCCATGTTTCTCCTGAGAGAGACATTATTTAATGTTTT
>JAGPOW010000261.1:250066796-250081194 GCA_030014935.1 Caiman crocodilus | reverse complement strand
TAGAGGAAATGAGTGATTTCTCTCTCTTTCTCTCTCTGTTCCAGCCACTCCCTGAAGCTAGGTAGCTCTTCAGAAAACTGGGTGGAAAAAAGCTAGTAACAGTGAAGTATAGCAAACCAATACCATTCCTCTGTATACCAAAAAACTGCACTCCACTATCTCTGTCATCAATTCTCCATCCCTGCCACCATTTCTTTAGTAATCACTGCCATCAATTTAATTGTCCTTTTAAATGTAATTTAGATGGGGAGCTCAGGGAGCTTTGCTACCAAGTGCCACACACTACTACATTACTCAAATAACAGTATCCTTGTATTGCAGGATGCTTATTTTATTTGATTTGATTTTATTCCTGAGAACAGAAGACTAACCTATGAGCTCATCCCTTCCCTGGCTAAATGCATTGGGTTAAGAGCCTGATTTTAAAGCCCATTAAAGCTAGTGGGAGTCTTTCAGCTGATTTCACTTGCCTGTGTGAACCCTTTACTAGTTGGCCAAATTATTACCTGAGTGGTTTAATCATTTTTTTTCCCCTTAACAAGAAGGCTGCCATCATTTTAGCCACCAATGCACTTCACCAAAGTGGCATCCAGTTCAAAAGGAATTCAGCTTCAAAGTGCAGCTTGAATTGGCGCGCTCATATAAACAGCAAAAATCCCCTTCCACGCTGTGCAGTCTCCTCCGAGCAGCCCCTGCTCACCCCTACAGTAGGTCTATCTTCTTCACTATCTATCTTCTGCACATGACTTGTACATAGGAAACATTCGTTCTCTCCATAACAGAACAAATCGTCTTGTGCCTTCTTGTGTTGAAGTCAGATACGATGAGGGAGGGTACTTGAGGAACACACGATGATAACCACAAGTAATAGGCCCTCAGTGGGAAAATGTGACATTTAGGATTGAAATAATGACTGCTGTGACTGGGAGGGAATAAACCTTAATAATGAATAGCTAGAAGTAGATGCTAATGGATTAGCGGGGAGCAGCCCAGCAAACCACCTCGTAGCTTTGTCACAAAGGTTAATAGCTTATTGCTCATCATCAGACTGAAGTGTTTGAAAAAACAAAGGTGTGAAACCAATTCTCCTGTCATGTGGGTCTGAGCCAGCACTTTTTAAAGTCAGTGGATGGATTGCCATTAAATTCCTGTCCAGGATGAACTGCACAAAAAGAAGAAACAGTTTCAGCCCCCCACAAACTGGGAGCTCAGCCCAGCTTTGCTGAGGTTTCTCTGCCTTTGAGGTACAACTTCTCCATGTTTTCCTGGGCAAGATTCAACTGCCAAATACCACACGACTCTGTGGGATCTGTGCATTTCTCTGTACTGACGACCCAGAAGGTTGGACTTTGCTGGGCTTTTTTTTTATTTCTACTATATAAAACAGGCCAGCAGCCGCGCTTGTCAAAGCCTTTCCATTGCTCTATTTATACCTATTACACCCTGAAAGAGAAGGGAATGATGCAAGTGAGTCTGTAGGTGGGATTTGTTCAATTGTTTTAGCTGTGTTGATCTACAGGATGCTGTGGGATTTTTGTTAAATTGAAACAAACTAGGATGCCTTTCCCCAGGAGACGATTTCCGAGCTGGCTGCTACTCTAGAGCGAATGCAGCCTCCAGTATAAGCTGTGTGAATGCTTGTGGCTAACAAAGGTGATGCAGGGTTGTTTTGTTACAGGGCACGGTGAGCGTGCACGGTGCATTGCAGAACATAGACCTGGGGAGGGTGGTTTATAGACAGATGTTGCAATCCTGCTGGGTGCTAACACCTCCCCACTGCCATGCCTTTTAATGGGAGCTGATGATGCTCCGTGTTTTCCACGGCCACACACAGTGCAGCTGCACGTCTCGGAGTGGCTCACAGGCTTTGCACTCACGTTTCCTCTCTGCGTGTTTCCATCAGTACCACTCAACTAGGGAATTGCCTGGTTGCCACCATGACGAGAGGGTGGCAGGGCTAGCTATCATGTGGCCCCAGGATAGCAAAACGGGAAGCCAGGCAGGATACCTAGCTACACCAGTTTTGCTCCCCCCATTCACTCTTTGGCACAGACGTTGTATTTACAAGTCACCTATCCAGGACTAGGGAAGAAGAGAAAAGGAAATGCAACAGGAGGTGACTCCTCTTCCATCTCTGCAAGGCTGAGGAGGGAGATCAGCGCCTCGAGGGTATGTCCATGTGACTGTTCCTTGCACTCGAGTCCCCCGTAGGGAGATTTTCCATTGCAGATATACTTGAGTTTTCAGTGCTTCTTTATGTGGCAGCAAAGTGGCTTGCTATGTTGTTTCTTCCAAATAAAGTATGTTTCATAAATCATGTTTAACTAAATTAACTAAAACTAGTTAATTTAATTAGTTAATTAATTAATTATTTAATTAATTAATTAATTAATTAATTAATTAAAGTCTAGCAGTGACCATGCCCCTTTTGATGACAGGCTAGTAACGATGACTCTTCTCGATATCTTTTGCCTGATTAGATTAGTTAGTGTAGGAGTGGGGCATTTAATGGGAAGGTACATCTCAGCATTCCTAAAGAAGTAGGAATCCAGGTTTGCCTTATCCTAAGGGAGAAGAAATTGAATCTGCATTTTCTAAATGATGCAGGAAATACCAAGGTGCTCCCATTTATCTGAAACCCGGTAATACAAGATGATAGATTAACTCAGACAAGCCCTGAAATTGATGTCTTCCTGTAAGAAAGGACGTGATTTTGCTTCCATTGAAGTCTCGGCGTGTAGGAGAGAACTTGTGTTGACTTCAGTGCAAGCAGGATCTCAATCGTATCTCATCTGGTATCTCGAGAGCCCAGATCGGTCTCTGCAGGCATTGCCTCTGTGCGCTATGATCTCATTAGATTTTACAAGCGAGACAAGGTCGTTTGAGTAGAAATCTCTCAGGCAGTGTTTCTTGAACAGTTTTCTTGATGGCTGGCAGAATGAATCATTTTGAGGAACTGTGCCATGGAGGGAATGGGATGAGAGGTGGGGCAGGGAAAGGGGCCAAACCTTTCCCTGAAGAGTGACTATCTGGGGGGGCACGGGGCGATCTTTTTTTAAATGAGTGACAACACAGGTTACTTTTCAAGCTGTCTGCTGGCTGTTATATCTTTTGACTGAGGTGTAAAAGCAAGGCTTGTTATTTCTGGGACGTTTCACAGACTGTTTCTTAAATGTGCAGCTGTGATGTCAGTCAGATTTTTCCTAATCTCTGTTGTTGCCTCCGCCTTTCTTATTCTGGGGAGATCATCTTATGTATTTGCTGTTAATGAATGGCTTTTCCCTTTGGTCCGACACTTCTGCTTTACCTCTTGGGGTATCATTGAGAGGTTAGGACTTTATACTAACTTCTCTGCTCTCAGGCCTTAATCTGAGAGCCTGCTGATCCCAGTAAAAGCGAGTCCTCCTGTTTTTTATGAAGCTTTTAGACTACATGTCTACAACATTTCTATACAGTTGAACACCAGTGAGGGAAAGTCACCCATAAGTTGTTGAGTTTGTCACCTGGATACTATTGCTTCTTCGCTATCCCTTTCAGTGGAGAATTGATACAACTCCAGCAGAAGAAAAAAGTGTAAAAAAAAAAAAAAAAGCGGGGAAAAATGTTGTCATTAGGATTTAGCATGGTCATATATCCTCATTTTTAAGTTCCTGTAAGCAAGGTAAGGACAATTTCCACCCTTCTTAGATGCTTACTCAGAGATGCCTCACTGGCTCAGCATCCTCCATGCGGAGTTACTGTAACTCCTTACTTTTTACCAGTCTCTGCTGGATTTTTAGATCCCTTCCACTGTTTGCAAAATTAGTTGCAACAGACAGGCCTGTAACATCGTGTTACATCCTTCCCAATAGATGTCCACTGGCTCCTGCTCTGTGCAATGATTGATCGTCAAGTTGTATTAGTATTTTATAAGACTGTGCGTGGCCTGGAACCAAATATTACACTGATGGAGGCTTTAAAAACAAAGATAGACTGATCAAAAAGACCAGGTAGCTATCACCTTACGTTGCCGAGTTTAACTGACTGCTACCTATGTCAGGGAAAGATTTGTTTAGAAGTCCAGTATTTTTTGTTTTCTGCTTGGTGCCCAGGGAATTCACTGCCTAGTAGGTAAAATCCATGCTGTTGCAGGTTGTTTTTATGATTGCTCTAAAGATCTGCTTGTGTCTCTGATCAAGCTCTTAATTAGTTTGATTTCTTTGCATTGCTTCTTCCTTTGACCATTAGAAAGCACTGTGAAAGAGGGCAGAGACATGGGGGAGAAAGGTGGGCATGCCTACAAACAAAAATATATTGAAGAGAAGGAACTCAGACAGAGATGGTTTCTCAATAAGATGTCACCTCAGTCTTACGACAGGGATTCCTGGAGCTGCAACTTCCGACAGCCTGAGTCCTTGTTTATCTGTTCTGGAAAGTCTGTGATTGCCCACAGTGTTTTTCCCTGCGTCTCGCTGTGGCGCTCTGCGTGGATCTGTGCATCTCCTGGGGGGAGTTTCTCTTTCTAACATCTGTCTCCTCTCCTGTTTGGTGAGCACTGAAGTAATCAAGTCATCTGATTATTTTACAGTGCCTTTTTCTTCTCTCAGAAATAACATCCCTGGTCTCCAGAAGCATTGCCTTCTCCTTCCACATCACTAGCTCAAGTCCTCTGGGTGCTTGACATGCCCCTTGTGCTCCATCTTGCTTTTCATATTCCAGGCACCCATAGTTTTAACTGTGATAACCTGCCTGGTTTTGCATTGTCCTTCTTTTGTCATGGTAGTTATACCTTGCATCATCCCCTCTAATATCCTTTTTTAGAAATATGTCTGGGATTTTTTTCCCCTTATTAATTAGAAGGGAGGGAGTATGAAGCCCTTCAGCTCCTATCTAGACCCAGATTTGATCTTTCAGAGAGTTGTAGCTCTTGTGCCTGGACAGGGCTGCCTTTTTTTGATTCATTCACTCCTAGCTGGGGACACATTTGTCTTTCCAGCACACATCCTGCTTTTTTTTCCATTTTCCCACACTTATTTGCATACATTATTGGAATAATTTTCATTAGATACTTGCTATGTTTTTGGAAACGGTGGCATAATTAAACAAGGAACTCCAGAAACCTCAGCGTACACGAAGAGCTTATTTCAGAACATGCTCTTTTCCTAACTTAGCTCCAGTTACTCCTCTATCTATGGCTTATTTTCCAGAATACCCAGAGCCTGTAATTACTCGAGTATTTGCTCAAGTTGACAGCATATGTATACAATTTCCCATCCTATTGCCACCGTTCTGTTCACTCACACTTGAAACTAAAATGACACAGTCTTAAGCTGGAATTGTCTTTTAGAAACAGAGGATCGCCTACCTAACACATGGCTTTGCATGCAGCCAAATTGTATTTTAGCTTCAGACCGGCATCCTAAAATACTGTCTGTTTTTGTTTGTTGCCTTATAGATTCATAGAGGTTAGGGCTGGAAGGGACCTTGGAAGATCATCGAGTCCAGCCCCCTGCCCCGGGGCAGGAAGTCAGCAGGGATCACAGGATCCCAGCAAGATAAAGATCCAAATTTCACTTGAAGGCGTTCAAAGTAGGTGCTTGAACCACCTCTGGTGGCAGGCTGTTCCAGGTCCTGGGGCTTGGACTGTAAAGAAGTTCTTCCTTCTGTCCAGCCTGAAACGGTCCTGAAGGAGTTTGTGACCGTTCGACCTTGTAATTCCTTGGGGCGCTCTGGTGAGCAGACGTTCCCCCAGATCCTGGTGAAACACCCCTGATAAACTTATAGGCGGCCACCAGATTGCCCCTGAGCCTGCGCTTTTCCAGGCTGAAGAGTCCCATGGCTCTTTAAAGATGCTAGAAACTCTCCCTGTGTTGGAGTGTAAAGTTCCTCATTTTGTTGTTAAGCTGTACTTGCAGGATGAAGAGAGACCACTTTGTCATGGAAGTCTCTGAAAGAAGTTTGTTTCTATCAGCAGAAAAAATAAAGAGAGGGAGATAGTATAGGGGAGTCAAAATTTCCACAAAAAGAGATATTCCCTGAAAATAAAAACACTCTTTTGTTAACCGCCTGCTACTTTTTTGGCAGACAAGAAAATGGAGAATTGGTGTGATGGGTTAATTAACTAGCTCCTCATCTGCTTTTCAGTTTAAATCAGATTGAAATCACAAGTCGGAGTTACGTAACCGAAAGCTGGAGCAAAATAGCTCGATTTACATTCACAACTTTGGAATTTTCCCTTTTCAGAAAATTTGAGTGGAAACTTTTCTTTTGGCACAAGGTCTCACCCTCATGATTGCATTTTTCTAGTCTAATGAAGTTTTATGAACTGGAAAACAGGAAGATTGACAGATGGAGACATTTCCCAGATAAATATTATGCTCCATTCTGTTTGTTATTCCTATCACCCTATTTGGAACAATTTAGCAGTCTCTGCTCCAGAGAAATAATCCTAGAATAGCAGTCAGGTTTGAAAGGCACTGGGGAGGTTTGCAGAGCACCTGCTGCTGTGCATGTCTGGCTCAAAACTGCTAATTTTTGTTCCCTCATTTCCACAGCACTAAATTCAATCAGTATTTTGAGCAACAAAAGAAGCAAAAGCAACACTCTGTGGATGTTCAGTAGTGATTTCATAAATGAAGATCAACTACAGAGTGTCTGGTTATTGAAAAGGGCAGTGTATTATTAAAACATATAAAGATATAATAGAAGGAGTTAATGAGATAAATGTTGAATGAACTAAGTAGTAGGCAGGTGCATGAAGACAGCCTCCAAAATTGTCCCGTTTCAGGCCAATTTCCGTACAAAAGATGTCACAAGGGACGGCTCTGATAAAAACAGCAAGACCTAATTATTTGCAGCTGTCTGGAGCGCAGGATCATCACAGAGGCCTAGATGACCTATAAAAATGATATATTTGGGAGAAGATACAAAGGGGACTAGGAGACGGAGGGGTCAGAGACAGCCAAGGATACAGTTAGGAGCCTCCCCAGGTTATCAAAGGTTGAGCACGCCCAGGAAAGCTTAAGCCAGCCAGGCCAGCCTTATGTGGGTGGACGCAAGACTCCAAATATGAGGAAGTGCCCTGGGAGTTGCAGGTGAACGTAAAAGATGACTTCTGTAAATCACTCTTGACCAGAGCAAAGCAGCCAGAAAACCCAGGAGAGTTAGAGAGAGAACTTGGGGAGTCTGGGGATTATCTTAAAGGATCTAAATAAGGATGCAAAGTTTAAAATCCCAGGGGGAAAAAAAAGATTTTTTCTAAGGAAATAAAAGTAGGGACTGAACCCTTTCCCTTGATATCTCAAGGGGGTGGATATGTGGCCTCATACGATTTCCAGTGCAGACCAGTGCCTAACAGTGCCCTTCAGTTTAACCCAGGTCAACTGAAGTGATGTGCTTTTATGCTGGGTAATTAATTCTTGTTAAGGGAGGCCATTTTTGCTGTCTCACGATGGTGTGACGTGAAGCACACCACCCCACTGACCTTGCATTTGAGAGAGAGTAAAGGCAGCTTTAAAACTGAAATAAAATTCCCTTCAGTCCACATGAGAGAACTCAGTAACTCAGATGTTTGCAAGAGGGAAATGTTTAGGGCTGAATGTTTCTTTGTCTGCTCCTACAAGTCCCTCGTAAAATAGGAGTTCCAGGCAGTCCCTGAAGGAAGAACGATAGGATCATGTTAGCTAAGAGGGAAAGGCTGACCCATGTGGTAGGGGCTTAGTTTGAGATTCAGGAGACCTGGGTGCAATTCTTCCATTCTGCCAGTGGCTTGCATTGGGACCTTGGCCAAAGCAGTTAATTGTGTAGCTCTGAAATGTCTTCTGCTACAGAAGACCTACTTACTTCCTGCAGATACTGTTGAGCTTTTTGGAAAAGCTCATCCACACTTCTGCTCCTCCATACCACCCCACCTAGTAAAATTCTCTAGCTTAAACTGAGATTTAGTACTGTTACCTTAAATGTTTGTCTTAATCCTGCAGCCACACAGCATAATATTTTATTGGTTGTATTTGTTGTTCGTGTATTTATCAAAAGGTTTAGAAGCAATGGCATCAATCTTGCATTGCTTTTTAGACTTCACCAAGCATCAGACGTTTTCCAGTCCTTCTGCACAATTTAAGAGGTAGTTAAGTAGATATCTATTTTTAAAACAAACAGGCCTGGCTGGGGATGTAGCCCAGCCTGCAGGGGGAGGGAACGGCCCTCGCCCAGGCAAACCTCGGCCGGGGTCTGGGGCCAGAGATGGGGTTAAACCTCCCTTGTCCTACTCAAACTTACTGCTGGCTGCAGCTGTGGACTACAAATCCCTGAGGCACCTGGAAACAGGACGAGGACATGGTGAGCAACCCTGCAGAGTCCTGGTGCTATGATTTTGGACTGTAAATCCCAGTGACCTTGGGGGCAGCAGGAAGAGGAAGTGAACACACAGCCAATGCTGGCTACATACCAAAGAGTCATGCTGTAGCACCCCTGGCTTCTGGCCTTACCTAGTGCAGACATGTGGCTGCATTTGCTAGATCAAAGGTAAATGTCTGTTCACTTTTGTTTCAATTTAATCTGTGTATCCTAATTTAATCTGTGCAAACTAACCTGCAAAGACTGAATCGATTCAGCCTCAGGCTTTTTGACTATCTGTACTTAGCCCAATAGGCTGCTGAGGTAGCCACAGTGGTCTTAACACAAATGGCTGGCTCCTGGCATGTACATCGAATGCATGTAGCTATGAAAAGAATCAAAGCCATTCCCATTGGAACTGATTTCTACAGGAGCAAGTTTGTACCTGAGGTGCATTGCAGCCTTCACTTGCTGCCTGCCCCATACCTTACAAATGTGGCTGAAACCCCACAGAAGGGAAGAACAGCAGTAACAACTTCAGGATGCCAGCTGCCTGAGGAGGACTATTCGAATGCCCCTGGTGCAGCAAACACTATATACCAGCAGTGCAAAATCTACAGCCTGTTGGCTGGATCTGGCCCCGAAGGTGACTAGATGCAGCTGACAGCATAAGGAATCAGCAGCAAGCAGTTTGGCCTGGTGTGTCCCCTTTTCTACCCTGCACTGTTCTGCTGATCCCCTCAGCAGCCTTTCCTGCTCTGCTTTCTTCCTTTCCCCATCCGCTCCCCCTGACATCGGCACCTCCCTGGCCTCTCTCTTCTTCCCTACTTCCTGCACCAGGGTGGTGACCTGCAGTGCAGCTGGATCACGAGGACTTGACCCACTACTCTAAAAGATTGAGTATCAGTGCTATACACCTTTTAAGAGGAGTACGGCTCCCTCAAACACCAGACTTAGATCCCTGGCTGGTAGGGAAAGGAGGTTCAGTGGCATGTCTCTGGTTACGCTCACACTTCGCTGTGCTTCATTTTGGTGTCTGGTAAAGCACTCCTAGATGTCTTCTAGGATGGAGGCACCAGAGAAAGCCGCCTCCTTCCCACAACTGCACACCCGTGAAAGAGGGGGCAGAAACTTGCTGTACAGCTCTCCCTGGCTGGTGCCTTTTGACAAATGCCGTGTGAAGGGAAGATGATTCTTAAGCATTAACCCCTAAGGATTTGCTCAGTTTTACAGGGCGCCTTAGAAACAATTATATTTAATTTCTAGTGTCTGATTACTGCTTTTATTTTCATTCTCTTCGGAAAGTGCGGAACAGAACATGGTTTGTTTCAAGAAGGAAACAGCGTTGGCCAATGGATAGGGCACTGGAGTACGACATAGGAGCAGGGCCTACGAAAGACATTTTGGGGCATGGTGTGTCCCAGCAGGGAACCCCCCCCCTCCCATTTTGGCAACAGGAAATATGGGATCTCTGAAGACCTAGACTGGTCCTCTACCTGCTACAGAAAACCATCTCTGTATCTATTCCATTCTCATCATTGTTAGGGGTCTCCTGTGCTTGGAGGCCTGGTATAATTGTGCCCCCGCTCTCCTTCTCTAGTAGGCCCTTCTCAAGAGACCTGGGTATTGTTCCCAGCATTCCCATTGGCCCAGTGAGCGTCCTTGGGCTTCTCTGTGCTCTTCTTGTCCCCATGTGGTGGTGATAGTACTTCCTTTTTAAAGCCTTTGAGGTCAGCTACGAAAGGTGCTATTCAAGAGCTTTCTTTGTAGTCTCATCTGTAGAGTAGCATTTTATAGAAATAATTAGGCTTGTAATAAAGTAACTTCAGAATATCAAAAATAATTGTGCATGTTGAGAGTAAACACCATCGAAACAATGGGAGCCGGGAAGAGTGCGGTGCCTGCGGTGCGTCAAAATGACATTATGCAGCACTGACATTTACAACAGCGGCCTGCTTCTAGATTGTATTTGCCATGTTTGCTGAGGTCTTCTATAAAACGAAAGTAATGGATGAAGGAACAAGAAAAGTATTTCAATTTTATTTTTCAACAGAATGAGAGATTGGGTGTTAATAACAGTTTTTTCCCCTTGAAAGCCAGGCTGCATATCTGTTTAGGAGGTAGTTACAGAGATGCCAAAGCTTCCTGCCATCATATTCAAAGGAAAATTATCAGGCAGGAAAGTTATAGAGCAAAGAAGATGAAATTATCTTTTTCTCATGGCAGTGTATTTCAGAACAGTAATTATTGTTTATCCTCTCTGGATATCGGAAGTGTTGATAAATATAATTATTTTGTTTGCTTTCCCTTGACTAATGCTTATGGCTTAGGTGAATCAATGGTGGAACTAATGTATTTAAGTCTTGTATTAATGAGAAAAAGAATTTCTCTGCTAAGGACCTGATCCTGCCAACACTCATTACTTGGCCTGGTGCTAACTAACCGATAAGTCATCCATTGTCATTCAAGAGCGAGTGGGGACAGGTTTCAGCTGCAAGACGCAGACATTTTAAATGAGTGCCGTGGAGCTTCTGAACTGGAACGGCCCAGGTCTGAAGGATGACACTTTAGAGGCTGAAATCTTTGTGTCTCTTTTTGCAGGGATCCCCAGAGTCTGTATCCCCCTGAGGTTAGCAACGCCAAACTGCAGTATGCTGGATGGGGTCCAAAAGGGCAACAACTGGTAAGCAAATCTAAGTGTGCAAATGAGTTTGTAAAATTGTTGTAATTCAAGAGGTACTCTTCCTCATCTCATTTCTTGGAGCCCATAGGACACGTGGATGTCTTTTTGTTATATCATTCCCATCATGGAAAAATACTAAATCTGATGTAGAAATTGTGGCTTCGAAGTGGGCATCCATCAATGCACTAGTCTGTCAACACACGACTCGCTAAGACAAGCCGAAACCTTGATGCCTGGGTGTTTTGGCTTTTTGGGCAGGTTCCTCCTTAGGCCCACCGTACAAAATAGCTAAGTAAAAAAAAAAAAAAGGGTAACTTAAAGGAAAAGCCACCAAGGCTGTTTCGTATTTACCTCATACTGGCTTTACTTTGTCTGTTGTCTAGGTCCACCCTACCTTGACCCTTCTGATGTTCAACTCTGCATGTGTCAAAAAGGGCAAAGGGCTGGTTATATCAATTTATCTGTAACGGCACCTGCAAAGAGCCCGTTTTAACAAATATAAGTTGTGTATTTATATCTTAAGGAAGGCAAACCAAGAGATTTTCTTTTAAATATAGGAAACTAGCAATAGGTCAATGGCAATCAGAGATAATGGATCTGATTCTCCTGCTGGGCAAAGAGGAAAATTCTCTCTTTGTACCTGTTTTATACCTGATTTATAACATTTCTGCTTCTCAGCAAGATTCTGCTTCTCTGGAGCGTCTCCAGACTTGCAGCTCTGTTAAACGTTTAGGCAGAGTTGGCAGGGGGAGGCCATCCCTGGAGAAGCATGGGATGTTGCAGTTGAAGACTAACATGTATTGGCCCAGTCCACATGGCGAGTGGGTCCAGAGCTGTACTGGATTTGCAGCAGACTTGGCCAATGATGGTTTGTAAAATGGACATAGGTAGATAGTGAGGCAGGTCTGAGGGGTTAGAAAAAAAAGTGGCATACTCTGGTTCAAAAACCATCATGGATTCTTCATTGCTCATGAATGAAGGCTTCCAGACCAGGAGAGTCATGAAATACCAATTCTATCATCAGCTGTCTTGGAATTCACCCATCTGATAACAAACCTGAACCCATTTTAAGCATTTTTATTAGTCTTTTCTATTGGAAACAGCAGAGCTTATAGAGTTTGAAGGACACTTTTGATCAGCTGATAATATATGGTGTATGGTGACATATATTTAAAGATACTTTCAGTTATCAGAGACTACCTTTAAGGAAATTTGAAGAACAATAAGAGATTCCTCTCCTCCCTTGCCCCTCCTCACACACATTCATTTGATATTTATTTTAGTTCAGCAAAGGAAGCAAAAGTTCCAATTTTCTAATCTGAGAGTTGACTCTGAATTGTGCTAATGATATTCTCTAGTTCACAAGTGCCTCTCTTGGTCCTTGGGTCTTGGCTGTAATTGTGTTAGTCTAAGTACACAGGCGGACAAGGTTCCTTGGGAAAATCTGATCTCCTTTATTAGACCAACTAAAATAGTTGGAAAAATCTACTTGCAAGGTTTTGGGTACAAACACCCTTCTTCAGGCAAAGGGAACGTCTGCAGTTGTCCCTGAGCAGATTGTCCAGTTCTGAAGGAGTACTGTCGTTACCTGCCAGATGCTCTTTGAATGCTGGCAATTGCTCTAGGTTCATCTTTAGAGCAGGAGCCAAGCGCAATGTATTTGTTAAAAACATGCCGTAACTGTTCAATTATATAACACAAGGAGAAATGTCTTCCTGTGTTGCCTGATGTCCCTGTACCACTGAAATCATTGGAGCTGTTTTCCTTGATCTCATTAAGAGCAGATTCAGGGTTTTAATACCCTGAAGCACTGGGTTTGGTAGACCTTGCTCTAGCTAGTGTAAGTGAGGATAGTCTCTTAAGTATCTACCATATTTTCTCATATATAACACACTCCAGATATCTCATGCACCCTATTTTTGGAAGGACACAAGAAAGACAAAAAGTCTTACCTTGGAGTGAAGGTAGGTATGTAGGGTCTGGGGTCTCCAAGCCTGGGGGTTGTGTGGTGAGACCCAATCTGGCACAGTGGTGATGGGACTGCGCAGCAGGTCTGATCCGGCAGCAGTCTCAGACTCAGTGTCCTGGGTCCAACCCAGCATGTGGCTCTAGAGCCAGTGCATGGAGTTGGACCCAACTTGCTCAGTCAGACCTGGTACTCAAGTTGCTGACCAGCCTGTGTGCCAATCTGATCTGGTGTGGTTGCGGGGGGTCCCCACAGGTGTGGGTATCTGGGATTGCAGTGCTCTAACACTGCTACCATTCTGCCCCTTCCCACACCTCTCCCTGCCAATATATCAGACCTGTGGGGAGCCCTTTTCTTTGCATGCAGTGTGCACCCCAGTTTTCCCCAGCTGGCTTTATGAAGAAAGATACAGGATTATACGTGTGAAAATACCATATCTGTTACATGAAACAGCATATCCTTTTGCCACTTCTAAATGCATTGTCTTCTATGTTCATTGCATTCATTTGTTCTTGTATTCTGAGATGGATCGAGGATTGCCTTTTGCATACTATTCAGTTTGGATACCTCCTAGTATATTTCTTCCCCTGCCAGCCTCAATGGTCTTGGATTTATAAACAAAATAAAGCTATATATTTATAAGGAGAACCTAGCATGCCAGTAAGGCTTTTACATGCACTAACACTGATAAAACACAGTCAACATAGCTTGACACAGGTTAGTTCAGAAAATACAATAAAATAGATGGAGGGAATATACTGTGCTCATTATTCAGTGGCACTTCCTAAAGTGCTGCAGTACGTAATGGTTATTTGCATTCTAGTGCAATCGGTGTCTGCTCTGATGAAGGTCGCTGGTACCGTCGTTGATTCTCCCTTTGTAGAAGCAACTTATTAGAACCCCAAACCTGGTCCATTTTGCAAAATGGTTGATACATTTCTGAAAGTTATAGCCAAGAGATCTTTGGATCGCTGCTTTGATTATTTCAGATAGCCTTTTGCAGTAGTAGCGTTAGAGCAGCCTCAGCATTGCGCTAAAATAGATCTGCCGCTACTAACTGCTGTTGGTAGTGCCAACCCCACTGTGTCAAAAGTCATGACACAAACTCTTAAAAATCAAGAGCTGGAATGGAAATCGTGAGATGCTATTTTAAGGGGGTATGGGAGAGGGATTATTTGTGACAGTGTGGAGGGCTGTGGGTATGTGTGTGGGGGAGCTGGATCCGGGGGGAGGGAGGATCCCCGCACACCCTGGCAGGATGCGGGGTACTGTGGGTCAGGAGTGAGGGGCAGCAGCAGGGCTGGGGGGGTGCTGTGGCTTGGGAGTAAGGGACACACACACACACACACACACACACACACACACACACACACACACACACACACACACACACACACCCCGCCAGATAGCTGCGCACAGCTCTGTAGCCGCACGCG
>JAGPOW010000261.1:250023420-250061185 GCA_030014935.1 Caiman crocodilus | reverse complement strand
CCACAGAGCATGGTGTGAGGAGCGGCCCTGTCAGTGGGAGCACCCACTGGATGTGGCCACATGGCACGGAGAGAGGTGTCGGGGTATGGTGGCTGCATGGCACTGGTGGGGCACCTGCTGTATGTAGCCATGTGGCATGAGGAGTTGCCTCTGGGTGTGGTGTAGGCTGCGGGAAGTGGCACAGGGAGCAGCCACAGCACAGGGAGTGCTCGCTGGCTGAATGGTGCAAGGAATGGCCCTGGCATGTGGCACAGGGCATGTGGGGGTATGGCAAGCAGCTGCGTGGGGAGTTGGCACATGGCCACAGGGCATGGTGCAAGGAGTGGCCATGGCATGAGGAGCGCTTGCAGTCTGTGTGGTGCAGGGAGTAGCCCCGGGGTGTGATGCAGGCTGTGCAACAGCATGGGGCAGGTGGCATGCAGCTCTGAGGCATTGTGTGGGGAACACTCGCTGGCTGCATGGCATGGGGGATGGGGGGAGCTCTTGGCAGCTGCGGCTGCATGGTGTGGTGAGCATTCCCAGGGTGTGGCACAAGTTGCAATGGGGGCATGGCACATGGCTGTGTAGGGGGGTGGTGCAGAGAGCAGCCACAGCACAGGAAGCACTTGCTGGCTGCACAGTGTGAGGAACGGCCCTGGGATATGACACAGGAAGCGTGGTGTGTGTCTATGTGGGGTGTGGGCACGATGTGGGAAGTGGCCATGACAGGTGGAGCACCTGCCGGCTGCCACAGCATGGTGCATGGTGTGTGGAGGGCATGTGATGGGGGGATATGTCATGCGGCTGAGCAGGGGCGGGATAGTGTGCAGCCGCAGGGCGTGGTATGGGGAGTGGCCACAGCATGGGGAGCACTTGATGGCTGCATGGCACAGAGAGCAGCACCAGAGTGTGACACATGGAGCGTAGGGGGCATGGCGTGTGGCTGCATGGGGGTGGGTGGCATTTGGCCTTGGGGAGTGGGGGGCATGATGCAGGGGGTGTGATGTGGCTTCGTGGCCTAGGATGTTGCCATGGGGTGTGGTGAAGGGCGCATGGGGGGTGTGAGGTGCAGGTGTGGGTGGGGGCGTGGTGCAGATCAGGGCTTGGCATGTGGCTGCAGGGTGCTGTGCAGGGAGAGGGCGCAGGGGGCGCACCCCATCCCGTGGCCAAATGTTACAGCCAGTGGGTGCTGCCCACGACCCCTGCACCGGCTCCACGCGTGACACTCTACAGTGCACACCTTCATGCCACGGCCCCCCTCATCCACCCTGCTGTTGCCGCATGCTCTACATGCCCCGCACCTGCAGCCGGCGGGTGCTCCCCATGCATGAGGGGGGCACGACACACAGTCGCAGGGTGCCACGTGGGCACTGCCTAATCCCCCCTGCCTGCTCCCCGTGCGACACCCTGCAGCTGTGCTCCCTGCACCCCACCATGTGCCATGTACCACGCCCTCGTATAGCCACAAGCCTCCCTGCGTGCCACGTGCTGCACAGCCCAGAGCCAATCCCCACTGCCCTACAGCAGGAAGCATACCCTGGCCCCGACCACCTCCACCACTAGCTCTGTCTTCACCTGCCTGTCTGCTGTCTGTAAGGCTCTGGGTGGCGCACACGCAATTGGCCCAGAGCATTATGGACAGACAGACACACAGATGGAAGTGGTTTTATTATTTCAGAATGGCTTGGAAGTCTCCTAAGTCTATGCCAGGGAGGCTCAGTACCAGGAAACATAAGCAGGAGCCCTCTAAAACATCTGTAATATCTAATTACAGAGTTTGGAAATTGGTGAGTGGGAACAAGTGGGCAGGGCCTGTTACTCAGTAGTGCTTCTGGGCTCAGCAAGGTGGTGGTGGAGACATGGCCTTAGTGTCCATGTGCTTGCCTTTCCCCATCTGTAAAATGGGAATTATAGCAGGATGTTTTCCAGATTTGTCAACTATAGCACATAACTATCTTTTAGTGCCAGGTCACGAGACAAATTTTGATCTGTTCTATGTTGTGTTGGCCTAATAAGTGCAGGGACGTGGCGGCAGGTCATTTGTATCTCCACAACGTACTAGAGTAGAACTTATGCAATGGGACAAAATGCTGGATCTTTCTGCTGTGGATGTGGTCAAGAGTGTTCAAGTCGCTTTAATTGACTTTGTTCTTTCGTATGTTGTGGACAAGCTCGCTTTGGCTCCAGTCATTTTCCAAGTAAAATTCTAACAAGCTAGGAACTGAACATAAATTCCTTCCTCAGGCCTGTGCAGAAGTATTTTAACACTTTAAACAGTAGTAGCTGGTATTAAAATAAGTGGCCTGAATTATGGAATTGAGTGTGCCCGTTGGAATACTGTTCTTTTACACCAGAAAAATGGCTCTTTTTATAATGGAAGGTAAAATTAATAATTTAATAATTTCAAAAAAAGTCAGTGTAGTATGTTATAATGACACACATTGTCAGGATAACCTAAATTACACTCATAGACTTGAGTAGTTTCCCTTGGGCACTAACAGAAGCCTCACCTTCATTAGGAACAAATAAAACCAGGCTAGACTAAGTTATACAAAACATTTTTTTTTTCTTTTTTAAACTTTATTAATAAATTCAGCTATGAAAATAACAGTTCCAACATTCAAAAATACATCCAGTCCCCCAAAATATACACAACGGGTACCAGTCTCCCACCAACAGTAGTACCACAACCCAAATCAACGTCCACAGAAGCCTTGTGTTCCCTTCCCCTCCCTCCCAGCTCCCCAACACCTCCATCTTTGTGTTTCTTCATCTCTGTAAAATAATTCACCTCCTCCTCTTCCTCCACACAACTCTGCACAATACAGATCTTACAGTCCTCCACTCATCTCTACCCCCCAAGGCTCAAATTCATTCTCGAGGATTAGTTCATAAAAACCTGTGCTTCATTCAGCATTCACAAACGTTTCTGAAAGTTTCTGGTTTGGGGGCAGAAGAAGATTCTTTTATGGCAAATTCCAAACATTTCCATCAAATCTCCAAGTAAGCATCTTTTTGCCTTCTCCCCTGTAGAGTACGGTCTCGAAAAATCAGCTTTTCCATTATTAAAACTTCCCAAATGTTTTGAAACCAGTTGGTGATTTTAGGGGTGCCATTTCTCTTCTAGTCGTTTGCAATTGTAATTCTTGCAGCCATGAAACCACGCGAGATATTCTAGGGAACAATCAAGGACTAGCAGGCAAATGGACTGTAGTAGCTGACCTAACAGATGTTACTAATTTCCATTTCTTAACCACTTTTTTTCATGAAAAGTCATGTATTTTCTGCTCTCTTTTTAATAAGCAAATGATGTGTTCAGGGTCAAGCAGAGTGTCAGGAGAAGAGCCCAGAAACCCAACTTTCAGCTCTTGATGCCAACTCCCAGACAAGATTCTCTTCTTAGTCAGACATATTATAATATAATAAAATATTTTAAATGAAACAGGGCATCATTTCACATGAAGAAATCTAATTTACAGTTGTGCCCTACATAACTGTCAGTGATATTAGGTTACAGAATACAAGATAGTTCATCATCCAGAACTTAAAAGCACAATCAGAGCTCCACACTAAATGGTACATGTATTGATATATGCGTTAATGTAACAAGGCAGTTAGAAATTAAGATGACCCTGATTGAAACCAGGACAAGGACTTCCAAGCAACCACGGTTCTATTTGCAGGCCTAAAATAGCCTCGCTTCATCTTTTCAGTTCTGCAGCAAAGAAAAATGTTTCTTTAAATTAAAGAACCCCCCCAAAAAACCTCCCAACAGCCTCCAAAATTGATATAGTTGTTTATTCAACTGGACACCTCGGATCATAGATCTGATTAGAATTCAGACGGCTTAGCGAACAGCTTGCTCAGAGAATAAGAATGTAAAATGCATTGCATTCAGTAATGATGAAATGTCTAAAGTTCAAAAAACATTACATAGGCCAGGACAGGATATTAAAATAATATGTAAAGAACACCTCAGTGTGCCAAGAAAAATCCATCTCTCTGATGTGAGAATGAGAGAGAGATTTTTGGATTGTAATCCCAGGTCTCTCAGTTCCATGAAATGGTTTTCTGCTGTACTTGAAGTGAGATTGTATTGTGCATATCAGCGTTGGCAGTTAAGCAGTCCTGCAGAGATTTGAAAACTCTGAGATATCACACGACCTTTGATTCAAAAAAAGTTTAAACCGCTCTTCCACGTTGCTGTCAGTGCAGCCAAATGCTGTATGCACTCCCTTCAAATGGACGTTTGGGGCTGGTGGCTTAGTATGTACAGTAGCGCTAGAAAATCCTGAGCGTAACATGGGACTTTACTGGACGTTCTTCATAGAAAAATAATGTGACAAAATAGGAAATTTGTTATATAAGTCCCTCCCTTGAAATCAACTTACTGTGCCAAAAAAACCTCCTTTAAGTCTGCTGCCCTGTGACTACATCTACATGCACACCTGACTGCCTAGTTACTGAGCAGTCATTTAGTATTTTTATTTCGTTGTTACTACACAACAAGCAATGAGATACTGCACAGTAGCGTCAGCATCACTGTTTGTGCCCGCTGATGCTACATTGTCATAGCGATGAACTATGTTGCCATAGCTCGTTGCTACAGCCCGTAGCATCTTGTGTAGATGCACCTTGTCTTTATTGCAGGGGTGTCGGTTGTAGCTGTGTTGGTCTAAGGACACAGGCAGACAAGGTTCCTTGGGTGAATTTGAGATCTTTTATTAGACCAACCCAAATAGTTGGAGAATAGTTATTAAGCAAGCTTTCGGGTTCAAAAACCCTTCCTCGGGCTAAGGAAGTTTAAGCAGTTGGTGTGTGCTCTTCCTAGATGGAAACTGTCTTTATTTAAGACTCACTTTGTCATATGTCCAAGCAGCCATTGCAAGCAGCTGTTGGTCTGCCAATATTAATATGCAAAACACCAGGAATACATTATCCTCATAAACCACGCATATATGCCCACAACTAGAATATTAAAAATGGTGCGCGACTGTTTTATTGCCCCAGCTTTCACTTTCCTCTGCAATGTTTGCTTTGCCGACTGACTGCATCTTTTCTTAAGCTACAAGGAATGATAACCTATTACCGTACATTAGCCCCTACAGCCATGATGCTATGATGTGATAGAGGCCTCTAGGTATCACGGTAATAAATATCTAAGTTTTAATTTAGTTTTATGTTGAAGAATTTCTTAAAATATTTTTCAGCCACTGACTTCTTGGTTAAAAGCATCTCTTTGGTTGTTCTCATGGATTTGAGAGAAGAAATTGGCTCTTAATGTCTGTAATAAGAGGTATTGGCAAGACATTTGGCTGAATTCACATAGCTTTCATAAGGTCAGTGTTTTGCAGTTTGAAGATTTACACAAACGTAGCGTCAACGGTGTTTCCATTTTCTTTCCTAGTGACTCTAACTGCAAACATTTCTAACATTGATCCCACCTCCTCAAATTGTAAGAGATTAACTGCTTGGGGATCAGTGCACTACAGGTAACATATAGAAGCCCTCAAGCTTGAATCAGGAGACGGGCATACTACTTTGGATGCATTTATGGAGCAGCCCTTGAGATCAGCTGGATTTCTATGAAGATCAGTCTGTCGTTTTACCCTCTGTGGGTTGCTCACATTGTGGGAGAAAGTTCCAGCTTCCGTATCTGGAGAACTGCCTAGTTCTTCTCTGAACCTGCCCCCTCCTGCTCTGTCCTTCTCATTTTCTATTCAAGGCTTTTGAAAGGGGAAGAATAGTCATGCTTCAGCCCGGCAGGTCGTTCACAACATCAGTAGAGCAGGTCCGCATCCACACCGGCATCTTCCACCTTCAAGGTGGCTAGGAAACCGGGTGGATGTCCTCATCCCCCTGTGAGGACATCTAGGAGAAAGATGTTCCTACAGTGCTATAATAGGAGCATTTCACAGACTTTCTCAGCATGTTGTCACTCTCATCCCTGTAGATGAAGAGCTGAGGCAGGGAGAAATACAGAGATTTTAACTGAAGATCATGTTTCAGATGGCCGAGCTGGGAAGTGAATCCAAATCTTTAATGATATATGAGAGCTCTTGCCCTCTGTAACTTCAGCTGCCACCAGCTGCACTACAGGTCCCACAAACCCTTCCCGGTTCTTCCACCTCCTCAACCATGAGCGAGAGTGCTCCTGGAAGTCCTGAAAACATCGGACAAAGCTGAAGATAGACCATTCATAGCCCCCCACATGTTCCCCTGGGGGATGCCTAATGTTGGAGAGTTAAAGAGGGCATCCTCCTTTCTGCAGTTTTGGCAGGGCTTGCCAGGGCCTGAGGTGCAGTATAACAAGGTTTGCAAGAATGACTCTGCCACTTTGTTTGTATCTACCTTGTTTGGGGGCTACGTTTTGGGGCTTGGCTCATTTTAACTGTGTTTCCCAGATACTGATCTAAATACCTCTTCTGCGTGTCTCTCAGCAGAACATAGCCTAAACTGGATTGAAACTGTGCATCTCTGGGCGTGTCTACACAAGACGCTATGTCACTGTAATGACGTGCTGCAGTAACGTAGCGTCAGCAGGTACAAACTGCGATGCTGCAGCTTCATTGCTGTAGCAATGTACTCCCTCATTATAGCATGCTGCTACGGCAATGTAGTGGTTAAATATAACCGTGTGGCGCCAGCATGGTGCAGTACGAGCTGTTATTGTGCCGTCGTTTCGTAGTTCCTATTAAAGTACCAAAAGGTTGTACTAAATGATGTACTACAGTCCTTCCAAAAGGAAGTATTAAATGCAGGAATGACCGCACCATAGGGGCATGTGTAGAGGCACCCTATGTGCTCCAATCTCAGAGGCAACCATGCTCTCTATATGCCATTATGCCATATGCTTAACTCGCTGAGGAGTGATTTAGCCACCTACCGGCCTCATCTACATGAGACACTGACTGCACAGTCGTTACTAGAAACAAGTACTAAATGGCTGCACAGTAACTGGAGTTACTGCATGCTAGTGTTGCCGAATGGCTTTCTTGTAATGCTGACTGCACAGTAGCCTGAGACTACGGTGCAGTTGCATTGTCTCGCACTGTCTGCCATGCAGCTCTACTGCGCAGTACTCATGGGCTGCTGCACAGTCAGCATCTCATGTAGACGCAGCCACTCCGAATATCCATTGCAAAAATCCAAAGGTCTCTTTAGGACGAGCTGAAACTGTGATCTTTGATCGTAAGCATTTATCACCGTGATTCTCTAACATTTGCTGAGCATGTGGAAGGTTTGCAGGAACCCACCAGTGAAGTTTGCAATGGATGGCAGGGCTTTGTCATTTACAAAGAAAAGTGAAGCACCATTGAACATCTCCTTGCTCCCATTCCTCTACCTTTAGCTGGTAAATAGCTCCTTCCCATCATATAAAATTTGGTGTCCCAACTCCATTGTAAAATCTTACTGTTCATTCGCTTGCTGCCAAAAATATACTTGAATAATAATATTGAAAAAGAGTTGGAAATCAGGTCTTAGTATCTTCAGTGAACACCTGTCTTCATAGTTTTCTTACAATCTATTTGAAGAATGATAAGATCTGGCATAACTGTGTCACATGCATAAAGAACACCAGTGACAAGAGAATATATTGGAACCACTTGAACATCAATGGGTAGATTATTTTATAGATTCAAAACAAAAGATCCATCACTGCTGTATTCATTAAACAACATGTACTTCATCAGCAGAAGGCTTTAGTTGCTCATATGGTTATCACTTTTGTTGACAGAAGGATGATGAAGGGAAATGGATAACTTTTCTGTACAGTGCTTGTACAGCCTTTCTTTAGCACCTCAAGGTAAAAGCACCTCACCTTTGCCTAAAAATGCCTGGATAGATATGTTGATTCCCTTCAGTACAGACGTTTATACTTGGTCCCAAAACAAAATAGCAGAGAACTTTTCTCTCTTCTCTGGTTTCCAGTTACCCAGGACTCTGCTTCCAGGTTTGTTTACCAAAGGATGAGCCAAAGAGCATGAGATGTGCTATCTTCGAGGTTTTCGACCGGCAAAGGGAATGCTAGAAATCTCAAGAGAGGCGATTACAAATTTGCAGCCAAGGGACCTGAACTTGCTTCAGCTGAACTAAGTGTCAAAACATCCATGTAATTCAGCACAGGCATCTTCAGGCCCAACTTTGACAGACACATGGAAGTCAGGTAGTTTGAGAAAGTAGATGTGAGGTTCAGGAAGTGGCCTGAGACTCGTGATCTGGATTCAGGTCTTCACTGTGCTACAGAATTCCTGTGCGACCTTCTGCAGATCACTTAGTCATTTTCTGTATGTGTTTCACTGTCAACTGGGTTGTTTGGATAATACACCTGTTAGTATGCATAAGGCTTGGAATAGTATAGTTATTGAGGCCATGTAAATAAGTGGTTGGCTAAATATGCTAAAAAAAGTATTTTCAGGTATTAGCAACATTAAATATCATTGGTCGGTCCCATAGTGGTTCCCACAGAAGTCCCTGGCAGGAGAAATAGTCAAACCTGACAGTTCCCAGAGTGTTGTCAAATGTATGCAACAGGGAAGCTTAGAAATTATTTTTCTCTACTCTTTTGGTTACAGTAATTTTAGCACTGTTGTTTTTTTGTGACAATAGTAGATAAATTATCTTCAGGCAGACGTGTCATTTTGAAGTTGATTGTGGCCCTGGAAGTGAGTTTTCCAAGGTCAGACTGCAGAACTGTACAGCTTTGAATTGCTTGATTCTACCTCTGTGATAAGTAAATTATAACTTGTCTTGTGTCGTCCATGAAACAATGATAGGAAGAGCAGGGGGCCTATGGTTCTGTCACTGAAGCAAGGCGCAGGAAACCCAGGCTCTGGCAAAGACATCCTACATGGTCATGGACACTACAGCTCACTTAATAACTCTGTGCATTTGTTTCCTATCACTGCATGGAGACCATGTTTCTCCCTTTGGTGTGGCTTGCTACTAAGAACATAAGCCCTTTGGGACTATCACTTCTTGTGTGTCTATACAACATAAGTTATATGGGCACTGAAGACTCTTCTTGGATGAAAATAATACATGAAAATGATGCCCAGCCTGAACGTGTGATGGTATCATCACTCCTGGAAAATGTTGGTGAGCATTTCTCTGACATGCACCAATTCCTAAGGATGAACTGCTTGACTACTCCCTCAGACAGCCTGGTTCGCTCACGAGAGTAGAATTCTTCCAGAAGAAATACGGAGACGTTACTACAAAAAAAATAGCGTGTGAAATTCGTTGTGAAGAACCAGTGAGGTCTTGTTCAAGGACAGACTACGGAGGGTTTTTTCTCCTTCCCCTATCAGCAAGGCTTTCAGTGCAGTGTTATCAGTTTAATAGACGTTTGAGCCTGATTTTGAGATGGTTTTGTATTTAAAAATAGCAGAAATCCCAACAAGTGCAATCTGTGAACGGAAGTCCATTCATATTGACTGCCCCCCCCGTAACACTGAGGCCAAAACATGGGATCAGGATTGTAAGACCTCAGTCCTGCACTTGGTCATTTAAATTTGAGTAGGGATTCATTATAATCATTGGTCTCTAGGCGAGTGAAAATATTTCTCCCCAGACACAGAATTGGACCATAAATGTGAGACACAAATCGCCAAAATAAAAAGGAGCAGAAGACTTGAAATGCTGTGAGGTACCTCCCTGTAAAAGTGTCAATAGTTTAATGCAATAAGCATCTAGAACATCAGGCTGGGGCAGAGCGGGGATAAATTTGGGGGATGTTGCTCATTCAGGTGACAGGCTATGCACGCTGGAAATGATGGGGGAGACAGGACACCGACTTAAAACTCTGCCCTGGAATCGGGAAATAAATAGAGGCAGTAAAAATACAAAGGAATAAATTGATTTTCTGTCGTCCGGTGAAGAAATTGAAAATGCACTCACCTGTCTGGGGGGAGGGTTTGGCAAGGAGGGAGGATTGCAGGGGAATTAAAAAAAAAAGAAAAGAAAGAAAGGCAAGGTGGCATACAGCATCATTTCGGGCTCGCTGGTGATCTGACATTTATTATAACAGTTTTGGGATGTGCAATGGCAGACACGTAGGGCAGAGCTACAAAGTGGGGAGGCTTACAGCATATCAGCTGATTCTCCGTAAACATGCCATGTTTCTGCTTTAGCCGGTGGTATGTTAGTAGATGCAGCATTCAGGTATAAATTGCCCCAATGTATACAGCATTGCTCACACAAAATAGTTACCATGGATACATAAGTCCTCCCCTCTGTTTGCCTCAGTATAATTTGTTCATATGTCTGTACTTGTAAGGAGATTTTTATCTACACAGGATGCTTTGAAAATGGGATATTTAATCAAAAAGATCTAATTATTCCAAATACTTCTGTTACTAAAGCTTAATTTTTAATACCATGCTGGCATTCAATAAAAGCAAATGGCACCGCAGAGGTCTGACCCTGGTTGCAAAACCATTTAAAACATTCATTTTCCATAGCTTGTAAAGCAGGCTCAGTGAATGAAGAAACCCTGATTTATTTTACATGAATCAAGCTGTTTTGTTGCTATTAAATGATAATGCTCTAAAAGGATGGTAAATCTGCCAGGAGAAGCTTCTTGTGGCTCTTTCTCTCAAGGCAGAGTTTTGGTGCCTTTTGCCGTCCTTCCCCCAGGCTGGGAGAAGAGACTATGGCAAGAGACCAGCGTGGCTGCCCGTGGGCAATGGGAAAATGGGCAAGCGACCAAAGAAGCTGGGCAGCAAATAGCCAGAACCTGCAGTGCAGGGTCAACGAAAGGAAGTCAAAGAGATTTTAAAATATGTTGGCCACAAAAGAAAGACCAAGAGGTTCACTGTTAACAAGCCAGGGGGGACTCTTAACAGAAGATACAAAGAAGATGGAGCTACTCAACAGCTACTTTGCCTCCATCTTCACAAAAAAAAATTAAGCTGCATGCAGACACTGAATAAGGATTATTTGGATAAGGAAAGGGACAAGCAGAGGGATGAGATAACAAAAGAGAGAGAAAGCTTTTGCTGGTCGGGATGAATTCAAGTCAGCATGGCCTGATGAACTTCAAGGAAAGGGCCAACATAGCATTCCCTTTAAAGGGAAGACCCGGGGAACTGCAGACTGGTTAGCTGCACCTCAATACCTGGGAAGTTACAAGGGCATTTCCTAAGGAAAGCCGTTCGCGAGCATCGGAACGAGGTAAGGCTGATCGCTAGCAGCCAGCATGGAAATTATAAGAACGTATGGTATCAAACAAACTCGATCCCCCTTCTCTGACAAAGTTACTTCTTGGGTGGATGAAGGGAATGCTTTGGATATAGTGTATCTGGATTTCAGCAAGGCTTTTGACAAGGTCCTACATGGCCTACTCATAAACAAATTGGAGAAATGTGGGCTGGACAAAACTACTGTAAGGTACAAGTTGTAAATATAGCAATAAAACATTGTGTGTGTGTATGTATATATGCATATATAGTGGTGTTTCATTTTAATCATGGACAAAAGTGGATTTGGGGTTTTTTAATTGGAGAATTTGGGTGTTTTTTTTAAATCAGAGAATTTGGGAATTTTAAACAGAGAAAACCAGGATCCCTGGAAATTATTAAGAGATCCAAGGCAGAATGGAAGGCTGTTTCAAGTGGAGTCCCACAGGGGTCTGTCCTGGGCCTGTTGCTAGTCAACATGCTTATTAATGATTTGGAGGCTGACATAACTTGCTCAAGAAGCTTTCCTTCAGATGACATGAAACTGGAAAGGATTGTGAACACACTGAAGGATATGAGCACAATTCAGAAGAATCTTGACAGATTAGAAAGCTGGGCTGAAGCTAACAAGATAAAATTCATTGCTGACAAGGACAAAGTGCTACTACACCTCTAGAAGAATAATTCCAAATACGGGTACAAAGTGGGTGACATCTGCCTGGATGGCAGCACTATAGTCTTGGGAGTCTTGGTAGGTCACCAACTCAATATGAATCTGTAATGTGACACAGCTGCACAAAAGGAAAATGTGATTTTTGGGATGTATCAATAGAAGTATCACATACAAGACACAGGACATAATAGTGCCTCTGCTCAGCAATGGTTAGACATCATCTTGGGTATTGTACACAATTCTGGGCTCCACATCTTAAAAAGGACATAGAGAAGTTAGAGAGGGTAAAAAAATATGATAAAGGACTTGGAAAGGAAGAGGCTAAAGGAGCTAGTCATGTTCTCTTTGAGGAAAAGGCACTTAAGAAGGTACATGATTGCAGTGTTCAAATACTTGATGCGCTGCTGGAAAGAAGAGAGAAAACACCTTTTTCTCTTGCTGCAGGATGCAGACCAATAGCTTAAAGTTGCACAAAGTAAGTTTAGACTGGATTTTAGGAAAATCTTCATTGTTAGCACAGTGAGGCAGCGGAATAGACTTTATAGGGAAGTTGTGGAAGTATTCAAGAAGAGGTTGGGCAGCCACTGGTCAGGGATGATCCATGCCTGTGTTCTACTTTGGATATTTCTCATGCTTCTGGGCTTTGCTGGTTGCCACACTGGCCTGGGGGAAAAATCCCCCCCTCCCCTCCCTTCCCCTCCCCATTGCTACATGAACTTGGGGTTTTTTTAAGCCTTCCTCAAAGGCACCAGGTTTGGCTACAGCCAGGGCTGGGGAGTTTGAACAGGGTGTGCCAATGCTCTTGCTGAACCCTAAAGCCACAGCTTCCTAGCTAGAGGGTCATGTCCCCGCACCTCCTTCCCTGCTCAGCATCAGGTGATCACCATATTCGGGGTTAGGAAGGAATTTTATCCCATTGTCAGATTGGTATGGACTATGGGAGTTTTTACCTTCTTCAGTAGCAAGGGGCATGGCCCTTTTCCAGGGATCCCCTGAGCCTACATTAACAACCTTTACAGCGGCAGGACACTATGGTCTCCTTGCTTTACACATGGCAGGTTAGGGTTTTATCGTGTGTTGTGTCAGGGTTGATGCTGTAATTTTGCTGAGAGTTATGACTATAGATTTGTGTAGGATTAGGGTTACTATACATCCAAGTTTCCCTGGACATGTCCTCTTTTTGGGTTCTCCCATTTCTGTCCAGGTTTTTTTTCAGTATCAGTAAATGTCCGGGATTTTGCTTTACCTCTGCCCCAGCAAGGAGCTGCTTGGGAATGGGGACAGCAGGGGAAGGTGATTGGAGGCTAGGACATACATGCGTGAGCCTGCCAGCTGCAGGCAGGTTGTGTGTGTGTGTGTGCATGTGTGTGGGTCTGTGTGTGCCTGCCTGTGCTGGAGCTGTGCATGCTTGCTGGCACTGAGGCTGCAGCAGGCCAGGGAAAGGAGGTGGGAGGGTTCTTCATGGGCAGCAGGGCTGGAGGGGGGCAAAGGGGCTGGGGGTCAGAAGTGAGGGGTATCAGCATGGTCTGGGGGGCAGGGTACTGTGGCTTAGGAGATGATCTATGGACATCCCTTCTAGCCCTGCTTCTCTGTGATTCTAACTATCTAAAGCACTGTGGCTAAGGACAGGCATTACACATAAACCAGTTTAAATGATCAGAAACTGGTTTAAACCTGTAACAGAACAGATATTCAGTGCACATCAACCAGTTTGAAAATGGCTGAATTTTGAAATAAATTTGGTTGAACGTAATAGGAGACTTAACTGCTTTGGGTCATACTGGTTTATGTAATGTCTGTCCCAGACTCCTTCCTGTTTTAAGTTAAATCAGTGTCTCAGCATCCCAGTATGCTCCCTGGTCTGGGTGGGGCTCTCTGCTCCAGAGAGCTGGGCTGTCCCCTCCCTTCTGCTCCCTGGCTGCAGCTCTGGCAGCTCCAGCATGTACAGCAGTATCTGCGTGGCTTCCTCCTGCTCTCTTCCCCCTCCCTCCCCCCAGCTCCCCCAATTCTCTCTCCCCACTGCCTTATGCACATACCTCTCAGCATTAGCAAGCTGGCTACGGCCTATGCCATGGGAGATGGGACAAATGCAGACAGAACGCTGTCCGCTTAAGGCTCTTTGGAGCTAATCAACAGGTAGCTGGTAACATCCCTCTGTTCCTTCCTTGGAAACAGTTGTTTTAGAAGAGCTTGAACTAATGAGAGATCCTTATGTTTTGCTGATGGGGTAATAAATGTTCCCTGTGTAACTCTCTGCTGTGTAACATAATGCTGTGTAAATCCCTGCTGGCTTTCTCACTGACCAGAGAGGTGGGGAACCCCTCCCTAATCAGAGCACCCTACTGGGGCTTGGCCACACTGCCCCTCAGCTCAGCATTGTGTACGGGAAGGGAGGGCTGTTCTTGCACTCCCTCACCCCCAACCGGCTGATAGCCTGAGTCACTGCAGGCATGTGCTTGCATTTCTGGAATGAAAAGGGAATGTCTATCCACCTCCAAATTTGGTTCAAGCATTGCAGGTTAGACTAGCCTGTAAAGATTGAATCAATTCAGGCTCAGGCTTTTTAAAAGTTCATCCCTAACCCATGTGTTTAATAGAGGAACTTCCCTACTGGATTATATGCGTAGGCCAGGTAGTCTAGTATTTTGGGGATAGCAGTGCCAAGTTCTAGCTGCTTCAAAGGAAGCTTCAGGAAACCCTGCAGTATAGTGTCCTGGAATAACTAGTTGATAGGGAATTTTTTCCCCCAACCAATATTAATTTCAAACTCTAGAGGGTTCTATCCCCTTTTAGAGCAAAATCCTCATCCAACAGAAATTGAAGCAAAATTCTGATTTGTTTCCATAGCCCAGGATTTTACCCTTTGTATAGGCAGTCCTTGGACTTATGACACACTTGGTTCCTGAAAACCACGTCTTAAGTTGAAATGTTGTAACGCGGAACTGATTTTCCCATAGGAACAATGTTAAAAATGGGGGATTGGTTCCTGAACCAAGGCCCGATACCCTATTTTCACCAAAAATAACTCAGAATTTTGTACTCAATCAATTATAGATGAGTAATATAACTAAATTAATGTATTCATATTGTAATTAGCAATCATATTGATTTGGAAGAACTTATTTGAGGTGACTTTGCTGGACTTTTTGAAGGGTTCTCGGCTGGAGTCTTCTCAGGAGTCTTGGCTGCAGGATTTTTTTTCTGGAGCCTTGTCTGCTTTCTTAAAGAAAGTAACAAAGGAAGTTTGGACAGATGTTCTCCAGGGAGATGGGTGACTCAGTGAACTTGTTGTCTGGCATTGCGTGGCATTGGATCAAGTGTTGTAAAGTTGAAACTGACATCAGAAAGTCAAAACGGTGTCAATTTATAAATGTCATAAGTGCCGTTCACTGTAACTCAAAATGTCTTAAGTCAAGGACTGCCTGTATTTAAAAAAAGAAAAGAAAATTGGCAGGGGGTGCTTGCCCTAAGTCACCATGGTCATGTCTTGTTTCTGAGAGTGCCCCTCAAAGCCACCCCAAAAGGGGCCTCTAAAGCATGGGGTGGGGAAGCTGTAACTCTTCCCCTCCCTGAGACCCTGTCCTTTTGGTCCCTCACACTGGTTCTCTGTGCCCCTGACTGGGGGAGCTAGGTTCGAGTTCAGCTCCTGGGAGAGGGACCTTACGTCTTGTTGCAGAGGTCAAGTGCAGCTGGAAGTTGCAAGCAGCAAACTGACATCCCTGCTTCAAGAAAGACATTTACCACAGCAAAGGCCATCCACTGGCCTGCTGGCTCTGCTCCTTTCCAAAGGGTCGAGTGGTTCCTCTGTCCCCAATCCAGTCTACACCCCCAAAGATTGCTCCATTATTCTCTTTCAGTATACCCACTTCCAAGCCACAAAGCTGCTGCTCTGGTCTCTGCCTCCAGACTGTCTCCTTCAGACATCTTGCTTGTCCATCCCTGCTGCTTCCATTGTCCTGTATATTTCTCTCTATCTCTCTCTTGGACTTCTCCTAGGCATCACCTGAAATCCTCTCCTTTGCTGAAATGTCACCAGAGCTATTCGGGTCTCTGTAAATGGATGGACCTTCTGTCATGTAGGCCAGTGACTCTGGCTTCATTATCTATATAAGCCATTCTTTCCTTCCCTGTAAGTTAGCTAAGGTGAAACTGAGGAGTGCAATTCTATTACAACACAAATCCAGTTAACATAGAAATATTATAGTAAGCTCCACAGGCCATGACACCATGGTATCTCTGGATGGTCTTGTTGTTTCCATATATAGGTGTCTAACTCTTGAGCCCAACCCTAAGGTTACAACAGAACTAGAATTAGGGGTTCGGATCTTCCATTGCACCCAGTGATAATGAGATCCACAGGTTAATTGGGAAGGGGGGCAGTGTAATCATTGTTTCCAGTTAAGATTTTGTGTCTTTCAGTTTTTTTTAATGTCTTCTTGTCCTAGAATTATTATAACAGATGGTGAATAAAAAGTGCCGCCTTAGCACCATTCATTGTTTTGTAGACCTTTATTATGCCCTTCCTGCTTCAGCTAGATTTAATGGCCCCAGTATTTTCATTCCATCTCTTCATAGATGATTTTCATTCTTGTTACCTGTCTCTGAATCTCTTCTGTTATTGCTGTCTCTCACTAAAGACGTGATGACCAGAAGGGAACACACAGCATTCAGAGGGGGGTTACAGCATTGGCACATAATAGCACGGTCATATTTTCAGCTTTATGTTCCATGCTGTTGTTATACTTCTCTTTGTAATGAGCACTTTGCTTTTCTTTTGCTTCCTGCTGCTAACTCCATGGCATTGTCCAGCATTAAAAGAACAAGTGTTGCCAGTATGAGTAATCAAGGGCAAATACATCCACATAAATCCCATTACAGTGGCATGCACACACAAAAGGGAAAAAGTGGGTTCCTGTTCCCACTCAAGTCATGAAAGGGTAGCCAAGCTGCTTCAGTGCCATATCTTATGTTAGGGAGGGGCTGTACTACTTTATAAAGCCAGGGTAAAACAGAATATTGGAAATGATGTTTAAAACAAGTTGGATGTTTTGGGGTTTATTAAACAATTCTTACCATGCATTGATTAATTTGTATGAATCAGCTAAAAATGACTTCTGTTCTAATGTCCAAAAAGTCCCAAAAGTTGGAGCTATTACAAAAGTATGTCACAAAATCATTGAATCTCTTTGTAATGTGAAAGCCTGAGATGTGGTGTAATGTAAAGACATTTCTTTCTGATGAATAATGAGCATCAAAAGCTTTTCCTTAATTTATAAGTGTACATTACACAGAAATTTTCCATGTCCTGTTTCAGTTCTGTTGCATCTTGATTGTGGTTGACATTTTTAGGGTACAAGGAGCTATAGTTAGGAGGATGATTTTAAATTCTCTATGAGGTGCTCCAGATTGGCTCTGAATTATATGGAAGTTGCTTTCAAGTCAGATCACTATTAATTTTCCATTGCAGCTATCTGATGCAACAAGGCCAGTGATTAGTGCAGTGATGCTTTGAAAGACATAAAAGGTGGAGAAAAAAAATCAATGCTAAGAAAATGCAAAAACCAGATTGCTGTTCAGCTTTGTTTGTTTTTCCCACAGATTCATTTAAAAGTAATATCATACAAAGTTATGGCAAAACCGCCTGTCTTCATTTCTCATGAGACTCCAGGCAAGGAATATGTTGCATCACTTGAATAATTCCTTCTGATCTGGGTGCTGATTATGTGTTCTTTACAGAACAGAGGTATAACTCAGACAGAGAATTAAAGTTAAGACTTAGTGTTGGATGACAGTGCCCCTCAGAATATACTGTGTGCATTACTGGTCATCAAACCATAGAAAAGATGATGTTGTATTGGAAAAACAGCCCTAGAGAGTAATAATTCCACCTGAAGCAGTAAAAGCAATGAGTCTGGAGAATTTGCTTCTCCCTGTTATTCTGAAGAGAAAAAATGCCTGTATTTTTTTCCTTCCCTTTTGTGGGGCCCTTCCATTTAGGAGATGTCTTCACCAGGCTTGACTGTAACCTAGCAGGAGGTGTATGCTACCACAATTTAACTAGCTATAACAATATCAGTTTATAATATCCCACAATCCAAAGTCTGTTGGTTCTACAACATCACCAAACCCATTGGCGAGTCATGAGGCTGTCTGTCTGTGTCTGTACAGGTAGTTCCAATTACCACTCTACCTTTCATTTCTTTAGTCTCGCGTCTCCCATATTAAGTAAGCAAGTGCTATTATTTCCATTTTAGTGAAATTTAGAGAATGACACACCCCAATTGCAGTCGTCCCCACTCATAGCTGTAGCCAGCACCCAGTGTCTGTGGGGAGGCTTAAAAACACCCTGAACATCACTGAAGCCTGGAGGGACAGCTCTTATGACTGGAATGTGAACATAGAGGGTAACGCCGTTTCAGAAGGACACCAGTTCTTCTCCGTTGGTCAAGCCGAGATTCAAGATAGATGATCCCCTAGTTGACTATCTTCCACTTTCCATTAGAGAAAGTTGCCCCCTACACAAGTTAGGAACCAGTTGACGTTTTATGTTTGGTTTCATTGTTCTTCCAGCAAATATCTGGAAAATTGAAGTCTCCCACCAGTACCATCCTATAGCTTTTGGATAGATTTGTCATGGCTTGACAAGTGCCTTATCCAGCTCCTCTTCCTGATTAGGTGTCCTATAATAAATTGCCACCATTATATCCGGGCCACATCTTTCACCTTTCATCTTCACCCAAATGAATTCTGCTTTGCCATCCTCTTCCTCCTGAACCAGGGAACAAGTATATACATGTTTTTGACACGTGGGGCAACACTTCCACCTTTTCTCCCAACTCTGTCCTTCCAAAACAGCGTTACCCTCTATATTCACATTCCAGTCATAGGAGCCGTCCCTCCAGGCTTCAGTGATGCCTATCATATCATATAGCTCTTTTCACAGGCTGCAGCTTCCAGCTTATTTTGTTTCTTCCCCATACTTTTTGCATATGTATTCATGCATCAAATGTATTTTGCATTTTGACCTCCTTGCTTCCCTTTTATGGCATTTGTTGCAGTGCTGTAGTTCTCTGGCCCTTTCCCAGAGCTGAGTTACTTCTTCGAGTCCTTTCCCCTCTGGACTGCACGCTCTCTTACTGTGGGGTTTTGATGACTATTCCCCATGGAACCTAGTTTAAAGCCCTGCTTATTCGGTTGGCTAGATGATGCCCAAAGATGCTCTTCCCCATTCGCAGCAGACGGATCCCATCTTTGGATAGCAGCCCTCTTCCCAAGAACATCTACCCATTGTCGAAGAAGGCAAAGCCACACATCGACACCACCATCTCTACTGCTCACCCAATTGCCACCCCGTATTTATACTTCCATTCATGCTGCCTGGTGAAAAAGTCCTATATGGCCTGGATGTGAGTGGGGCTTATTTTCTGGCAGCATCCATGGGATTACACTTGAGGCCATACAGCTATAGCCACAATAGCCACATTCCTCTCTTTCTGTAGTGCAAATTAGCTGTATACCTTTGGGCTCCTTATAAAAGTACATTATAACTAAGGAAAGCTTGGGTACGAGCCTCCTGGGGCTGATCCTTATCGTTCTGACACCGCGGTAAATCGAGGCTTCTGGGTAAAAAGCCATGGGTTTATCCCAGTGGCGTGGGATCCTTATCAGAGGCCCAGGGTTTTGGCAGCTTAGAACTGGATGTATTTTAAGCTTTTTTGACTGCAGTAATAGTGCTGATTGTATTATGTCGTTCCGAAAAGACACTGATGATTTGTGTCAAAGGAGCAGCCAGCGTTCTGCTTACAGTACCTTGTTCTGCCCTGTTCTCCTGACTTTCATGTGCACTGAAACTTCAGCTGCCTCCCATATGCAAAATAGGTAGCTCGTCTGAAATTCTGCGCTCAGCACCCCTCCTCTGGCTGCTCTACATACTAATAATAAAAGCAGGAAAGAATGAAGAATTTAATATCTGTCACAGCATATTTTTACTTTCAGAAAATATTAATTGGATGCAGCTCTTTTCAGCTTAAAAGCCCATGTAGGCTGGAAAGGAATAAAACAAGTTACAGTTTTAGTCATACTTTTTACCCCTAGGCAAACTCACCATAACAGCTGCCGAAATTAAATTAGGATCTATACTTGCTTCTGGAAGCTTTCCAGCTTCTCTCTGGGTGAAACACATACTTTAATAGGACGTGATACCTGAGGTGAAAGCAAATATTTTTGCCAGGTCTAACTTTTCATAAATGCAATATGGGAAATTGCATTCTGATATTGTGGGAAAGATAGGTAACGTTTGTTCCAATATCTTTAAGTGTGTGGCAAATGTCTTCTTTAAAAGTCTGTTAAACATCATTAATAATTTGTCTTTCAAACTGAATGGCTTTGCCAATATTTTTGTTCCTCACATCTCTGCAGCCTAGAGAATGAAATTTAAAAATAGTTTTAAAAGCAGGAATTTTATTTTGAAAGGGACAAAGTTTGTTATGGGCGAAAATAAATCCCTGTACTGAAGATGACAGGAAATACAATTAGAGACAGAGATAGAGGTAAGGATTGAAGCCTGCAACTGAGTTATTAAAAATGAGTAGTTATGCTTTTGCCTCAATATTTAACTACCAAAATCCGATTTTTCAAAAGTGCCCAGTATCCAGCAGCTCTGGCTCACTGGAGCTGAATGCTCCGTCTTTCAAAAACTGGGATATTTATTTAGGAGCCTAAATTTTCGATAATTCATATGCCTTAAAGCAGGGTTGTCCAACTGGCAGCTTATGGGCCATATGCAGCCTGTAAAAGGTTAATTTGAAGCCTCTGGGCTCCCCTGTCCACCATTTCCCCTTATTGCTTTGATTGTTACTGCAGCAGGGGTCTCCAGGCTCCTCTCCCTTCTCTTCCCAGGGAGCATGGTGTAGCACAGTTTGCAGTGCCAGAGGAGCTTGCACCCAAGGAAGTGAGGTGGAATGGGCGCCCACCTGCCCACGTGGTGCAACGGTGAGAGGACTTCTTGCCTGTCTGGTATCAAAGGAGCTTGATGCTGGTGTGCTGAAGCGAGGAGGAAGTGGGGCATGGCCCCTGCTTCTGCAGGCCCCTCTCTCTGCCCCCACCTGATATGGTGTGTGGCCACTAAGAGGTTGGACATCCCTTTTTGAAGTACAAGCAAACTTTAACAAAGGGAGGGATATGGCAGAGCTCAGCAATATCATGGTTGCTCTGGGAAAAGTGACTAAGAGGAAACATATTCACTAAATCTCTTAATACAAGAACTGGGAGTCGCACAATGAAACTATCCAGTGGGAGGTGTCTAGGTATTGGGCTAGATAGACGTTTGGTCTGACCCAATATGGCCGTCCTTCTGTTCTTATGCAGAGCTTACCTAGATGGCTTTGAGGGTCAACTACTCCAGCACCATAAAGAGCAAAGCCTGCCTTTCTTCAGGGGGTTGAACTGGATGATCCTTGAGATTCCTTTCAGTCCTATGACACTATAGTCCTGCTGAATTCAATAAAATGAAATACCGTAATTTTCTTGAATATAAGAGATTTATTTACCCAGTTAGCATGGGGGGAAAAAATGTTCCTCGTCTTATATTTGTATACAAAGAAACCTCATTAAATACATTGTCTATCATTAAACTGCTGCCAAAATTAGCACGTCAATAATGGAAGCCAACTATGAAGTTGATTAAATGTTGCTGAGAATGACTACAGCACAAATGGCCCATATGAGGTAAACATGCTGATGACAACCTGCATCCTATGTGCAAGCCCCAAGTCTGATAGCCTTGGAGTTCATATACCTCCTGGTCTTGCTTGCTCCTAGCCAAAAGGCCAAGGAGCAGCAAGGGAAAAAGTGCAAAAGCAGTCCTCCATCAGCACAATAATTTATTTTTTTTGCAAAAAATTTTATTTCTAGATGTATACCTCTACTAACCTGTCTTGTGACCGATATGGTTCACTTGGCAGTCCAAAACACACCTTTATAGTTACTGTATACCTTTTTTATTCCCATTACAATAACTGAACTGTGCAGTACTATGGTATGCCCACACACCCACGTGTCCATCACCATCACTTTTACCCATTACTGCTATGCAAAGGACCACCTCAGTATCCTCTCCCCTTTCTTTACCCCCTCCCCTCAACTACTTCACCTGTTTCCAAAGTCCTTTCACTCATCATTGTACTCCTTGTCGTTGTCTCTGTCATTGTCATCATCATCGTTGTTCTCCTCGGAGGATCCAGCTCTGAACAGTGCATCTGAACTCTTCCATATGATTCCTGCCATCTCTTCCCTATCATCATCTACCATATTCCTGTAGTACCAGTGCATCTTACTCAGTCCCATTTTGATGGAGTCCTCAACAAAGGGGGTTGTGTGTCTGTTTATGAGATGGTTCCTGGTCTTCCACAGGAGAAGGATAGGTTAGTGCAACCCATCTGAATAAAATACATGGTAGGGCCCATTGTGCTTAGTCCCCCTCAGCATCGACTCTTTGAAGTCATGGTGAGCTACTCCATTGCATACATTTTTACTTCCTCTTCGCTCCTACAGCTGAGTTGTGCTTTTTTTCCCCCATTTCCAATGATTCCTTTTATGATGGTTTCTTCCCCAGCCTTAAATGTTTGGCAAACATCATCAAACGGGGCCCCAGCAGTTCACCCAGAATCCCTCTGTCACCCCCTCTCTCAGCCTGTTGTATATGATTAGTGTGGTCCTGCCCCCCCATGAAGTGGAGCCAGACCAGGTTTCCCTGCACTTCACCTGCATAAAAATTTTTAGAGGATTCCAGGACTCGTGACAAGAACACCCAGTTCTAGTCATGAGTGGGGAAGGGCGCCAATTAGCACATGGGGAACTTCTGGACATGCATACAAACTGACTAGTGTTAAATTGTGGAGTCTCCACAGCTTGAAAATGTCTGCAACAACTCCCTAAAACTGCCTATGTAGCCCATGGGCCCAAATTATTTCCCCTTCCCTTCCCTCCCCACTCTAGTCTGATGTTTATATGAGGCACTTTCAAGTGCCATGTTACAAAGATATTCAATACATTGACAGCTCTCTAAAGAAATATTAACTACTGAAAGCAAGTAGAAAGAACCTATTCCTGTGCCCAGCTCAGCCCAGGTCTCTCAGTAAGTACTCTTTAGGCCACCAATGATCCAGGCCACCATAGTTTGTGAATTACTGAAATAGTATATTCTTCATTGCCTGCCTTTTCATTGCCGATCACCAATGCTTACCTGCCATATTTCAGTATGTGAAGCATTGACGGCATTTTAGTAGAGAGGGAAGTAACACTTGCCTGTTAGAACAGGTCTGTGTAAGTGTGGAAGACCAAAAGAGTTAGTCAAAGCTTTGGAGATCTTTGAGATAAAAGACATATCTGCCGTAGACGTGTGATGTATTATCATGTATTGTTCACTGTTGTGAAAGCAATGCACCCTTTACAATAGACTTGCTACTTAACAGTGTTCTCTTTTCTTTTTCCCTTCAAATTAGATATTTATCTTTGAGAATAACATCTATTACTGTGCCCATGTGGGAAAACAAGCTATACGAGTGGTCTCCACTGGAAAGGAAAATGTTATTTTCAATGGGCTCAGCGACTGGCTGTATGAAGGTAGGACACAATATCTAGGGAAGCTGGTAGTTATGAGTCTAAATTATACTTTAGCTTTGCAGATGCAAAGGGCATGAGAGGTAAAACATTGATCTTTTCAGAGCTACAGACTACTAGTTGGGAATTCAGCTATTTTAGCATGGAACTGACTTGCTGGACTGGAAATAACGTGAAACAATGTAGGAATTGTGTTTTTTAGACCTGCTTTTCCCTTGTTCCATGGGTGATAAATCACAGGGTGTTAATGAGCGGCACTGCTTCATTATGTAATGGCACCTGCAATCACTCAGTGTTTCCATCAAACGTGCTTGTTTTTCTAATCACAAAAGATGGTGGAGAGGGGAAGGCAGGTTTCTTGTTTAAAGGGACAGAAGCTAAGAATTGCTTTATTTGGACCATTCTGGCCTTGTTGTGTCCTGAACCAGGTAGCACAAAGGAGTGGGTATAAGCACTTCATGCTTATAAAGAATTTCTCTGGCCTGAGCAAGTCCTTGGGGCAGCTATCTTCCATAGCCCATAACCCTGCAAGATCAGCAGGGTCACTCCAGCTCTTCAGAGACAGCCTCTTGGGTGTTTTGAGCAATTGTTTGCTTCCATGTAAGGCAAGCAACTACACGGTTCCCTAGTTCCCTGCACAGTTTTATTCTTTAGCCTAAACCCTCAAACAAAGTGGATCTTCTGTCCATGTTGACCTGTTGCTCACAGAAGCACCTTTCTTTAAGTCCCCAGACTTCTGAGTCTACTGCAAAGCCTGTGTCTCCTGCAGCACACTTCCTCTTCTTCAAGTGGCAGCTCTCAGGCCTTCCTGCCTAGTCTCCCTCCTGCCACGTTTCTATGGCTTCTCTCATCCCTTTATAAGGAATGCCTTCCCATTGCCGAGCTTGACCTCCTAGCTGAACAGGGCTGTCACACCCCAAGACCCTTACCCCTTCTAGGAGTTGAACATCTTGTTACTGTGTCACTACTAGCTGTTAGAGGATACGGCAGTCCCTAAGTTGCTCTACTTGTGCCAAAGCGAGGGCTGATATAAAACCACACCCAAGGAACAGGAAACTAAAAGCAATGCAGAGAGTCTGGGCTCCAGGGTCAGTGGCAGTGTTTGCTACCAGGTTATAATTGATTTTAATTTTTAAGTGATGTTGGAATACTTGCACATCATAGGACATGTCCTAGTTGATATGGCTGATGGGATGTTGCAATGTTCTAATTTAATCCATCTATTTATTTATTTATGCAGAAGGGGCAGGGTTTCCTTGTGAGACTGGGCAGGTCAAACCAAGCATACCAGTACTTGTGTTTTGTTAATAAACATCATTGAGTACATAAGGTCTTCTCACAGTGTGCCCTGTGCAGGGCAAAATGCTGACAGAAACGGTTTACCATGGCAGGGAGCTGCAAGCCAGCAGGTTAGCATGTTATGATGCCAACATTTTGCTGACAAACACATTTTAATTCAATTACCAGATTGCTCACGCTGTTGCTTAAATGACATTCTCTTGCAGGTTTGTCCTTTATAATGAACTATCTTGTTAAAGCCATGTTAATCCAGTGAGGTAATAAATGACTCTATGATTAAGTACTGTCTAAATATATCAAGACTGATTCTGCCGTCTTACATTGAGCAGGTCTTGCAATGCAATATTGGGTTATGTGCTGTATTGCTGTGATTGTGGGTTACAATCAAGCCTATAGTATCCATTTGTCATCCAGCAATTTCATTGTTATGGAATGGTCCTGCTCATGTCCTTTGTTTGCGATGCTCTCCGTGCAACAGGCCTGAGTGCAATTAACATTTCATTAAGTGTCCCATCCCCCCAAGAAGGGCAGAAAAGTGTCGGGAGCAACACCCAAGATGCAAACATTCCTTAAATTCTGTATTGAGGTTCACATCTAAACCCAGGCCCGGATCACAGAATCATAGAGAAGCAGGGCTGGAAGGCTCCTCCAGAGGTCATCTAGTCCAATCCCCTGCCTGGGGCAGGATCATCCCTGTCCAAACCATCCTATTCAAATCCATAATCTAATCTCTTCATGAAACTACTGCCAACTGTGACACAACACAAGGCATAATGCACAAGATCAGAATCGTATAGGAAAAATCTGTCTCCTGCAGGAGGCAAGGTATCCCAAAAGTCCTCCATCCCTCTGGGATCTGAGAGCAGGAGAACCAAAGAGCAGAGAACTACGTGGCTCTTAGGAACTGTGTGATCCTTGGTTCCCAGCTGGCCTCCATAAACCAGTTCTCCTTAACACTTCAGCCTTTCACTGCTCTTTGAAAACTTTGCAGTTGATTTATTGTTTTCTGTTATAGCTTTAATTTTTTTTCCCGAACCATTGAAAGTCCACAGTGTGGCTGCAGTCCTTAGTAAGTCAACAACGGCCTTAACATTGACAGGGACTCTATCAAGAGCTACAGGTTTAAGCAGCTTGCAGAGAGAGAGAGCTGGAGCAAGAAGTAGGAGTTGAGATGCAGGACCTGGGGGAGCTGGGGAGCAGGGATGGCCAGGACCGGTCTGTAGAGTGCCAGGGAAGATACTCTCATATGTCTGGGCTTAAGGGAGCCGAAGAGATCAGTAGTGCTGAAGTAGTGATCAGGGCCAGCTGAAACTAAAGAGCAGGACTAAAGACCAGTCAATGGGAGATTTGACATCAGTTCCAGTGTGGCCAGAATTTACCCTTAGCTGATGAAACGCCGCCGCTGGGGGCTCTTAAAATTAACCTGTGCCCCAGGGGACTTTCTTTCTGTAATGAAGAGCTGAGCTGCTATTTTGAACCCAAACATGCCTGAATAGGAAGCTAATTGAAATCAGGACAAAAATCTAAAGTTAACATCTCATAGTTATCCTTTACATTCTGCCTCTTTCATATTCTCCCATAGTAATGTCTCTCGCCCCATTCGCCAGCACACACAAGGCAGATGTTCAGTCTCAAATTTAGACTTGTTGCACTGCTGTCATCGCAGCCAACTATTGGGGTGGATTCTAAACATACGCAGACAACTCACTCCATCTGTGCAAGTGTAAATGCCGTCAACTACAGTGAAGGCTGCTGCAGTAGCATGAAGAATCGTAAGCGGTCTTCTCCTTTTCATTTTTATGTTCTTGTTTTTTATGTGATGTTAGCAACTGAGCTGAACCTCCCCTTGAGCCATCAGACAAGTCCCTGATATGCTTCACGGCCTGTTTAGCATTGTCCCCAGACTTTCCAAGTTTCCTGTTTAAGGAACAGAATTAAAACTAGAGGCAACGTGTATTTACGTGCAACGTGTATTTACGTGCAGGCAAAATCCCAACTGCCCTTTCTCACAGCTGTTTTACATGTTGGTCTATGCAAATTACAGTCCCAACAGTGCCACCTTTCGGTGTCACACTGCTAGGTCATTCAGCCAGCAAAGGGAACTTTTTTTTTCATGCTATATGGTTGCTTTTGCACAACAAAATAGATGCACTGCAGTATTAGTCAGTTATTTTGGGTAAATCTGGATGCAGAAGCTGACTTAGAGTGGATTTGATAAGCTTTTCATCTGTAAAAAATACAGTTATTGCAATTCAGCTTAAATTTTTGCTTTCAAAAATCCGTTAAAGGGAAGAAACTTTCTTCAAGGTACTTATGCTGAACCGTTGGCTCTAGATAATGTAGTGCAAAACATTTCCAATCAATCAGAGTTGATAAAGCAGTTTAATCTACTTAGCCCATGTAGCTGGAAGGTTGTAGGCTGATGCGTAGATTACGGTAACATGAAAGGCTGGATTAAACATGGCTTTTATTAAGCTAAAATAAACATTTGCAGTACTTTTGTGTAGGCTGCGTTAACATTTTCACCGCCATGTCCTTTACAACCATAGCCAGAAAATAAAGTAATAACATGCGAAAGAGAACAGATTGACAGATAACTTTTGTTGCATTCCTGGTTGCAGTTTTGAGGCTACAAACAAGCTAAGCACTGGAATTAATAGCTGCTCTGGAAGAGTTTTGTGTTTGCTACTGTGCTGTGTGCCCACTGTCAATTTTTGATCAGCGTTGCAGGAAAATTTTGTAAATACACATCAGTCTACTACAAGGTGATGTCAGAGTAATAGACTGCTCCTAGAACAGCTTTACATTTCAGTCCAAATTTAATGGATTTTGGAGTGTATTGCATTCATGTTTTCTTTTATAACAGTCCCTGACAGTACTACTCAGTTGCAGATGCCGGCTGCTTCCCTAGTACAGAGATGATTGAGCTAATGGACTCTGCTACAGGCTTTCAGAAGGTTGCAACCTTCTTGTTCCTCAGCTACACCTCTTAGAAAAAGCAAGTTTACCATTTCCCTACCTCAGTTGTGACACTAAGGGATGTATTAATGTTCCTGAGGTTAGCTGTAAGTAGTACAGAAAGGCCTGCATGCTACTTTAGGATCTATGAAGTCACCACAAACTGGCCAAATACCATTATCCAGGCCTCTTTCACAAAGTATCGGAGAAGTACCTCTGTGGCACTGTATTGTTATAAACTTATTACTTAACCTCCTTTTAAACAGTCTCTCTCCCTTGTGCTCCCTGGCTTGGGAGTTGCATGATGCTGTTCACTGGAAAAGCGTTCTCCTGCTGCTTGGAGAAAGAGAGGGGATGGGAAAAGGCTGGCTGATGTGATGTGACCTTCATTCATTTCTTGACTTTTCTTTGCAGTGTGGAAAAGGCCTCTTATTTAGGCCCTCATTTATGTTTGGTCTACCCAATTTATATACTGTGGAACTAAGATGTTCCTTTTTTCTTTGGTTTATCCATTTCCTTGGACAAAAAGAGCAATGCCTGATAGAGTGACGGGCAGTCCTCCAAGAGCTGCTTTATGTGGTGTCTTTGGTAGGACAAGCTCTTTTTGATTTTCCAGCCTCTTTAATTTCCAGAGGGATGAGTTGCATGCACAGAGAGTTGCTTCCCCGTCTGGTGTCACTGCCAAGGGGAGTGCTCAGGCTGTGAGTTGACCCGCGTGTCCGTGTAGGTCATTCCCAGACTGACATCCTGGCAAACAGACAAACATGTGTTGGCTTAACTTTAAAGCTAATCTCAATTCTCTGGCTGTAACACTAGGATCTGTCTGTCCATCCTAAATATGAGGAAGGGAAGACCAGTGTCTTTGCAGCAATAGCAGCTTAATCATAAAAACATTTCTAGAATAAGAGGTATTTGTATCCATGGCTTTCAGTTGATTTTCCCTTTTCTTTGTTCAGTCCAACACACAGCAAGAGCATTGTATTTTATTTTTGGCTACCAAGATACACAGCAAGAGGAGAAATGAAGAGGGATTATTGTACTCAGCAGTGACCTTTACCTCCTCTTAATCCTCATTTTGTCTGCACTGTATGTTGTTGTTGTTAGATACTGTAATGTGACTTTGCAGTGACACCTGGTGGGAGAGGCCAGGATGTCATCTTCATGAGAACCACATATCTTTGTACCTACAGAAAGGTTGCTGCAAGGTCTCATTAAAGAATCTCAATTTCTGGCCTCAAACCTTTCTGTGCAACTCCCATTGAGTTGTGGGAAGTGCATATGCACGACTGATAGCAGATGCATGCCAAGAGAAAGTAATAACACAAGAAAGTCCCTCTCCCTACCTTTATCAACATCTTAACAAAATTAGGGAGTATGCTTAGAGCACATAAAGTTGTTCCAATGATGCAGCACTTCATAATACCTGCCATGTTAACAGCATTTATTTGTGGCAGTAATATTTATCCTTTTAGTATTTCAAGCAACTGAAGCAGATATTTTTTCTGAGGTTTCGACTAGCGTTACTGAAAGTAATAAGAGAATAGTCTTGTAATGATCTTGATATTGGCAGCATGATAAATACAGGAAATACTCTGTATTGATTTTTTTTAACCTTAAAATATTAGAGCTGTACCCCTGCTTCCCTGCAACTGAATTTCCATGGCCAAATTATGCACAAAGTTGAAGAAAGACCAAGCACAACTACAAGGGGGAGTAATGACTCTTGAAGTTGTTACTGGGTGTCACCAAAGAATGAAAATGGGCACCCTAATATTTCATACAGGAGTGACAGCTGTGCCAAATTAATAGTAACACCCAAAGTGTGACAGAGCAGGTGAAAGAAAGAAAATGACCCTGAGTCTTGGATGAATTTCCTGAAATTGTTCAGATGAATTATTCCTCTAGGGTGTGACTGTCAAAAGTGTGAGACCAATTGTAGCCAGTTCTCCAGACATGAGGATGACACAGCCCCTGTGGTACTGTGAGATGATCCTAGCTGAAGGATTATCTTAGTCTCTCTCATCCCTCAATGCTAAGGAATGGCAAGTTTTTTGAATACCTCAGTTGCTTTCCTCATCCAGAGCTCTCTTTAGGGGTATGGGAGAAATAAAAGCTATACAGCTCTTCATGTGGCACAAGAAAGAAATGGAAACAGGTTCTTTAGCTTGGTGCTTTGAAGTATCCCTAAGCGTCATGCCACACAGGATCTCATATCTGGAAACCACCAGACTGCAAGGGATTTGATATCTTGTGAATGAGGTGGTTTGTCATATTTGTCCTAATAGACTCATAGATTGTACAGCTGGAAGGGACCTTGGAAGATCATCGGGTCCAACCCCCTGCACCAGGCAATTAATTCATTGTAGTTTCTCTGGACTTCAAAGCAGTTTCCCTAATGTTTATGTCTGGTAGGTCACGAAAGGGTGCAGGATAAATGTAGCACAGACTGAGTGATATTCTGATAATTGTGAAATGCAGATTTTTCCTTTTGCATCTTGCTCAAACACAGGCCCAGCGCTAGTTTTATGCCATTTCAGTAGGATCTTAGGAAAGCAGGGCTGAAAGGGACCAGCCTTTTGCTCAAGATAGGAACATTCCCTGACCGAACCATCCCAGAGAGAGGTGGTAGCTAGCCGTGTTAATCTGATGTCAAGCAGAAGACAGGGTAGGTATGCACCATCTAGACTATCAGAACAAGATTTCTATAGAGCACAAGCTTTTATGAACTTGACTTTATTTCATCAGATGTCAGGGTGCTGTGAAAATACAGCATCTAGTCAGCCATGCCAATGAAGTGACACAGGGCACGTCTACATTTTCATTAATGCACCGTAGTTACTGCGCATTTAGTTTAGTGCTTGCTTAATGAAGTACTAACTAAATGTGCAGTAACTATAGTTATTGCGCAGTGGTGCCGGCACATGTTTTTTTGCGATGCTTACTGCGCAGTAGCCTAATAAGACTGTGCAGTAGCATATTAGCAAGGTTTTTGACTGGCACACTACTGAGCAGTATTATTAAGTTACTGAGCAGTAAGCCTCTTGTGTGGACACACCCACCATAAGATAACTCACCTTTAGTAACGCTTTAGTCATCCAGTGAATTATATGCAGGGTAAGATGCTAGAAAATGTGAAAGTGTATTCACATCTCGCCTTTCCTGTTAACAGCACGGTGGCAATGACAGATTATTTCTCACTTTAACCATGTGGTTGACACAATTGTCTCCACTGTAAAGAATTCTGTTCCAGCGACGACTGATAGGATTTGGGACAGTTTAACCAAAGTGTTGTGAAAAATATTGTTGTTAGAGGAAAAGGCAACACATTGAAAATTTTCATCCAGTCCCACAAGCACAGGTTCTCAATGGTTTAGGAAGGACCTCATTAACCTTAATGCATTGGGTGAGCTTCATTTACCTTGCTGAGGTATACCTTTATAAATGGCATTAGGTAGGTAGATAGGTGTCTTGCCCTTTTCAGCCTGTGAAGGCTGCCTGGGCTATCTATATACCAATGGACATGGTGAATGCCTGCTTGAAAGACAGCAAGCTCCTCAAGTCTTTTAAATATTGCTGTTATATATCCGGTTCCAGACAGCTCTGCACAGTAGCAAGCTTGCCAGCCCAGTCTTTAACCTTCCCTTTCTGCAGAAGGTCATTTGAAAAGTAGTGCTAGCCAATTCAAACACCTGTCAACCTCTAATTTTTGGATTCCTATCATTTAGGCTTCAGAACAGCTTTTTGGAATGAAAACAGCATTATTTACTGTGGTCAGTGATCTCCTAAGAGCAAGGGCAGGGGCGAGATATCACTGCTGATCTGTCAGCAGAGCTCAGTCAGCTCTCAGTCAAGCGGTGTTCAACTAAGTTCAGTGTATTAGGTTGAAGCAGCCCATTTTTATCTGTCAGTGACATGTTAAAGTTAGGACTCTTCCCCCAAACTGCGAGCGCTGAACTACTATCAGCATGATTCTGATGTCCCTAACCTTAATATTTTTTCAATTCCTATGAGAAGAATTGTGTTTTCCATTTTTTTCCCCCCCGTAGTAGACAGATGCATCCTAGTCCAAAGGTAGGCAGCAATACAGATATGGCACCAATATCATGCCTTACTTCCACGTCAGGCTTTCTACTGCCTGCCTGTTCGCTTTGGTTGAAATTCACAGTGAAGAATGCAATCTATAAAAGCACCTTCTACTGTGTGGCCAATTATGGCGACTACTTCAGAAGCAACATTTAAAAAAAATCTCTTGAGTGCAGCTCGGGGGAATCAGGGTACGTTGTGAAAGGCAGATCTTTCTGTATGAACTCCTTTTCCTCCAAAAATAACCTGAGCCTCAGCTTGGCTGCCTTCCCATTTGAGCCCTCCTACTCAGCCTGCTAGATGCTCTTCCCAACTTCATGGAAAATTTGTCTGCTACTGCAGAGAGTTGTGGAGCATCTGCCCTTTGTTCTTGTGATATTTAGTTCTTTATAAATGACTTGCGCTTTACCTAGGCTGCATAGTGATGGGTGCTTCTTTAGTTGCACCAATTTGAGAAGATGCATTTGGTACGTGATCAGACAGATCATTGTAATTATTAAACATGCATCATGATACGGAGATCTGATACATCTCAGAGACAAGAGACCAAATTCTTTTCGATTTTATCCATGTAAATACAGAATAATTCCTTTAGCCTCAATGATGTTACTCTGGATCTATAGTAGTATAACAGAACACAGAATTTAGCCCAAGCTCTGATCAATAGTTCCTTTTCAGAAGTATTGCACTGCATTTACTTTGCCTGTAATGAAGTTAGCTCCTGGTTTACAAGTGAGAGAAAAATTGAACATGCTATACTTGTAGCTAGTAAGTAGTTAACCACCGTGAGCCTAAGCATGTAGACACTTGAAAGGTATGAATATCTCATAGTCAAAAATATATTCTTTAAAAACATAATTGGTATTGCACATGACCAGTTGGGGTTTCAGCTTGATTAAAACTTCTTAATACTTTTGTATTTACGTAATTTCCATTATCCCCGGCTTAAGTACTGCATATGGCATCTGTGTCTTGCTTTTTTATTACATTTTTATTAGTAAAATGATACACTAGGCTATTTAAATAATGCAAGCTAGATCCCATTCTCTGTTGAATTAGCTGAAGTCAGAATGGCTACAGGAAGGGCAGTGGGGCTGGGTGGCTTTCTCCCAGCGCAGGTGAAAGGATATGATTCTGAAGTTGCAATACTGAAGGTGAAAGCTCCCTATTCCCAGGCTTATGTCTTAAATGTACATTATTCTTGGAAAACATTTATGAATGTTACATGCCACCTTGTGGCAAACTCACTCAATTTTAAGGATTGCATTTTTCCCCCTGCAAAGTAACAGCCGTGATTTGATCTGTTTGCAGTAAAGCAAAAAAAAAAAAAGAAGAATCATGCCCCATGTTGACCAGACATCTAATCTTTTCGTTTTTAATTTACGACACATGGCACCAATATGTCATAAGATTTAAAATGAAAAATGCTGTCTGGTCCACTTGACTTTCTTTTTGTCTGTATATTGATTCTTTTTCTTTTTTTTTAAACAAGTTTCAATCAAACCTCTCTCCAGGACTGTGTGGGCAGTGAACATGATGCCTAACTATGAAATAAATCATGTTAAGTCATTTCTGTGTTGAAGGTTTTAGGCTTGTTTAATGTGTAAGAAGAAAGACTGACATAACATTATGATAGACTTGTGCACTGAGGGAAAGGGCAAAAAAAATTGTTTAATCTGCAACAAAGGTATAGGTTAAATATTAGGGAAAAAAGTGTGCTAAGTGTTAGGGTGGTGAAAAAGCGGAGCAAGTTGGGGATACTGTGGATCCCCTTCACTTCGGGTTTTTAAGGACCGACTAGACAAGGGCTCTCCAAATGATGGCCCACAAACTGCATGTGGTCCTTGAGAGGTTAACATGAGCCCCTGGGCATCTACCCAGGGCCACTGCCCCTTACTCCAGCTGCAGTAACTCCCACCTTCCTCCCCGGACTTCTGCTGCTGACCCAGCCTCAGGGGTGGGGTGAAGGGGAGCAGCATGATACAATCCATGGTGCCAGGTGAGCTGGCAGCCCAGAGCACCCCTGAGACATGATGCCACAGGGGAGCCCACAAGGAGCTGCAGGTGAGGTGGGTGCTGTATGGGATGCTTGCCTACCCACATGGTGCAGTGAGGTGGGAGAGCACCTACCCACACATGTGGTGGACAGTGTAGGGGACCATGGCCCCCACTGGTGCAGCCTGTGGGCTGTGTGGCCTCTGGCCTCTGAGCAGTTGGACAGCCCTGAAATGAACACAAATCTGTCAGAGATTAACTAGATAGACTTGATCCTTCATTGCAGGGCATCGGACTACATCGTGGGCACTCAACCACCAGCCAGCAGGCCAAATGCAGCCCATGGAGCCATTGCATCTGGCCTGCAGGGCTCTCCACAGGTTGGGAAATTTGGTGTCGGGGAGTGGTGACCACTAATATGACCACGCTTCCCCATGCCAAATCCTTAAACCCCGAGCTGCGTGTGACTGGTTGGGACCGGGCCAGGCTGAGACCCCTTCCCCTGCTGGGTCAGGCCACACCCCCTCCCCCTCTCCCTGCTGCTGTATGGGGGCAGGGCTATGCCTTCTCCCCGCCATGGGGCTGAGTTGGAGCCACACCTTCTTTTCCCTGCAGGGCGGAGCCATGCCCTCTTCCTCATGCTGTGGGGGTGGGTCAAGCTACTTTGGGGCTGGATAGCCCCCTGCTCTCCTCCATGTGACTGGATGGTCCCTACACCGAGTGCCAGATTGGGACCACTGGCCGTACCTGGCCTGCAGTCCAACCAGATACTGTCCTTCTAGTTTCCTGGGGAAAAAGGTTCAGCACCACTGAACTAGATGATCTTAGAACAGGGATGGGCAATTATTTTGGCTGGAGGGCCACTTATTGAGTTTTGAGGACCTATCTAGGGCCACATCCATCCTGTCTGTCTGTCTCCTCTCCTCTCCCTTTCTTCCCCTCCTTCCCTCCCTCCTCTTTCTTCTCTCCCTCCAGAACCTGGCCAAATCTGTAGTTTTCCAGGACCCCAACCCTTAGTTGTGGACCCAGACAGAAATCCTCATGAGGGAGACAAGGAGTGGGAGACAGACAGAGAGAAGAGAAAGGACAGTGAGACTCTGCTGCCCGGCCGGCACAACAACAGCTTCTGCCTGGGTCCACTGCTGATGCCACTGTCAGGTTCTGGGTTGGGGCTCTGGGAAAGAGCTCCCACCATGCTACAAGGGCAGTGGATCAGCAGTGGACATCACCAGCAGGTTCTGCATCTGGTTCCTGAACCTACTGGTGGAGTCCAGCACTGACACTGCCACCCGCCCACTGTGGCGAAAGCCTTGCCCACGTCCAGTCTGATGCCTGATGCTGCTGGGTGGAAGTGGTCCCACCTGCCCACCCAGCACCATGCGGCAGCTGGAGCTGCCGGCCACCTGTGGGCCAGTTCCATTGACTTGGTGGCCATCCACCCACAGGACAGGTTGAATCTATTGGCAGGCCGAAGCCAGCCTGTGGGTTGTATTTTGCCCATCCCTGTCTTCAGACGTCCCCTCCAGCCTTATGTTTCTATTACTGTATTTTCTTACATACAACATGCACTTTTCCTAAAATCCTGCTGCTGCACATTGTGGTGTGCATTATAACCAAGGCACAGTACTTTCTGTTGATTAAGTCTCCGCCAAGGGAAAGTGAAATAAAACTTCATGTGCTATGTACAGAGCTCCTGAGCTACTTTATGGACACTTACCCTTTCCCTGCTGGAAGAGGCTCTCAAGGGAAGATCCTTTTTTTCTGCATCCTGCCTTTCAAAAACAAGATATATATTATATATAGGGTATGTTATATGCAAGAAAACATCGGGTTTTATTTATTTAATGGCTTCCTCTGTGGTCTTTGCAATTGGAGTCATGATAACTCAATTACAAATTATGCCCCTATTAAAACTTTTAAAGTTTTAAAGGTAGATTATCTATATAAATGCCATATACACATGTATATTCAGTCATAGGTTAAATACTTATGCTTTTCCTAATCAAGGCATGGGAAAAATGGTAGGGTATAAAGGTTTTATCATAAGTTTATCATGGCCTCATTATTCCCCCAAAGGGAAGCCATAATTTTACTTAACCCTAATGAGGGTTTTCCATCAACTTCTCTACTGAACGCTGAAAGATATTAAGCTGGGTGCTATAATAAAGGAGCAATTGAAATGTTAAATGCAACTCCAGACATCTAAAATGGCTACCCTTATTAGACTCTGTGAATAATACCATAGATTTAGTATCAAGAGTAATTGTAACATATTAGTATTCGGTGTAGTGGTGCTGTCAGAGTGCCGACAAGGCTATTTTGTGATGGTAAAAATCCAGTGGTCATTAAACAAAACCGCCATCAGGCTGAACGGTCTGCTCTCATTGTTCCTGCGTTCCTTGGCCCAAAGAACACGTTTATGCTGTAAAAGCAGAGAGAAATGTGCTGTAACCAAATTAAACAGGTGAAGCTTATACGTGAGAGCGAGGAAAATTCTGCTGAGAAAGGTGAATCTTCTCAGAGAACTGACCGGTCCTTTTGTACTGCAGAGGCAGTAAAATCAAAAGGACCCACAGAAAGTATGATGAGAGTTGAAAAATAAAATCAATCCACCCATGGTTTAGACTATGGATATAAGCTTATATCAGTACACTTGCTCCCTTAAAGAACTCTACAGAGTTTAGGAAGCTTGACGTTTCCCGAATCACATATCTATCAGAAAGCATTTGTAGGTCAAAAAGGGACTGAGAGGGGAAAAAACAGAGGTGACATCAACTGATGCCATTCAAGGAGCAGAATTACTGTTGTGTGTAGTCTGGGATTCAAGAGTGGCCCTACAAAGCTGAAATCAACTTATTCCTCCCATTGATTTGGCAGGAAGTTAAAATTTTATATAAGGAAAGTGACCTTCAAAGATTGCTCTCCATATTCCTTGTGTTTGGCATTATATGGGATAGTGTAGCTGGCACACAGGTTACATGGAAATCAATGAACAGTTTTACTCCTAAACTTCTCTTCTGTACAGTCTAAGAAGATGTACAATAGAGGAGTGGAAACGGCTGAGAAGTATGAATCATATAGAGAATGTGTAGTATTCAAACGGAGATAAATGAAAGAGTAGATAAACTAATTTGTTTGTATGGGAACTATGAAGTACCAGGTCATAGAGGTGATTCAGTACTCTACAACTGGCCCGGAAAAACTGTTCTGGGTTCCCAAATTCTTGGAGCAGGATCTTACTGAACACCAGCTGTTGATGCAGAGAGATAAAGCATCCTGGGACTGTATAACTCTCAGCATTCAATTAGGCTTATATCACTATAACTTCTATATAGCAAAGTTTCCACATCAACCGTTTTCCAGTTGTCAGTGGATATGAGTCTATAAAGGACACCAGTGGGAAGCTTTGTTGATGTTTAATAAAGATTGGAAAAAATGAAGAAAACACATTGTAGAGGCTCTCTTAAAAATTCTAACCCAGTTTTAGACCATGTCTATTTTATCTGAATGGCTTCAATAAGATAGAAGTGACACAGTACGCGCAGGTTGTCCTCAGGCATACCGAATGTCTATAAACATAAACACCTTAACTGATACCATATAAGGTGGGTCTGTATTAGGGTGTGCGAAGCAGGCCCTGTTCGATTTGGATTCAGATTTGGCACAAATCAGGGACAGTGATTCGATTCAGCTGAATCTGAAGATTTGATGCTGATTCGGAGAATCAGCGATTTGGGCATAAACACAGCTTTCAAAGTTTCTTCTCCGTACCTTGAGGTAGCAGGCATGGCTCGTGATCACTGTGATGCTGGGGCGCAGGGAGCATCCCACAGGAGCGGGGGGGGGGGGGGGGGCCCGCCATGTGGCCGGCCGGGAACCGGGGAGAGGCCTGTAAGTAAATTTTGCCCAATACCAGGTCAGCCGCTGCGCAAGCTGGGGAGCCCCCCAGGCTCCTGGGGGCCCCATATTGCACCCCACC
>JAGPOW010000261.1:249955388-250023320 GCA_030014935.1 Caiman crocodilus | reverse complement strand
CTGGAAGTGGGCCAAAAGTACTTCCAGTCCTCTTCCAGGTTCACTGCCGAGCACATGGAGGGGGGGGGGGGGGCCCCCCCGCCCCCCCCGCGGGGCGGGGCGGGCGGCCCCCGCCCCCCCGCCCGACCCCCCCGCGGCCCCCCCCCCCCCCCCCCCCCCCCCCCCCCCCGCCCCCCCCCCCCCCCCCCTCCATGTGCTCGGCAGTGAACCTGGAAGAGGACTGGAAGTACTTTTGGCCCACTTCCAGGTCTGCTGCTGAGCATGCTGGGGAGCCCCCCATGCTCCTGTGGGACACATGATGCACCCCAGCATTGCAGCATCGATGAGCCACCTGCTATCTAGAGATATGTAGAAAAAACATTTAAAGCTGTGTCTATATCCAAATTGCCGAATCTTTCCAAATCTCTCCAAATTGATTTGGAGGGTTCCGATTCGATTCAGAGAGATTAAAGGGTCCTCTGATTCGATTCAAATTTGGAGATTCAGCTGCCAAATCTCCACCAAATTGAATCAGGGACCGAAACTTTGCACAGTCCTAGTCTCTATCTACTGTGTGTCACCAGAGTGGTGCCAAGCTTCCAGAGTGTAATGGGCAATCTGATCCAAGAAGCACACAGGTATCCACTATCTGTCACCCTGGATACCAAAAATAGCCAACACCATCATCAATAGAAGCCAACCTTAAAGCCTCTGCTCTAAAATACCATATTTACTCATATACCACAAGCACCTTCTCCCCAAAATATAGCCCTACAAAATTGGGGTGTTTGTCTCAAGTAGAGACGCTGGTTTCTATGCCAGAATAGGAGCATGGGGATGTTGTGATGGTTGCCAAGGGTTCTGCTTTTCTCTCCACTCTCTGGCTGGAGCAGCCAAAAACTGCTGGCACTTTGGCAGTGCCTATGACAGTTAAAGTTTGAGCTTGTGCCTGAAGCAGACAACAAGCTTGCTGAGGGTGAGAAAGCTGCTGTATGTGGTCAGCTTTCAGCTGTGGCTGTGGAAAAATCTCTTTTTCTACATTTGCATTCCCAAAGCAGCATGTCTTATTTGGGGGCACATGACATGCTAAAAAATAAGATGTTTGAATGGCTGCTATCATAACTTGGATATTTAGTCTCTGTACAACATCCATGATGGTGAATCCTTCAGATAAGTTGCAATTTTCTTGGGCTGTGTGGGAGTGGTTTTATTGTCCAGGGATAAAAAGCCTGATTCTGACATGAGTCCAGCAGCTCCCAGAGTTAAGTGATGTTGCAGAACATTTAAACTGATTCTGTAACACTTGCCTGAGACTGCAAACAACCTCCAGCCAAGGGATAGCAATCAGCTGCAGAGCATACCTTTGAGGAATATTTTCCTGGCTCTGCTGGCAGGAAGAAGATGGGGAAAGGATAGCTTTGCTGCTATTCTTAACAAACATACTCCCTCAGATCGGATGATGACCCATTTGGAACACAATTAGGGCCTTAGATTGTGTTGATCGAATTGTGTAGTGTGATATCTTGGTGCACAACAACCAATAAATCTTTCGGATCATGCTCCTTCATTCAGGATGGAAGCAGTGGTCTCTTGGTCCTTGGTGAACACGTTGTTCCTGATGCACCTGCTGAACAAACTCAACGCAAAGTAAGAGACTTGGGGTATAATCTAGTGCAGGGCTGTCCAATTTCTGGGCAGCTGAGGATCACATGCCACAAAGGCCATAGACTTGAGGGCTTTGTGTAGCTCAAGCCACAAACCTAGGGGCCTTATGCCACTGTAGGTGGCCTGGCTCCCCCACTTTTCTGGTTGCACATGCCACATGGGCAATACCCCATGCACAGCACAGCACAGAGAACAGACAGCCTAGCTCCTACGTTGCTGTCTCAGGCTCTCCAACCCCCTCCTGGCCATTGAGGCAGAAACAACGGTGTGGGTGGGAGTGGTGGCCAGGCAAGAGCCCAACCCTTCAGGAGCTGCATGCAGCTCATAGGTTACTGGCTAGACAGCCCTGATCTAGTGGAATATACAGTAATATCCAATCCCAAGCAATCTGGATACCAAAATTGGTATTCAATTGTACTTGAATTGGGGAAGCTACTTGAACATCTCTTTGAATAGAACAAATAGCACTTTAGTGCAACAACCCGGGATGGAGGGATTTTCCATTTACCTTCACACTGGTGCACAAGATAGCTGAAAGTATAGTTGCCCTTCGTACAAGAGGTTACTAGATTTAACATGAAGAAAATCAGGCAGTCAAGTAAATCTGCCCGGCCATCTGAATTTAGAATCTCCAATGAATGACCAAACAAATGTCGCTACTTGGGCAGCTAGACTTTATTTTCCTGGAAGGGAAAACTTCCAGTTGATACATGAGGCCTTCTGAATGGTTGCATGCTTTCAAAAAGCAATTGTAAAGGTGTTATAATAAGCCTATCAGTGCCTCAGGCACTATAATAAATTCTAAATATCTATACATTTGGTGTTTGATTTTGGATTTTTTATCACAGAAACCCAGCAGCAGCAGGCACAACTCCGTGCCCCTGACCCCACTGCTTTTGGGAGGGCAGAGGGCACCTTGCCATGGTGGTATGGGGCTCCTGGCAGTGGCACCAATCTTTCCTGCCCCACACTGCCCTGCCACGTTGGGTCCCGCCCACTGGGCTGCAGCAGCCTCCAGGGCAAGAGCAGCAGGGCTGGGAGTCCCAAGCCCTCAGCCACCAGCCTGCATCTGCCCCCACCCTATGCACAAATCTGGGGGGCATGTGCTCCCCCACACCTCCCCTGGAAGTGTGTGCAGCGGCAGGGAGCAAGCCCCCATACTACCCTCTAGACAAGCTGCCCCATGGCTCCAGCTCACTCCTCACACACTGCCCTGGCTGGGCAGCGGCCTCAGCCCTGCCCAACTCCCTCCCTCCCTTCCTCCCTCACTATGGGGGCCTCAATTTCCCCCCTCCACCCTGTGGTGAATGGAAAACCCAGATCCTTGCTTATCAAACATCATTATGCATTTTTTCAAAATATGCTAAGGCTAATGAACTACTAATTGAAAAATGTGTAGGAGAGTAGAAGCTATGCAACCTAATTTGTAGAGTCCTATACAAAAAACAATTTGATTCCCTGGAGAGAAATGTAGGTACAACATTATTAGGATGAGAAAGACCCTTGGATTCAGGGTGGCTAATAAAATTGGAACCAGCCACATAATGGGTTTGGCTAGACTATCTTGTTTCACAAAGACAAATTGAGCACTTAACCTTTCCTAAGCATTGTAATCACAATGTAGAAAACAATCGTTGATGTTAAGAACCAGTTAACATTCTTGTCCTTCCTCAAGGCACCGTTTTTGACAAAGTGATATTTAACAGAGAAGAAAATGTACCGGCATCACTAAGATATGTTGATATTTCAGGTAAAATTTCCGAAAGCAGCCAAGTAATTTAGGAGTTTAAGTTCCTCTTTTGGGAATGAGTCTATGCACTCAGGACCCTAATTCTCTTTGGAAATTAATGGGACTTTCTTAAGCTCCTTAGGCTTCATACAGACATGTAGTTTCTCTGGGGAGTCACTGCTGTCCCAAGAGAAATCACAAGTCTACACATGTCCAGCATTTTTCTCCCAGTGTAAAAATAGCCATTTCAGAAGAAAAATACTTGGGAACGACTGAGGCTAAATTTCATCTAGGAGAGTTTCTCTTAGGACAGTGAATGTCTATATATGCTGTTAGTCACTTAGATGCTTTTGAAAAAGTTATCTGTCTCCATTGAAAGCCAGATTCAACAACCCAGTGGATTTGTCTGCGCTACAGGCAGCAGTGCTAAGCAGAGGAACCTAACCCTTCTAATTATGGTGCTGAAAGCAGGCTATCCATGGCCAATTTCAGATGTTTGAGGCTCACTTTGTCATTTCTCCCTTGACATACCCAATGATATTGTACTCATATCCTACTTCCTGGGATGAGATACTACTAAGCTTGATAATTATGGGTATAATAATCTGTAGTTAATGCAGCAATCCCTGGATGAAAGCTACTATCAAAGTATCAAAATGACATTATTTGTTGCTATTTACTTCATAGACCTTAAAAAAAATCTCTGAACTGTGCATTATAAAGTGCTCTTTCGTGAAAGATTTATGGATGTTGATGTATGTGGGGAGTGTTGCCACTGGATTTATGACCCAGATACCTTCTGGGTGGACCCAAACCCTCAAACTGGCCATGACTTCTCCATTTGATAATAGGCAAATTTTATTGATACACAGTGATAGCAGTTAAGACTAATGCAAATAGTTCTGTAACTACCAGTCCTGGATCTGTCACAGAGAAAAGGTATGTCTGGACAGTACCTGAGCTTCACCCAGAGGTTCTTTCTTGAATGTCAGATCTTGGCAGCCTGGAGGTTAAGGGCCGAGCCCCCTCCCCCCAAGGCAAAATGGACAGAGGGCACAGCACCAACCTATCTTGAGGACCCTTTGCTGCTCTGAAATCCCTCCTTTTGTATCCTTTCTTCCCTCTGATGAATCGTCATCTCTGGGCATTGTTGCCTGGCCTCCCTGTAGTCATCATACTGTCCACATTCTGTCTTGTCAGAATATCCGTTCGTTCCCCAAACCCATCACATGCACACAGTTTAATCTGGTTATTTTCTGGGCCTCCTAATTTGATCTGTCCACCAAAGTCAGAAATCCCAAGGGCTCTGCAGTTTGGCAGTGTGACTGAATGCTAATGCTGCAGAGGCCCTTATCTCTGTTTGGGTACGCCGTTCATGTTATGGAACAGTGTGGTACATGTCTTCAATTTCCCAGCCTATGTGTCTGCTGTCTTCAGACGTAGTGGGCCTTGAAAGAAACTTTGTCACAAACAGGCTTTTAGAAATTGATTAACCCTTGCCGTTGCCCTTGACCATCGTTCTAATGCAGTATACTTTACCTACAAGACAATTCCCAAAAGCAAACCTGTAAATACCATTATCTAGCCATCAGGAAGTATTGTGCTGTGTTTAGTGCCCAACACAGTCTACAGCAATATATATTTTTATCGACCTATAGTCACTGTGCTTCAGACAAGACTACTTTGTGCTTGTGTTATTATAGTGGCCGTATTGAATACAGCTACATCCACCAGTTTCTTTACCCTCTTATCCAAGGGTGAAAATAAAGTAAACATGTATCACGCACTGGTAAGGATCTAGGCCTAGGCCATACAAGGGTGTAACACTCTCCCATTAACAGCCGACTATTTCTATTTGATATTCATGCCCGGAAGGAAATGTGTCAGAGAAGAGAGTGGACACAAAGCTAATACATTATAATCCTGTTTATACTTTAGGCCCGAGGTAAAATTGTACAGTATAATGCAATCCTGCCAAAATTTTACTTGACATCGTATATGTTCTGTAGGGTATAAAACCTTAATGCAGGGTACGAGCTTCTTCCTTCTCAATGCTTATTTGCCATTATAAACTATGCAGTTCAGAAAGCAATGTCTTTAAGAAAAAAAATTATAAATGTTCTCGTTCAGTACTAGGGTAACTCGGGCAATTATCCTTTACCTCAATCACATGATAGAAGTCAGGAGAGTAGAGTCCAGGACAAGAGTGGGGGTAGACATCACATGGACATCTGTCCAGATCCCAGGAAGGGAGGAGAGAAAATGGCCAGGATGGTGCTGGTGGGGAGAGGGAGGGAGGGAGTAGCAGAAGAAGCTGTGGAGAGTATTTCAGCCGTTACCTAGACAGGAGCAGAGGCAGAAGGGAGCGCAGGCATTGTATCCCAACAGAGCCCTGATTCACTGTGTTTCTCAGCATTTTGCACTGATGAAGCTTCCCTGTGAGTTGACTCCACAGCCAGCAATGCCGAGGGACAGCTGGGGAGGTAGCAGGAACCCCAGCACAGGAGCTCTGGGGACGCGTAGAAGCATCGGGGGACGGATAGAAAGAGGGCAAACTGAGAGTTTCCATTCAGCACTGGCACTTGTAACAAAGTTGCACCTCCTTCCAACAGCTTTTCTCAATGTGGCCTTGAGGGTTGTTTTTTAAAAAATGCATCTGCTGACATTGGTCCTTGCATTGCACTGCATAACAAATTAAGCTTTCAAGTTGTAACCTGTGACCTGAGAATCAAAGTAAGGTGGGTTTGGGCAGAAAAAAAAATTAGCATTTAAATTTCTGCTGTGCAATATCAGCAGATTCACAAAAAATACAAAAGTGAGGGTTAAGCAGCAATTATATTTGAAAAAGTATTCCCTTCAATGTTCCCGAATACTTGATCATTTACATTTCGCACACCAAGTGATCAAAAAAACAAATGACAGTGCAGGGCTTCTTGCTAATCCTTTGTCCAATTCACAACAGGGTTTTTACAACACTGTCCATATTTCCTTCCAGTCTAACTGTGCTTGACTATTTTGTCTCTATTCTTGTTCTGCTATATGCTTCAGGTATGACTTTTAGTAGGCAGTTTTAAAATCAGTTAGCGTACACACACACGCACGCACGCACTCTTTAAAATGATTAAAGAGAGAGAATAAAGGAGACAAAGGTTTGTGGAGGAGACTAACTTGCATATTGAAAGGAAGAAGTTAATGCACGGGGACATAAGAGTAGCATGTAAAGAGAGTGATTTCTAAATGTTCATATGTAATATAGATTTAATATGAGGTTGTGCAAAAAATAGGGGTTTGGTGTCCTCTGAAATGTTTTATAAATTATATGAAAAAGAATACCTGCAATATTCTACTAAACTTGAAGAGGAAATGGAAAGCAGAAATGTATGAAACTATAATCACTACCTATTAAGATAATCATCATTATAAACAACAAGTAACAAAGCAGGAAACAGAAACGTAACTGGTCCCTTTGTACAAAGATGCAAGTTGCATCGCCACCTTGTGGTAAGAGAATTGCAAGTTAAGCAGCAGCTCTGGTACCCCGTTTAACAGCAGTCATTTGACTTGAAGGAAGGCATCATATGATCTTAATTCTGAATTATTACATTGAAATATGTAATATGCAACCAACATCATCCAGATTAGACGTGAGAAGTAGTTCAAGGTAAAATCTTGGTTTGCTTTTTCTTAGTAGTATGCACTGTTGGGTTTTTCCCCCTAATTTTAATTCTGATCTCTACCTCTTACATGAAATATTCACTGGAAGAGAAAAGCAAGTAAGGTGCAGAGAAGAATAAATAAGTTGCTCTCTGTTTTGAAAATGAGGCCATTTGTAGGCCGTCGTGAATATGAAAATCCATCATCATGCTGTTTGCCTTTTGCAATTGTCTTTAGTTTTTTCCATGAATTTTGATTTTTCTCAAATCCTACGTGCAGCCCTGGGACATTTTCCAGCTCCATCACATTTATAGTCATGGAACCATAATACTTCACAGAGAAGTGCATCGTTCTATTGAAGAAAATGTTTTGCTCATATATCACTTGTTCTAAACCTCCTGTATAGCAGCATTTGGGATGTGTGTGAACCAGCTCTTTTCCCCCAGTTTTGGATCACTATTCTTTCTGATGCTGCAGTCAGGTGCTGTGGACTGTCTTATGATCTTAGCCTGTTATTATGTGGTAACCTGACCCTGATGAACACTGAGGTATTGTCAAAGCAAAGGAAGCGAAATGTGCTTCAACCTTCCTGATAAAAGGACTAGCCCCAGTTGTTCGCTGGCTGGCTTCTGCATGAGTGGCAGCCACTCTGAAGTAGGCAGGGGAGAAAATGTGTCTCTGCCCCAAGATTGCAGTGAAGTAGCTGTGAGTACAATGTAGTGAACAATGGTTTTGATTTTGAATTTCTCATCAGATGCCAACTCGTTGTCAAATAACTTCAATCAAAAATTAAAGCGCCCAGAGCATCATATGTATCAACATTCCCATCCTGAAAGATGGCAGCTGGGACACTTTTTAACTAAAGTTCATCAAACAAGCTTTAGTTAAAGTGCCCCTGCCACCATTTTTCAGCATGCGGCTGCTGGTACACGTGATGCTGGAGTCTGCTGGATCACAGTAATTTCCACACTCCAGCAGACTCAATTAATCAAGGCTGCTCTGACAAGCTGTAATTACAGCACATCGGATCAGCCTCGATGCAAGTGTATAGGCACCCATAGATATTTGCCTCCAGAAATCATTTTTTATTAAGAGATGAGATATTTATGTTGTTTTAACAGGGGTGAAAAAAGCAGTGGTTGTTACGAGCAGGCCCACTTTGCTAGGCACAAAAATAAAATTAAGGACGTTTTAATAAGAGGCCTTCCAGCATTTCAGAAGCCAAGCAAAAATACTGTGATGCATACACAGTGCCAGAGAGTAACAGAGAAGGTGTTTCCATGGTGCAGTGCTTATTAGATTGAGGGCAATGGACTGGTGACAGATAATGAAATAAATCTTTTTTGATGGGAATGGTATGGAAATCATTATATTTATTGTATTTACTTTGATTTTTCCTGTCCTTGTCTCAGGCCTTATGCACAGAAGATTATATAACACAAAACAGACAATACGTTATTTAAAAAATTACAGGTGATTTGATTATTGGGCCGTTGCATACTAGCATGGAGATCATTAGGGATTATTTATAGCGCTCCATGACGTGTAGGCACCATAAAATACAGACAAGGGAAATGTTATCTATGTGAGATCCTTGAGAATTCAAAAGCCACTTTAGTCAGGAAAGCTGAGCCTCCACGTTGCTCTCAGTAGGTGCATCTACACATGGGCTTTACTTTAGAGCTGATTAACCAGCTCCACAGTAAAGCATCACTGTCTGTCCGGGGCACGTGCTGTCCTACAGGGGAGTAGTTACATGTGCCAGATTGCTTATGTAGACAGTGACTGGGGCTGCCCGGGACGGAAGAGTGGTCTGGCTGGGGCACAAGCTCTGATCATTGGCTTCCTCTGATGGCAAGTCCACTTGGAAGAAGAAAGGTATTCACTACCCCAAATCATGCAAGGAGTTTGGAGCCAGCTACTCCAACCCCAGTACTGTGTGAGACTGGCCTGAGTATGGTAGGACACTGGCCAGTGAGAGATGCATTTATTTAATCCCTCTCTCTGCTAGCAGGGAGTGTATTGGGATTTCTGGCCCAACCAGAATCATTTTTTACCTTTCTGTGATAGCAGCGATGAAGCTTGATCCTTATCCCTATTTGCTGTCAACCGCAATTTCTCCTGATGCCTGGTAAGAGGGGTATTGTGGGGGGGGGTTAAAAATAGCCTCCTTAGGAAGCTGGTATCTTGTGAAAACAGCATCTCTTTAATATTTTCTAATTAGGAGCTTCAGCACCTCTGGCAATGCGACTACTCTTCTTTAGGAGTGTAAATAAGAATGTTTTAGGAACCCAACTTCACTCTGTGTCTCCGTTTTAAAGTCGTTGGCTCTTATGTGTAACCAGTAGGAAGCGAGTGCAAAAAAAGCTGGCATTCATTAGAAATGCCTCAGTTCTTTTGTGAGAGTTTGAGAGAATGCAAGAAGGAATAATATTCTTTAAAAGGAAAAAAGGGAACTTCAAGTGGGTTATTCTAGCTCTATTGGCTTGGAGCGCGCAGTACCAGATGAGAGGTGGGAGTAATACGATTGAAATGCAGACATAATAACAATTTCCTTTCAGTGTGAGCTGCCATTCGGAAGTGTTGTACTACATGATCTACTCATTACAGAGGCCCGAGATTATCTTTAATGAGCAGATCATGCTGTACAATTCTGAATGGAGGTTCACACTGAAAGAAAATTGCAGTAAGAATGGAGTATGTGTGGGATGGAGGGAAACATAGTTGTTTCCTTCTTAATTGCCCAATACTACCGATCCTGTCGGACAGCCAAGGAAAAAGGAAGGATAAAAGCAGTGTGTTTTAACAGAAGGTTAGCGAGACCCTCACCAAGCAGCACTACGAAATCATATTTCAACATGCAGCCTTTAAAGAAACCAAGCACGAAACTATGCTCAAAATGTAGTGTGGTGTTTTTAATTGTCTGGGGTTTTAGACTCATTTTTATAGATGCTTCTGAAATGTTATAGGATTTTACCATAAGGGTTGATTGTATCTGTCCTAGGCTGTCTGCACTAGAGGGCTGCTGCTGTTTAATTAATCCCCCTGGGGGCAACACAGCTGTGCCACTGGAAGCCTTTGTCTGCTGGCAGAGCTGCCTCCACCTCAGAGGTTTAGCTACAATAACTGTGTTGGCTACCAGGTGTGATCTTTTCATGCTCCCAGCTGCCACAGCGATGTCAGCAGAAGTTTGTCATGCAAACACCCTTTGTATATCTTCACTCCAGTTTCTTTATCACTGTGTCCGTCTTACCCTGCGCTCAAGATGAAAGGCACAATTCCTTGTCTTTGCTTTCTCTCCTGTAGATACATACTCATCCAGGTAGGGAAAAGAAATAAAAAACAATGTAAATATGGCAATCCATTGCATGCATGTTCCCTGCTGAGATGGTGGAAAAGCAAATGAGAGAAAATGTGAGCGATTTTTATACGGATGATCATGCCTCAAGCAGGGGTTGGAGTAGATGACTTCTGGAGGTCCCTTCCAGCTGTGCTTTTCTATGGTTCTGTGAATCTATGTTAGACATATTGCTTATTTGGTACGCACTGCTGACTATTGGCTGATTGTTAGCATTGGTCCAGAGCAGCCCTGGGCCTGGTTTGAGATCTGGGGCTGTTCTGGGACCAATGCCCACAAATAGCTTCTCTGGGTTTCACAGTCAGTTCAAGACCCCAGGCTGACCTAAACCTAATGTTGATGATCAGCTAATCATCAGCATCAAGCATAGAGCATCCCCACATCTGGGACACATGCCACACATTCAACTTAAGGTGTCATACAAACCAGCCACAAAGATCTTCCACATTATATGTAGGACCTCTTTGTGACTGGGTTGTCATAAACTTCCTGAATGTGTGGCATGTTGCAATTTATGGTGTTATAAATATGTTAATTACACCATAAATGTAACATCAGTCAGGGCCCTGTTAAGCACCGTATAAGTACCAAGTAAAATTGAATACTCATTTCTACCAATATCACAGACAATATATAGCAGTTAAAACAACTTGCAGTTTTTTTTCCTGTAAGGATGGGTGTTCTCAGTTATAATCTATTTTCCTTGTACAAATGGCTAAGATAGGTTTGCTGAAAGGTTTGTAGTAAAGAGAAGGTAACAAAACCTTTGTTATGGGCAGTGAGCAACCCTGGAAAATCCAGAGCTTGATCTTATCTTGTTGGAGGCATATATTAAAAAGCACAGTAGTGGTTCATTATAGGGGTACTGCAAAAGCTTTGCATTCCTATGTGTTTGCTGCAGCTCAGATGTGCTGTGCGAGGACCAAGAAATCGTCTTGCAGTTTTTGTCTCGCTTCTAATTGGTTGTTCTGATCAATGGAAACTATATGCTGTTTGTTGTGTATTTGAACAACAAGGATGTGCGCTCATATAGTTTTGCTTATAAATGGCTGTGTTTTTATTTGTAATGGGAAAGTACTGAATCACACTTAAAATGTATTTATGGGCATGAAGGAAGTGGTTTTGGCTTCTGTGAACTCTTGAAAAGGCTCTGTCGACCCAGAACAGCACTGTGGCATTTCATTCCTGTGTGCTGGATTACAAACTAAGAGCCAGATCCTGCTGATATAGTCCAGCAAATACAATGTTTATACCAGCCAAGAATCTGGTGCTGGAGTTGTGTTAAATTAAGTGCCTGAATATATTAGACTTAGGTGTGCAGTTAATGGTCTGTTGGTCAGTGGCAGGACAGAATTTACAGAAATATAACATCAGCAGCAGGCTTTTGGCAGCTGATGAAGATGCATTTGTGAAATCAAAACTGAGCTGCTTTCAATTAATATTTCTGACTAAAATGTCTTGCTACCATAAGCTTGAAAAGTAATGAAATCTGTCACATGCAGTAGATCAAATATAACCTCATCTCTAGTATCTTAACACATTTTAATATATCAGCTGAAATGTGCTAAGCATAGCGCACGATGTAGATGTAAGCTCACACCCATTACGTTGCTATAAAGTTAGCAACCTTTTTAACCAGAGAATAGAGTGGGTTAGGGGGGCTGGAGTGAGAGAGAGAGAAACTTCCATCTGATAATATCAGAATGAGATAGCATTACAGTCTCTTCTGATACACATACACTTACTGGCCTGTATTACCAGGGAGCCCAGAGCTATTTTCCCAGTTCTGTGATTGTCCTTTGCCTTCGGGGATTGGTTAAGAGGAGTATCCAGGAGAGAAGTTGTCTTGAGAATACAAACAGAGATCCAAGAAAGTGAAAAAGAGATGGGATATATTGAAGTGTCCATGCTGTTTTGTTTTCCTGTGTTGGTGTCAGTGAGGGTTAACCCAGCTCCAAATGTTCCAGGAATAACATGAATTCAAGAGGAATCGGCTGTCTCTGGAAGCAGCCTGGGGGCCTCCTGCTGTGCGAATCAGCAGTTCTGATTCCATCCAGTAAGCAGCAGGGCTGTACATCCACAGGATCCAGTTCGCTGCAACAATAAGTTCCACATCTATATTGCTTTTCATACAGACATCTCACTTTAGGCACTTTAGAACATTATTTGAGCTTTCCAGTGCTTCAGACGGATGGGCCAGTAATAACTGGTCAACTTGTTAGCGCACGAAATATTACTGTAGCTATTTGTACTGCTGTAGCACCTAAGAGCTCTAGCCATGGACCAAGATCCTGTTGTGGTTGGTGCTGTACAAATGCAGAACCAAATAATACCATCCCTTCAAACATTGTAATGGGCCATAGGTCAAAACAGACAGACATATAAGGATCAGAAGGAAAAGATTAGATAAAGCTCACCAGCATAGTAGGCAGTGGTGTCATTGCAGCAAGGGCCTAACCATTTTCAGGCTGTTGAAGGAGGTTAATGAGGTAGTATCATGAGAGGGCACGTAGGAGAAAGAAAGCATGTGCTTGTTAGATATCAAATGCGTAGGTGAGAGAGGCTGGCATCATGCACCCTTCAGTGCCAGGAGACTACTGTGCTTGTCAACCGGGGGGACGCGTACCCCTTGGAGTACATGAAAAGGTCATAAGGGGTACGTAGAACTGGTGTGGCCAATAATGTGGCTGATAAATGCTGCATGTGGGCGTGCAGCTGTAGTGCAGCATGGCGGCAGCCAGGAGTGCAGCCCAGCAGCACGGAGAGCAGCTGGATCCAGCTGGTAAGCGTGTTGTGAGGGAAGGGGCATGGGGTGGGGGGCAGGTTGAGGCCCCAGGCTGGGGCAGGGGCAGGGCATGGGACTGAGCTGCACGGAGGAAGGGAGGTCAGGTCCCACTGCTACACAAACCCCCGGGATGGCATGTGGGGGTGTGCCCCCAGATCTGCATGTCGGGGTGGTGCTGAGCTGTTCCCAGCAGAGGGGCTGGGCTGGGCTGGTCCCCGGGTGGGTGGCAGTGGCACTGAGAGTGTGGGTTAGGGGTGAATTCACTATGGTGAATTCTGGAGTGGCACATCCCCACAACCCTCATGCCCTCCTGGGGTGTGTGCAGTGGCAGGAGCTGCCCCCTTGCCCCCTAGACAAGTCACTCATGGCTGCATACTGCACCCTGCCCCAGCTGGGCAGCGCGTGCCCCAGCCCCACTTCCTCCCTCACTGCAGGAGCCTTGATATGCCCCCACCCCTTAAAAACAAGAAAAAAAATATAAAGGGGTACATGAGTGGAAACTTTGAGTCCAAAAGGGTACATGTGTTAAAAAGGTTGAAAATCTCTGGCAATACACTGTTGGCTGGCATGAGAAATGACAGGTAGAATGGGGAGGCGCTGTGAAGGGCCTTGGAAGCAAAGGGTGTCCGTGGTGTGCATCAGTAAGACAAAGTAAACTCTCCTGCAGCTTCTGCACCTACAGAGACTAGAAAAATGGTGGCAAACCACACACCAAGTAGATGCAGGAGATAGACTGAGAATAAAATAATTCAGTTTTCCAAAGCTAATCTTGATCAATAAAAAGAGTTAGTATATGAAACGGCCTTTTGCTGGGTGTGAAGTTGTGGAAGTGTAGATCATATGTATTCTCTGGTAGGTTATAAGTTTTATTATAATTTTCAGTACTTGCCAGGGAACAATATTGGCAAGATCTAATGCATGTCATTTATACATCTGTGCATGTCATTTATATGGTAATAGGGGAGTTTCCCCTCTTCCCTAGTGATTGCTGCAAAATTCTCCATGCTGGTTCACAGGATAGCTAGCTTGCTCTGGCGTAAATTAAAATGCACATTCGTGTTCTTTGAACAATGCTGGCCAGGATAATTAGTAATTTGATACTGTTCTGTATAGAGCAGTTCAAAGTAATACTTATAATTTACAGTTAATTAATCAGGGTTTTTTATTTAAATTTCTTAATTGCCTGCCTGTGATATCCATTTTAATATGTTTTTTCAGCAGTTTTAGACCTAATTATGCTGACAATTTCTCTCTGATGTTAGCGCTCTAGTGTGCATATAATTCTATATGCATATGAGTATGTATACATAAATATATTTTAATATTTTTGTGCACTCTAATCCTAACGGGGAAGATTATGGGTGGGTCTTTGTCAAATTAAACAAAAAAAAATACAGAAAATAATAGAGTCAGTACATGATCTTTAATAGCAACATGCAACAGGGAATAGGAAAAATGCAAACAATATAAAAAATGATAAAACTCTGGAATTCCTTTGCCAAAATGAATAGTTCATCTCATTTGGAATATAACTCACTATCCAATTAAAACCCTCATTACAAGGCTCTAATTGTTAGAGCTTTACAGTGAAATCATGAATTGTTAAGAAATACAAACTTTGGACCTCCTAGGAAATGAAAAAATACCAGAAAGTTGGTGGAAAAGGAATAATGCAACAGATGCAAACAGTGGGGTTCAACCTGTGTGAAAAACATAGCGGGCCTGCTTCACAAATGCCAGCCACTGAGCCCGAGAGAAGTAGGTCTCCAAATCCTGGAAGATGTGAATGCCTAACTCCCTTAACCAGCCGTTATAACCTCCTGTCTGCAGCAGTGGGTCTCAGCCCAGAGGCCGTGGGACGCACTGCAGCCCATGTGACATCCTGTTTTAAAAAATAAAGACAAGACATTTGACAGCGTAGAAGTGAGAGGGATTACAGAATCTTGATCTGTATTGCAGTACTGTCAGATAATGGACACAAAACACTTTTGAAAAGGATGCGCAGGAAGAAGGTTGCGTGGGTGCAGCCCACATAACACATTGAGAGCTGCAAGTGCGGCCCACTATGGCAAATAGGTTGCAAAATGCTGGTCCAAAGCCTTTGGCTATTAATGTTTCAGACCAACTGGGAACAAAGATTATCAGGGACAGCCTCGCTTGGATCACCTGTGCCATATACGCTTGGTCCTTGGAGTGACTGGGCCCTGTATTGGGAGTTCCCTATTGGTCTTTATTATCATTATTATTATCATTATTATTATTGGTCTTTATTATTACTAGTTATATAGCAGTAGCACTCGGGGCCACCAATGAAAATCAAGGCCATGTTGTGCTAGACACTGCCAAGTTATATAAGGAAAGGAATTCCTGCCCTAAAAAAGCTCCCAGTCCAAGTTAGGCCAAAGAGATGAAATGGATGAGACAAACACACAGAAGGCATTGCGGAGTCAGAAGTGATATTAAGGTTATTCAGTGGTACATAAAGTGGCCATTAGTCCTGTTTTATATCATACCGTCCTGTTTGTAAACACTTTGCCCCCTGTCTATTCCTGCACGAGGACCAAAATGGAAAAAGTCCTGTTTTTCAGGTCACTGGTGGAAATGCAAGTCAATCATTTCTGTTGGCTGTGCTCAGAGGTAGGGCAGTGCACAGCCAGGAGGAGCAGGGCTCAAATCCAGCCAGAGAGAGAGGGAACAGGAGGATTGCAGAGGCTGGTCCCTCTGCACCTGTATGAGGTGCCCTGGCTGCTGTGCACATGCAGGTGCAGTGAGAGCCGAGGCACTACTCATGCCTGAGCTCCCTGACCCTGGGCTGGGCATGTGCAGGTGTACCTGGGCCCTGAGGACTGCTGAGCTGCTAGGGACAGGTAGTTGGTCTGCACCTTCCCTAACACTCCCACCCTCCACACTGCCTGGGCACAAGATAATGTCTTTGAGAGCAGGCAGGTGGAGCGCTGCATTTGTATCTGCTGGAATGCCAGTGGGACTAGGAGGAGGCTCTTGTCACCATCTTTGCACCCACAGAGCAATCCAGTGAGTCCCCGAGGTGCCCTGCTGTGCGGAGAGGGGAGCTCTGGGCTTCTGGGTGGCTGAGCCAGCTCATTAAGACATTATTTCTTCTCTGAGACAAGCAAATCTGTCTGTCTTCTAGGGAAGGAAGGCATAGGTGATGCATAGGGAGGGCATGGGGGGCACGTGCCCCCCCTTACAGCAAGTGGTCCAGCTGGTAGAGGGGTATGGAGAGCGCTTGTGTCCTCCCTAAAATTGGCTCCACCAGCACTTCTGGTGCCGTGCCACTGGAAAGCTTGGCGACCAGCCACTGGAGGACCCCTGCCTCCCAGTTGCTGGCTAGCTGCTGAAGGACCACCCCCCGGTCATGCCCTGCTGGTGTCCCCCCAGAACTGGGAGGCACCAATCACTCATGAAGGAAGGGAAAGTCCTGCTGGGCAGCTGGCTGCACTGCAATGCCATAGACATCTAATGCCCACTGACCCCACTCAGGCCAGCTCTAGCCAGAAGGTGGCCAGGGCAGACTCTTGGGTGCCCAGTGTCTGTGCTGAGTGCTGATGGGGGGAGATAAGGTCCCTGTGCAGTCTGTGCCCCTGGCTCCCCACTGTGGAGATGGTCTGGATTGAGACCAGATCCCAGTGCAGTGCTCAAGCTTCACACGTGCTATGCCACGTCCTCTCAAGCCTGGGCTGTTGGAGAGAATGGCAGCGCCCTGGGATATGTGAAACCATGTTGCAGGGGAAGCGAGCTTAAATGCCATTTGGCGATTTAGTATTTGTGTATGCAAGTACTATATGACTGCACAGCACCAACTGCACAGCGAGCATCTCCTATAGATGGGGCCAGTGACACCTGCAACAAAGAGCTTTCCTCAGCTTTTGGGCCATGCCTATGTCCTGTACTTCCTTCAGCAGGGTTGTAAGCCTGGCCTTGAGTGCCTCAGATTGCGTTATGTGTAACCCCTGTGGTTGGGCCAGCAGGAAAGAGAAAATGTAAACCCAAATACTGCGTCAAGTAGCTGGTACAGGAAGGATTTCAGCATCTACCTGATTCAATAGTGGGGAGCATCCAAGGCTTTCATAGAGCAAGAATGGGGAAACCCTCATTAATTTATGGATCAGTTTTGATTAAATGATTGAATAAGAGAAGATCCTTGTTTTCCATCAGGCTTTAGCCTCTCTCAATTTGCACTCATGCACAATACAATCAGGCAGCAAGACATCCAAATGATTTCCAAATTTCACAGCATTCTAGCAGGCTGGCTTCATTTATGGGCGTGGGGTGGCACTGTGGTCATGACGGCTTTGGAGGCAAATGCTGAATGAAGCGCGAGTGTCAGGATTTTCAAGAGCGAATATGAAGCACAAGCAGTCAGAAGCACAAGATTTTTATTACCCTTTTTTAAAAACTCTTTATTACTTGTAGCCTGTATAGCTGTAAATGGGTTTATTGATCATAAAATTACCCTTTTCTTTTTGAGGACCTGACACATCATTATTGACTTAATTGCACAGTCCATCATTCCTTCTCTTTTGAAGCTGGAAATAATGTTCACTTTTGAAACTGCACAGCACAAGTTCAGGGCAGGTTCTCTTTCCTTCTGCACACATGCAGCAGTCTTTGTAATAAGTTCATATTTTCTCATGATCGCATTAGTTCACAGAATTTGCAAAAGCCACATACTCATTATCACCGCCTGGGTCTACATCACTTCTATAAGAGATGCTAATGTGTCTCTTTGGCAGGAAATTGCCTGTTATACCCAAACCATGCTATTCTAGCGATCACAGTCAAAACACACTAGCTAATCTAGAGCCTAGGTGCACTGCATCCGATCTCTTAGGTATAACAACAGCAGTTGGATAATAAATGTTGCTGTCATTCAAAAGACCACTGTTCTGGTATGCTGCGTCACTCCCAATTCTGGTTCTGAGCTCACTCCTGTATTACACCAGTTGAACGTCAAGTTATTGCAGGTGTGCACCACTATGAGATCAGACCCAAAGTCATAACTCTTACTCAGGCAAATCTCTCATTTGTGAAGATCCTGATTCCAGCACTGGAGATGAAAGCTAAGTACAAACAGTCAAAAAGCCCCAGGCTGAATCAATTCAATATTTACAGGTTTCTCTAAAGTGCATAGATTGAACCAATAGAAACTGGAAAGGCAGCCAGACCCCTGCAGTGGCCAATATCTGTAGCTAGGGGGCGCTAGAGCATGCCTCCCAGCTTGCCGGCCACTGCTAAAGCCACCTGAATGCAGCTGAGCAAGGCTCATCCTTGATTGACTACCCAGTGTATGCCTCCAACCCCTTTCTATCCCAGGGGAAAACAGTCCCTCCAGCTAAGGGCTGTCTGGATCCCCCAGCCTCTGTCCCTCGAGCCCTGCCCTAGTACAAAGGGAGGATTTCCCCCTTCCACCCCTCAGTATGGTCCCACAAGGCTTGACCCTGCACCCACAGGTTGGGGTGAAAAATTATCCCCCAGTATGGCCCCCCAAGCTCTGCCCCTGCTGCAGAGAAGGGATTCCCTCTCCTACCCCTCAGTATGGTCCTGCCGGGCTGACGGGCCCAGGCAGAGCCTAGGGAGCAGATGCTTTACTGCCTCAGCCCTGCTCTACCGGAGCAGACAGCTCCAGGAGAGCTGAGCTGCAAAGCATCCTGGGATGCTGGGGGACTGTAAGTTAACTTGAATTGGGGCGGGATCTAGTCCAATAAACTGGTTTGACATATATCAGTTAAGTCTGATACTACATCCATCCGGGTTTATCTTAAACCAGGTTCGGCTTTTGGAAGCTGTTTATGTGCACTGAGCTTGTGTTCTGTTACAGGTTTAAACCAGGTTTTGATCACTTATGCTGGTTTATGTGTAACTTCTGTCCCTAGCCAATGGGATTTTTGCCTTACCCAGGGTTTACACCACTCAGTAGGAGTCTTTCCTGGGTAAAGACTTCACGACTGAATCATGACCTATTAATATGTGACAATTTCCTTTTTTTTTAACATTCAGCCAAATTCTTCAGCCTTCAGTAACGTTCATTAGCGGTCACACTGAGCCTGCTATTTAAATTGAGCAGGCCTGCCTCATTCAGTGAGTGCTATTCAGACTGCATAACATTTACTCAACTGGGTAGTCTATATAAAAGGCAGGACAGCTTACGTAAATGCTAATAGAAGTCAATAAGGTTTGTGGCCTGGGGCTGTTTAGTATTTGTGGGTTTTATTTTCCTCATGAAACATTAAGGGGGATTGCTTTTGGATGTATATGTTCTGAACTGCGGCAATCTTCTAGTGAATTTTTGAATATCAAATTCAGGAGCTTTTGTTTGTGATTGCAAAATTTCTGTGTCAGAGCTGCAATTGATTCCTTATATTAAGCTCTGTAGCTTCTACAGGCTGGTCAGACAAAATTTATACCCTTTTATTTAGAGGAAATAGGTGCATTGCAAGCCACTCGGAATGAATTTAAAGAGCATAAAACTATATAGGGAAGGCCTCTATTTATTTCATTGCTCTTCATAGATGAATAAACTCTATTTCCATTGTCATAGTAAGCTGTTGTATGGAAGGGAAGAAATGACTTCCCAAGGAGGAGTTATTCTGCATTCTGGGCACATGGGCAAGCATCAATTTGGTCTCATTTGAGTTTTGAACAATTGAAAATGTCCGTTATGACCTTCTTGCAATGAGCACTTGCTATTATACCTGTAAAGAGCAGTTGTTTCAATTACTGTAAGTCCTCAGAGGACTTTTGCCAGAAAAAGACTACTATAGATTCAACACTTCTAGCTAACAAGTTTTCATGGAGAACTGGCAACAGGCTGTGGGTTTATGTTGATGCCAAGTGGTGGAAAATTACATTCTTATTATGCATTAGCAAAAAGCAAGCAGCGTGCTCCCGTGGGTTTGAATATTCCAGGTGCATGTGTGGTTTCACAATGATGATAGAAATACGGGTGCTTCCATGTGAAACCTGTAAGTAACATCCTTCCTTTAATAATTCATACATCGTGTTGATTGTCAACTGGTTATCTTGGCAGATGAGGGACTCTCATTTTCATCAAGTTGTCTTCTATGTATTGACCTGGCAGCAGTGTTTCAAGAGGATTTTTCAGTGACAGTAATGGACTTGAACAAGGAAAAGAAAGAGCTTGCTCAGCATCGAGTGCCATTGTGAGAAATATTGTGGACTTTAACCCATCCCATGTAGGGATGCATTTAGGGGTAAACAGATATGGATGTTGAAGGATTATGCACCAAATGTTTCCCTGCATGATACAGAAGAGAACAAGCAAAAAAAAATTAAAATCAGAAAGGCTCTTAGGACAGCAAAAGTGAGATGTGATGGGTACCTGACATTGTTTCTTCCTGTTTGTGCGGAAATCCATACTTTCCTATGTTTTAAGAGAGACTCAGCCCTAATCTTAATGGGCCCTCTGGATGGTAGCACAGTACAAATTAATATTGGGGTCATCTGACCCCAGTCCTCTTTCGTGCCAGGGGTAGGGTGTTGGACATGGTGATCCATTGGGTCCCTTTCAACTCTATAATCTATGAATATTGATAAAAGTGTAGAGTTGAGGCACCAGGGGCTTGGGGATGGGAAAGTCAGACCCCTGCAGGGTTCCTGCAAAGGAGCACTAGGTTTCCAACTGAATTGCATGGGGTAGCAACCCCCTGATACCATAATGTTTTCCTCTGGGAGTGGGGTCAGCGGCAGCACAGCTCTTGAGGGAGCTACGTGTGAAAGGAAGGAGTGAGCGGTGCAACGCGGTGCCTGGACTCTGCAAGGAGGAGCCCGCTTTGAATTCCCTGAGGTTTCAGGGCTTGTCCAAGCACCTGCAGCTCCTCTCCAGATAGGGAGAATGTGTCCTTTCCCCTGTGCAGGGAGTGCAGCACACTGCACGTACATTTTTCTTGTCTATTTTTGTTTCCATGGACAGAACTTTTAACCCATTACAATTGCCTGGCTAGTACAGTTACAGTTCAGAATATCTTTCTGCCTTCCCGGGTGCATGCCAGTGGGAACTGCAGGCTGGAATCGGGTCTTTACCAGATCCCAGCAGCATGTTTAAGCCTTTCAGTGTTCAGAAAGCCGAGAGGTCTGCCAGCTGCTTAGCAATAATCCCCCATAGCGCTAATGCTCTTGCATGCATGCTCTCAAACCAGCAGTATGGACTTGACCCACAGTCCCTGTCCGACAGCTGTCGCCTTGTTTATGGTACAAAATACAACCAAATGGGAAGCTGGATGTTTCAGGAAATTGATAATAGGGCAGAGGGAGCCTTCTAGATCAGACACCTCTTATGCTGCCCAAGTCAATAGCCCTGGAAAGTCTTGGCTACCCATTAGCAGCTTGCTGGCTCCTTTAAAAAGAGTAGCAATCTCAGTCCACCTCCATACCCACCAGTGGCCACCTCAGGGAACTCACCCTCACAACTGGCACTGGGTCCCGGTCCTGGGCAGCATGACTTGGGGACAGCATTTGTCCAAGGTTCGCAGCATCATGCAGGGATCCACAGGAAACGGCGTGCTTCCTCTTGCAGGCTGGCAGTGTTGCAGCCTGTAAAGGGCGGCCGGGAGCAGGACGCAGGGGGTGCCATGTGCATGTGCGTGCCTGCACCCATGCATGTGGCTGGGAACACAGTCAGAAAGCCTGGAGAGCAGCTCCCTGGGGGGATGGGGAATAGGGGAAACAGGAGAGGGAAATTGAAGCCCCCACAGTGAAGGAGGGAGTGGGGCAGGGGCTGGTCCGGGGGCTAAGAGCATGGGGCGGGACATGTGCACCCTCTGCCACCCCCCCGATTTGTGCATGACATGGGGGCAGATGCAGGGTGCAGGCTTGGGGCTCCCCAACCTACTGCTCTGCCCCCAGGAGCCTCGCGATGGCCGCGCCTCCATGGCAGCAGCAGGGAGGGCAGCAGCATGGAGTTGTGCCCCTGCTGCTGCCAGGCAGACAAGGGAGGGCAGGGAGTCCCAAATGCACCGTGAGCAGCCTGCATCCGCGCCACGCTCTGCTCGGCTCTGGTCTGGCTGTGCTGCTGGGGTTATACGTCCCATCTTTCCCTTTTGAAAAGGCAGTCAGTAATCACAGCAGTGCCTCTCAACAAAACTCTGCGAGACCTGGTTGGATACCATGACATGCTACCTGCCTTGCTTCCCAAGGAGACATAGTTTGCAGGTCCTGGAACCGGCCTGTTTATCTGGGGACCACCCACAGCCATTGAAATTAGCTTCCACTGAGGATCCCAGAACCTCAAGCTACGTGTGGCAAACCCTACCCAGCTGGAAGGGGGAGCTGCGCTGATTGCCAGAGGACTAGTCCAGTGTCAGCCCCGGTGCATCTTTCTGGTCCCCACTGAAGTTTTCTGCCCTACGCTCCAGCCAAGACAAAACGTGGCCCTCCGACCAGACAGTGCCTGACCTATCAACACTTTTAAGTGACGGATCGGATCCCATACCAGGGGCTGTGGCCAGGTTGACAACCCCCTTTTTCTGCCTGTCACTTTTCAGAGAGGAGGTGTCTCCTTATCTCCTTGGTGAATGCTGGAGACTGAACAGAAGGCTCTGAGTCAGGCAGGGAGATGGCAAGACTGACTGAGCAGAAAATGATTCAAGTTCCAAATAATTCAACTACATGACTAAGAAGAAAATTATCATGGCATTTGCAGCCCACGCCTCCCCTGTGGTGGAGGGGGTACAGAGTGACGGGCTGTTCCCATTTCCCTGAAATTATGATTTTTTAAATCCTCCAGCTTGACATTTGGATTCAGGCATTACCTGGGGTACATCTGCTCTGTGCCTCAGAGCAGCAGCATATCTATAGCTCTGCTGCCACCTGGCTTTGAGTGCTTTGGAGCTGCGAAGCACATTTTACACCAAAGGTAGAAATTCTGACTAGTTACAGCTTGCACTGAAATGGACCCAGAGCCTTTTGTGTCATGCGCAGTGATTCATTTGGGGTTGTTTTGGATATATATATTAGAAAAGGAGCCCGGGGGCCCTACCCAGTCTGATGTGAACAAGGAGTTACTGCAACCTAGCTTCCACCTGGATTTGCACAGTTACTTGAAGAAAGACCTTCTTGCAAGGTGGAGGGAATGCATTTAGAAAGGTTGGGCTCTGCCCACAGGGCTCTGGGGATTTGCTTGATCTTTGAAGTGGGGAAGTTCAGTCTTTGCCTTCTTGCATTACTGTCTCTCCTTACAGTATACAAACCATTCCATGTAGATTACTTTATTAGTAGTATTACTACTGTTGTTACTACTGCTGCAGGATAAATACTGTAACTAGGAAGGGTTGAGCAGAGTACCAGCCCTACCTTAGAAAGGGCACAAGATTGGTGGCCGCTGCCACTGCCCACGGTATAAAAGCCACGTCACACCACTGCTGCAGGATAAATCCTCTCTTCTTGTATCTGCTGGCACCCCAAAATAAACCAGGAGTAACTCTACTGTAGTCAGTAATGCTACTTGGGTCCAAGGGAGATCAACATGTAGTGTTGGTATGTAAATACTATGAAGTGACTGAATCAGGCACTACATGTATAATGTGACAATTTCAGACACATCAGGACACAGGCACTCAGTAATGTCAGTCTAAGATATTTAATTGGGGTTACTCTGGGTTTACACCAAAGTAACTGAGCCCCAAACTTTTTTAAAGAACGTACAAAATGTGACAGAGTGGTCTTTGGAGCATTGCTGCAAAATTGTCAGCGAAGTCCTAGCTGAACAATGCATTTCCCCCAGCAGCATAAAACTGCGTGCTTTAAGACTATAAAATGGTAATGTACTTGGACATGTGGTTGGTGACTTGAGATGATCTAGTAATTGATTTTAAAACAGATGGCACCTGTCAAATAAGCATTTGTATTTATTTGATGTTTCAATGAGAGCCCCTGGGGTTTGCCCATCTCAGAAGCCTTTGTTTTCACTCTTCGTAGTCCTTCTTTCATTCCTCTGATCTCACTTTCCTCTTATCTTCTTTTGATGGTTCCTGCTGACAAATTCAGCAAGCTTTCTGTGCTAATATGAGCCATGGCCTTTATGTTAGACTTTAATTTCTTTCTGCTTCAACTTCCTTTTTATTAATAGTTGTAATAAAGCAATACAGTGTCTTTGGCTCACCAAATATTTGGTGATGTGAACATGTTCTGCAATGTACTCCACAAATTTAACTGCCAACTTCTCTTGGGCTGCAGTAGTCCAAAGAAGAGTTTAACACATTAGCAAGAAAAGTAATACCTACAGGAAAAGCAAAGCCTATCCAATGGAGAAGAGTTTGCAAAATCTCATGAGAAGATTAATATAGCCTGAGCTTAATGGACCTATAGATTGCAAGCAATATTTTGTGGTTGGAAAGAGGAGAATCAATATATTTGCTTTCTGTCTCTGCTGTCACCTGTGGGCATCACATTCAAAGGGCCTGGTGTTTTGATTTCCTACTGAATGAGAGAACATGGAGTTTGGAGCACAAACAGAATAATTGTGTAACAGATATGGATTTTCTTTTAAATAAAAAATCCAAGGTGCCTTCAAGCCATTTCCCCCTTCTTAAAGGCTGCATCTGACCTTTTACGATTCAAAAGGTCTCTGCTTCTGTAGATGCAGTTAAAAGGTTGAGCAGTTAGGGCTATTTATCAGTCTAAGGAGAACTCCTCAACTGGTGTAAACTGGTGTAGCTCCATTGAAGTTAATGACCGCACACCTGCCTGCATGGGTGCAAGATCAGTTCCACACAGCTTACCGCAGCTCACCAGGACACCCTCCCTGATCCGATCTTTAGAGGGAAAACAAAAGCCTATATCTTGCCTACCACAAATGTGAAGCCGTGTGTTAGTTATTAATGCTTTTTAAGAAAGGTCTGGGCCTTTTTATTCTTTGTCACTTGTACTTCTGGGCACGCTTATCACAAATTAGTGGAAATTAAAGATGGAGACACTTTGAGGCCCATCTTTTGTTGACTTGCACAGTTGTGCAGAGATGGCCGGACACATGCCTGACGGTCACTGCTTTTGGTGCCCTTTATGCAGTGCTGCCTTTTGAAACAAATGGGCTCCTTCTATGTGCCCCTATCATCCTTCACCTCCAAAAAGTATGGTAGATGCGTGCAGAGCATTTTCCGTCTGCTCAGCTGCAAAAGTAATGGAAGATGGACAGCCAATGCAGGGTGCTGCTCTAGTAGGCAACTTCCACCTTCCCCCTCGCTCCATCACCTGAAACTCTAGGCAGTTTGTCTGCGATCATGGATTTGAAAACCTACAAGTTATCTCTGCACCCCCGTAGCCCAGGACGTTTGCTTAAAGCAAGAGTAAAGATTATAAAATGATGCAAATATTCTGAGCTGGCATTTTGGGGTCAATTGAAATGCTGCAGTTCTTATTTCCACATTTAAAGATGAACGTATTCCGTGGCTTTTCAGATTTTTGTCAGCATTCACTGTTTTTTATTCTTTGTTTTCTGCTTCTGTTTTCCCCTCTCTTTTTTCAGCCAATCCTTTTTATTTATTTATTTTTTTTAAATCATTTTTAGAAGTGTCTGAGATGCCTGTAGGCAGGGCTGACTGAAGGGCCTGGGCTGTCCTAGCTAAAAGCTGACAATTTAATTCTTGCTTTCGTGCAAATGGACTTATTTGGGGCAATCCAGACTTGCAAATTAAGAAAAAAACATAATCTGGAAGAAGTAGCTGAGTAAGGCTGTCCTATGGATGTCTCAGTTTGACAGCAAGGAGGGTTTTGTTCCTTTTCCAATACTAAAGCAGCTCTGTGACCTGCCACCCTCAGCAGCAGCCGTACGTATGGACAAGACTCTTGCTGCACGAGCTAAGACGGTTAGAAGCCCCGAAACTGCTGAGAACTTGAGAAATTCCCTGGGGCTACATCCAACATGCTTTGTCAATGAAGAGAAACTCTAGCGGTCTCCTTAACGTTTTGCACTTATATAAAGAGTCACATGATACATGTAGCTACATTGGATGCTGTTGTTCCAAAATTTCGCATCTTGTACCTGCGGTATGTGCATGCCTAAAGTAAGCGCCTTGTCGGCTACAACTTTTTGGAGAGGCCCAATTACTACAGGGAAGGTCACTATTCCTTATATCAATAAATTGAATATGAACATGGGGGGTAGAGCAGCCCCAAGTATAACTTTAATTTCCAGCCCTTTGATACTCATTTTCTATTTCATAAATACATTTCCTGGTTTCCTAAAGCTAATTACTTTCTCTAATAATGGCAAGATCCTGGTTTTGTTTCAAAGCAAAGGTTCATGCAATTAAATTTCAGCAGCAAAGGCCTACAAAATCTGCTCCAAAGCCTCACTTGGCATGTGACCTTCAGCTGAACTGCTTCATTAAGCCAGAGATCTTGGAGACAATGTTTGCTGAATAAAGTCATTCTTAATTAATGCTCAAATGTCAAGGATTCATTTGCCATCCCTTTTTGCCCCTTTCCTTTTTACACTTAATTATCTCTTTAAATGAGCTACTAATATGAAAGCCAAGTGCAGTATTTTATATATATATATATATATATATATAACATAACATATAGGACGATGCAATGAAAATGTTCCAACAGTATTTTGCCAAGTGGAGATCAGAGGCTGTGTATAATATTACATCTTTCCTACTTGTGCTCATTAGCTTTTACTTTGAAGGTCTTGGGCTGCCATTAAATTTGGATGAATTCACCGTATGATTAATAAAAGTAGCAATTTTTAACAGCGGTTGTCCTCACAACCTTTTTAACACTGCTTTGAAAAATGGGAAAATGATATTATATCACTGTATTTAGCATTTCCTATACGTATGAAAACATCATCCTTAAACATGGGGAATACTGCCAATATTGAATTAATGCTCTCTAGCTATTTCAAGCAACCAGAGAGCTTTTGAATGACTTCTCTATAACATTGTATCACATTATTACGTGATGCTAAAAATATAGAATATAGAATATATGTAGGGCTGGTGTGAAAGCAGCCACCTGGTCCAACCCCATGCTCAAGGCAGGATTGTCCCTAACTAACCATCCCAATCAAGAATTTTTCTAACAAAAATGCTTTGAACAATAAAAAATTAAGGCCCTGTTCATAAGAACAAAAAGCTTGATGAATGATAAAATCAGTGGTGGTCATCATGGGCCATATCCTAATCATATGATTTAATGAAACTGCCCCTGACCTCCAACAAGCTTGATTTGCTTTTTGATTAAAAATGTTCATTTTATCCCAGTCATCTCAGACCAACAGCTCTCAAACTCCGGTTTTGTGATTCTCATCCGTTCAAAACAGTTTATCTTCAAACATTTGCCACATTATGTAGAAGGATATTCTTATCATTGGTCGTTCTGAGTACTGAGGAAATAGGATGAAACCATCCAAGTTTCTTGCATGTCTTTTTTCCCATTTATATAGTACAGAAAAAAATTAGGACAGTTTACACAGAGTAAATATGTTATGTAACATGTCTAAACTCTTTTTCCATACAGCAATATGTAGAATCCATTGCCTGCTTTTTTGTTGTTCTATGGGACAGAGCTTGGAGCATGCAGTGTACCCCTGGAAGTCCAAAAAGCCACATATAAAGGTGTGCGTGTCTGTTTGCAGTGCAGACCAGGCATAGGAATTCTTAGTAGTGCTGTGCACAAAATCCATAGGCCAAAGCACTGAATTGGCCAGAAGTTTGAATGTCCTCTCTGTCCTTCCTGTAGTGTAGAAGTAGCTTACCAACGCAATGGTCACTTCTAGGACGGGATTCTCTGCAGCTCCATTTCTGCAGCCTTCATGGATCTTAGTCTCACATTAAAAGAATAAAACCTGTTTTCCTGCATAGCATTCTGTACAGCATATGTGGTCCCTTCTGCCACAGTTTAATCGGGATGACTCATATGATATTAAACCTCTTAATGAAAATAGATTGTGTTATTCCCTTTTGCATAGACGAGAGCTTTAGGAAGCCAAATGACTGTCTTCCAAATGCCAATAATCTAAGAAGCTTAGGATTTCAAAATATTATTTTTTGCAGGCTTTTTATATATCCAGAACCTGAAACTGTCTTTATAGAAAGTCAAGCTACAGTTAGAAAAAGTAGTAGAAAACAAAAGTGTCTAGGGCTAATATCAGGCCAGCATAAAGGACATTCCCAGCCCTCCCATGATGCCAGGTATGTTTTTTTTCTGGTTACTGTCTCCTACACATACATACACACTTCAATTCAGGCATAAGTTTACTGGTTTCTCTCTGGTCAACCACTCCGTGCTGCTGTGTTACACCTGGAATCCCAATGGTAGAAAGCATTAATTTCTACTTCTACTCTTTACGGTATATTGGTGTGAAAATCTGGTGCAAAAAGTGAAATGAAGATAAATTCAAGGTGTCAGCAGGAGGGTATACTTTTAAAGCCAGATATGACATTAAATGTCAAGACTATAGGCTCTGCTGCAGACGAGTCACCTTTTCCAAACCTGAGACAGTGATAAGGAAGTTGAACATGTAGTCCTTGACAAGTGCTGCAGCAGATTCAATCTACACGATTTTGTGACGCCATTGCAAGGCAACAAGAGGCAGACTTTGTCATGTTTTGAAAGGGCCAGTAGTACCAAGACATATCATTCTTTGTTACTGGAGGTGAATTACAGATCCAAACACTCAATATTTATAGCAAGTACACGTTATGGGCACATATATACCGTATATGGGCACATAACGTATATATGGGCACATCACTCTCTGTGGTACCCCTGTTACAGTGACCGGAGGGCCTTTTATAGTGCTTTGAGCAAGTGTCATATTGTTAGCAATCTGATGTTTCTAGAGCAGAACAATTATACCTAATAACCCACATCTTTGCAATAATTATCAATCATATCAATTATTTTGCATTAACTGACCTGAAGAATAATGCGGTGTATTAACAAATTTGCTCAACTTGTCCTGACTATGTAGTTGGTCCAATGAAAGATATCACCTAAGGAAATCCTTGCCTCACATTAATTTAATGAGCATGTTTCCTGATACTCCTGTTGGTTCTATGCTGTGCTGTGATTAGCCTGGGATTTTCAGATCTGTGCTGTTTGATTTCATTGCTAACTAGTAATTTACCTCTAATAGCCTCTCTGTGTGTTTGTGTTTTAATTAGAGGAGATCTTGAAGACCTATATTGCACATTGGTGGTCTCCCGATGGCACCAGGTTAGCATATGCAACAATAAATGCCTCCAGAGTCCCCACCATGGAGATTCCTGTATACACTGGCAGTCTTTATCCTACTGTTAAAACATATCATTATCCAAAGGTGAGGGAAAATAATAACTTTAAACAGCCTTGTTGTGTTAACTTTTTGAATTTTTCATGGTTTTTGCTTCCAGCTGACTCAGCTGTGAGAATATGTAATAGAGCATTTTCATAAGCAAAGCAGTAAACAGAGAAAAGATCAGTTGTTCCCTGTTGAATAGCAGTCTTCATTACTCTTTATTTGCATCTACAACACTGCATTTTTCCGATGCTGGTGTTAGTCATTCCAAACTCGAATGAGAAAAAATACAATGTGAACATTTTCCCCTTGTTCAAAGGAAAAAAGCAATTGGGTTTTTATGTCACGAGTTCATCTACCCATGAGTGTCTGCAAATAAATGATATTATATTTGTTGCTTTTGTGTTTTTTATATCAAAGGACACATGAAGAAAATGCATAACGTAGGCATGCCTATAAAATTCAGCATAGCATAACATGAGGACAGATATTCTGCCTTTTGAGACAGGTTGCATTCTAGCTTTACTGAAAGAAAATGAGAGAGATGGAAAAGACCTGAAGCTTAACAGGTCTATGTCAAAGAGTATCACCAAAGGTGGGCAGCACCTTGTGCCGATCTCCATGGGTGGGGATGATTATCATTGTTCTCATAATTTTTACAGTGTAGTATGTAATTGTACTATACTAGAGAGCCACCTGCAGAAGGTATCTAACCTACCTCAATCCTGTGTGTTAAGGTGGGCCAAACTGAGCTACTCCTTAACATTGGAAACATGCAAAGAATTGTCAAAGGAAGAAGTATTGATTCAGAGGGAAATGCTCTTTCCTACAAGTCAGTATTTAATCATGTCCAACTTGCTGCTAAAGAACAGCCTGCCATTTTCAAACGAGGGGTAAAACTGAAATCCTGTCCACTTGTCATAAAACATACCACAACCTTTATGAAAGGTGTTGGTCTCAGTATTTCAGCCAGATTTCATTCTAGGGGCAATCACATTTTGTCTACCTAGATTGCTTATACCTCAGTGCCTACTTTAAAAGTTAGATGGCTTTTTTTTTTAGTTCTGGATGGTCCTCTGCAGACTTTTAACACAAAAACTGCCTATACTTTGATATATTAAATGTTCGTTTTGTGTGTAGCCCTTTCTGTAGTAACTTTTTATCATGGCACGGTATTTTAGGCTGTGTTCAGTTGCAATAAATTAAAGTAATGTATTTTGAATTTCCAGGCTGGAATGGAAAACCCAACTATTTCTTTACACGTGATTGGTTTGAATGGACCTACACATGATCTGGAAATGACTCCCCCAGATGATCAAAGAATGAGGTATGTTTCTTAGTATGTTGTCCCTGCCAATCTTACACCATAACTTTCAATCAAAAGCATTACTTTACTCCACTGCTATTAAATAATTTCAGTCTTTGCAAACCAAAAACAACCCTTGAAACTCAGAAAAAAATGTCCTTTTTTAGTGTGATTTCCTTTCCTGTTGAAATAATTACAGTTAGGATTATCCTGCCTTTCTTCTGAGGGAAGTCTTCGGATTGATCCAAAATCCACAACAGCAGCTTCCTTAAGCATGTTATTTTTGAACATTGTAAAGACCATGCTATAATGCAGCAAATGGAGGGACTGTCATGCTAAGCTAAGACACGGGAACAACAGCAGCACTCATGAAACTCAGCTGGTTCAGGACTTAAACACAGGTTAACCATTTCACTTGGTTTTAAGCACGTGCTCAAACGTTCAAATGAACAGGGGCCTACACTTTGTGGTTTCATGGAAGCTTGAAAACAAGTCTGTAAAAAATAGCATCCTGCATTGAGGTAAGCAGTAGGACTGTGTGAAACTTTGGTCCCTGATTCGATTCAGCAGCGAAAGAACCCAATTTGGTGGCCAAATCTCTGAATCAAAATCAAATCAGAGGACCCTTTAACCTCCAAATTGAATTGGAAACTCTGAATCGATTCAGGGAGGTTTGGAAATATTCGGAGATTCAGACACAGACAGCTTTAAATGTTTTTTCTACGTACCCCTAGGTAGCAGGGGCTCATGAATGCCGCAATGCTGGGGCGCATGGAGTACCTGCAGAAGCACGGGGGGCTCCTCACCACGCTCGGCAGCAGACATGGAAGTGGCAATTCTGGGTCTGCTGGGGAGTGTGCAGGGGCACCCCCCTGGCTTGGTGACTGGTGCCTCCTGGGTCTGGGGTGGGCACCCGGGGGTCCCTGTGTGGCCAATCGCTGAGCCAGGGAGGCATGCAGGGTGGGGGTGGGGGTGGCAGCACACTCCCTGGCAGACCCTGAAGTACTTTTGGTCCACTTCTACATTCGCCGCCGAACAAATCGAGGGCCCCCTGCACTCCCGTGGGACGCTCCATGCACCCCAGCATCGCAGCGATCACGAGCTGCGCCTGCTACCTCAAGGTATATAGAAAACACTTTTAGAGCTATGTCTGAATCGCTGATTCTGCAAATCAGCATCAAATCTTCAGATTCAGCTGTATTGAATCAGGGACAGGGACGGCTGAATCCATATAGAATAGGGCCCGCTTTGCACGGCCCTAGTGAGCAGCTGCTATAATCTGTCTACCTTCAGGTCTAATTTATTGCTTTAGCTCACAGTAGTCATTCCAAGCCTGGAGACTGAAGGCCACCTTCTGATTTCCTTAATCAGACATGTATCTGAAGTGCAAGTCTAACTTCAGTGGATTTACGCCATTATAAGTGAGAGCAGAATTAGCTGCTTTATAACAAATCTAGGTAAACCTATAGACACTGCATGCAACAAATGAACTTGCATGTTTACAGGGCTCACGTGTCTGGTGGGGGTAATTTTCTCTGGACGTGACATGCATAAAAAGCTAGTCTCTGATAGTTAGTTGAGTATACCGTGCCACACAAGTTGTCCCAAGCCACGGGACCTTCTGTGAGTAAGTTGTCCTCCACTGGAAAGAGTGTCAGAATGTGCCTTGTAGTGTCTTTTTCATGCTATTTAAGTGCTCTGTTATGGATCCATTGGTACTGCAAAACCATGGATGAGTACACTCGATATGTAGATAACAGGGCTTGCCTTTCCAAAAGGAATTTAAAGTCTAGCTGCAATAAGTACTGGTTCCCAGGAAAGCTCACAACCATTGTCCTTGAATGTTGCCATTTTTCTGTTGGAGTATTGACCAGAAAAAAAGAGTAGTCTTTAAACAAGAACGCTAACATTGGAATTCTTCATCCTGGCTTTATTATAGTAATTGCCTGAAGGTTAATTTGTGCAACTGCAGCTTCCATGTACTCTAATAAATATGTGCAGTCTGGGGTTCATTTGCTATAATTAGTATGGATGACTGTAATGTATTTATTTGATTATAATTGATATTGTAAAAGAATGCAAAATATATCATAATTAACAATCCTTCCTGTATATTTCATCAAAAACCTAACACTGCCAGACCCCAGAACACAGAACAAGTCTTGCTGGTAGACCCATGGGGGTACATATTCATTATGCATGTATTTTCTGAAATGAGAGGATTAGTGTGATTGCATTTCATTAGACTTGACAATGAGGATAGGCTGTCACATTGGTTACAAAAAGGAGTGTTGAGGAGGAAAGGAGTACTTCTTACAAGGATCTCGAAGCAGAGAAGTGTTATGTAAAACATTTAAATGTAAATAAACCGAAAGGTTCACGACTCAGTTCAGGATGATGATGTCACAGCTCTTCCTGATATGCTCAAGTTCCCTTAAAACAGTCTTTAGTGCAACTAGAAGAGCTAGAAAATAATTTTTCCTGTTATTTTTCATAGGAAATTTTGAATTTGTTTCTAAAATCCCCGTGCAAAAAATATTTCAGTAAAAACAAAGATTAAGAAGGCAAAAGAAATGTTATTTTGGAAATCCGTTTCTGGCCAAAGTGTACCATTTTTTAGTAAAATGTTTCTATTTGCATAAGCTGAAAACAGGATGTACTTAGCCCAAAATATACATTTTTGCAGAAAAATGTTACAAACAACCTCTGATTTTCAATTTCACGTGTTTGTCAAAAAAGCAGCAAACTGTGACCCTAATGAAAACCCTTTGTTTCTGAGCACCAGGCATCTTTTAATTCAAAATGAGCAAGTAGCAAATAGCCTGCTCTATTGAGTTGTACACAGTACACACAGGGCCATGAGCCAGCCTCTTACCCAGGCCTGATATCCACTCCTACTGAGGCATTACAGGCACTTTTACACACGCTCCAGGGGAGGCGGGGGGCTTTAATTAGAGTGGGTCCACAAGCTGCTCTAATTAAATCACCACCACGTCTCCTGTATCAGCATCCCCACACTTAAAAATGGTGATGGGAGTGCTCAAACTGAAGCTCATCAAACAAGCTTTTTGATCAGTGAGCCCCTGCCATGAGCCATGATCAGCGACATCGCCAATGCTATTCCCTATTATTATGATGCCTTCGTAGTCTGGTTTTAGATTGCTAACTCCAAGCCATCCGTGTGGTTCTTAGATGGGAAATGTCTCATGATGAAATAAAGTCTCAGGATGAAACTGTTTTCGATGACTTATGACATGAGGCAGCCTGACCTTCTTCAGTGGCCCAGATAAATCCTGACGAACTTTTGAATCTTTCCGAACAATTTCTTGTGAAAACAAATAGGAATTATAATAGTTATTATCATTCCTCATCTGTATTACAGTGGAGAATTGGGGTCTCATGTTCCAGGCTGTACTACCAGTACCTCTCTCAATGAGTTCATCATCTAGGATTATTACAGGGTACAACAAATGAGCAACCACACAACATCACAATGGAGACCGGGTAACTGGATAAATGAGGATTTTCCATAATAGGCAGAAGTCTCAGTTTATGACTTGCCTACTCAGAGAGAAGTAGTATGGATTAGTCTTGGCTGATAACCTATGATTTTCAGGACCCCAATTCCACATTCACCACATTCCTGGATATGTTGCTAAGGCCAGATACTAAGCTGCCTAATGGGACTAGATGGAATTTACATCCCTGCATGTCCAGGAGAGCTGGCTGTGTTTTAAAGAAGTCTTACAGAGGATGCAGGAACAAACCTTCCCAATGAACATCCCAATGAAGCTCATCACAATCAGAAGAGGTTCTGGAGGACTGGAAAAGGGCAAATATAGTGCCCATCGTGAAGAAAGGGAAGATGGAGGATCCAGGGAATTGCAAACCAGTCAGCCTCACCTCAGTCCCTGGAAAAATCATGGAGCAGATCCTCAAAGAATCCATTTGTAAGCATTTGGAGAAGAAGGTGATTGGATTCACCAAGGACAAATTGTGCCTGACCAACCTAATGGCCTTCTATGATAAGATGACTGTCTCTGTGGATGTTGGAAGAGCAGTGGGCAAGATATACCTTAATTTTAGCAAGGTGTTTTATATGGTTTCTCACAATCTTCTTGCAAACAAGCTAAGGAAGTACGGGCTGGGTGAATGGACTGTAAGGTGGATAGGAAACTGGCTGGATTGTCGGGCTCAAAGGGTAGTAATCAATGTTTTGATGTCTAGTTGGCAGCTGGTATCAAGTGGAGTGCCCCAGGGGTCAGTCATGGGACCGGTTTTGTTCAGTATCTTCATTAACAACCTGAAAGATGGGATGGAGTGTACTCTTAGCAGATGACAAAGCTGTGGGGAGTAGTAGATATGCTGGGGTAGAGCTAGGATTCAGGGAGACCTAGACTATTTGGAGGTTTGGACCAAAAGGAATCACATGATGTTCAACAAGGACAAGTGCAAAGTCCTGCACTTAGGACAGAACAATATTATGCACCGATACAGGCTGGGGACTGACTTGCTAAGCAGCAGCTTTGCAGAAAAGGACCTGGGGGTTACAATGGATAATGCGCTGAATATGAGCCATCAGTGTGCCTTTATTTCCAAGAAGGTTAATGGCACACTGGGCTGCATTGGTAGGAGTATTGCAAGCAGGTCGAGGGCAGTGATTATTCCCCTCTGTTCAGCGCTGCTGAGACCGCATCTGCAGTACTGTGTTCAGTTTTGCCCTCTCTGTCCCACCCCCACCTTCCACCCCCCAGCAGAGGGCAACAAAAAATTGTTAGAGGGCTTGGAAACATGACTAATGAGGAGAAGCTGAGGAACTGGGCTTATTTAGTCTGGAGAAGAGAAGACTGATGAGGGATTTAATAGCAGCCATCAACTACTTGAAGAATGGTTTCAAAGAGGATGGAGCTAGACTATTTTCAGTGATGGCAGATGACGGAAGAAGAAGCAAAGGTCTCATGTTGCAGCAAGGGAAGTTTAGGTATGCTATTAGGAAAAAAATCTCTATCATTGGAGATTTTTAAGACCTGGCTAGACATTTTGGCTGGGATGATCTAGTTGGGGATGGTCCTGCCTTGAGCAGGAGTTTGTAGTAGGTGACCTCCTGAGGTCCCTTCCAACCCTAATTTTCTATGATATTGTGATCACAAAAAAAAGAGTGATCCAAATCAATCCCACTTAAAGGCTACAAAACCACTTACGTGCCTAGGTTTGTTTGGCATTTCTGTTTCAGCTTGAAACAATCCCTACACATTTGGGCATGCTCAGATGCAACCTCAACCAGCTGTCTGGGCACCTCACTCCTGCCCAAATTCTGTTGTGATCCAAATCCATGCTAGTAGGCACCAATATCCCTATAGGCAAGGTCAGTGCACACCTAGTGATTGTTTGATACTCCACGTATGCGCAAAGTACGTTACAAATACAGCTGAGGAGCTAGTGGGGTGCCTCACATCTTTTGCCCACTTGGGTTCCACTTCCTTCTCTGATGTTTGGAAGGGGAAATGATACCAAGGTCTGAAGTTGCTGCCTGCTAGTCACCATGAGTCATTTCAAAATTTAACATGTGTCCTCTAAACTCTATTCAAAAAATGTTGCCAGCAACAATTTGCCCTCAATTCACAAAATTTGTTTCCCTTTTATTTTTAATGCAGCTCTGTTTTAGCTCCTAGGAAAGATGCTATTGCTGATCCCAAGTAAAATCACGCTTTATCTCAAGTGCTGACTTTTCGAGATACTGTTACCCAAAGCCTCCCTGCCCCTGTTCTTCAGTGTTGTTCATGCAGCTGCTAAACATTTTTCTTATTTTTTCCAGCAAAATTGATGTGCTAAATATTGCTAAATCAGTCTCCAATGTGTTATTTTGCTAGGAAAACAGATCTTTGTTGCTTCTGCCCTTTTTGTTCGGTACACACAGGAATCCTTGCCAGAACACAGAATGCTCTCTAGTGATACAGCACACTAATCCCAGTGAGAGCAACAACTCCTTATACATATTTTATAGCAAACAAATGAACTACTAAATTTTTTATAGCCTGTGCACCATGAAAAGTCACTGTATTATAATTTAGGGATGTCTTTGGCCCACCAGTCAGTTCAATGAGAGCTCTACTTTTTAGATGCAGCTGTAGATTTTTGCAGATCCATGACTGAAGGTGGAAATCTCCCAGTATCATCCCTGCCCAGAGGAGAGTTTGTACCTCCTATTATATTTGGATGTTATCCTGTCTCTTCCCTCTTAGCCTATTTATTTGTACCCCCAGTTGCTTCACTTTGTCTTTTACAAATTTTTTAGGACAAAGACTGTTATGTATTAGGTTGTTCAGCCTAGAAGAATGGGGCCCAATCTGGTTGTGTCCGGTAAATACTGGAGCGATGATGATGATGATGATGATGATGACAAAGGGATTTGGAACCACATTCTTATTTTTGGCCGATTTATTCTTACACAGCTTCATTGACTACTTTCCGCTAAAGTTGGTGGTATTAAACGCTGCATAACACTAGTTCTGTATGAGCAGGTCTCCACTGCTGAGGAGGCTCTGTTGTTATGTGTCCCAAATCATAGATTCAAATGGGAGGTTACCATATATTTCACATACAACATTCACCGTTTCCCCCCAAATCAGCTCCCCACATTTATGATGCATGCAATAAATGACAAAAGCCGGGTTTTTTGCCTGGGGTAGAAGCACCATGCTTCGATTCCTGGTCCACAGTGTAGCAGCTGTTGAATTGCTCGTCAGGAGTTGAGGGAGTCCATTCCTTTACTGGCTCATTGTTCGTTACTCCAGAGGTGTTAACGATTCTTTTTAATGCTCTCGATGTGCCTTTAATCAAGCTAACCTTTCTAAGAACAACTTTGCTCTCTGCAAACAGCTCCTGGTTTCTCTTCTCCTATTTCACAGCCTTGGAAACACGTTAGTTCTTTTCAACGCTCTACCCAACAGCTTGGTTTCAGCTTTAATTAAGCAAGAAAAGCAGGGCAAGTCATGTGAAGATTAGGCTCTGTCCCTGCTTTATGCAGCTATAACTCTGAAAAAAAACCCTTTTATTCCACATCCGCCCTTCTTTCTGCTTTTGAAAAGCAAGATGCTTATTATATTCTGGGGCGTGTTATACATAATAAAATACAGTAGTTTGATTTTTACATTCTTTAGCTGAGCCAGACATCTTGAGTCAGATTCAAACTGCTTTGCCATTTTTTTCATTTATTTGTCTTCGCATGTACATAGATTTGTAACTTCATACACTTTCCGGGCTCTTGGTAGTCCTATTGCTCTTTAGTAGTTACCCACTCAGCTGGCAGCTAGAGTAAAAATTTGGAACGTACATGTAGAGCCCTAAAAGACCATCTTCCAATGCATATATAACTAACCGGAGAAACACTGAAACTTAGAAATTGTTCCTTCCCTTCCTGTTCATACTACGATCAACAAACCCATCCGTCGGTTGAGTGGCAAAATATTGTGGCATTAGCGTCTCTGGACTGGATGCTGCTGGTCTAGTACTGCAGAGTGATAGCAGTCTGTGTCTGTTTACATGTTTTCAGGGACTACTACATAACCATGGTGAAATGGGCAACGAGTACCAAAGTGGCAGTAAACTGGTTAAACAGGGCACAGAACGTCTCTATCTTGACCCTCTGCGATGCCACCACTGGAGTCTGTACAAAGGTAAGAAATATACTTCAGAGACATTTAATAGTACTTACCTTTAATATCTGTGATCTGCACTGGGAGAAAATATTTAAACCATTTTATTAGGAAGTGTGTCCGACTGTATACAGACTTGTACAGTGCTTTAGGTAGACACACATTTGCTTCAGGACATAGTAACATACCGTATCTGAATTCACTGGGCAAGGGAGGGGTTCTGCGTTTTTAGTGGATCTATAGAAAGCCAGCCTCTGTCTAGCCTCCCACAGTGTTTGTGCCTCTTTACATGCTTATGGTATATTAATGTAGATATATATAAACACGCACACACATCTAACAGTGCTGTTTTTAACTTGAGAGTCCTTTTACCATCAGAGTTAATGGAATTATGTTAATCAGAGTCCAAACACGTCTTTTGGGCTGATTCAGGGACGTTTCCCCCAGTGTAGACTCAGTTATGGCACCAGAAAAACCTGCATAGTAATATAGCTGATTTCAGTACAGATACGTATACAGCGTTCTGGAGTGGCAAACCTTATTCTCATTCAGGGGGAAGGCAGGGTAGATTTGTACCTCATAGTCTAGCTAAATCAGAGACGTATAGCATAAGCTTTTGTGAGTCTGAGATCACTTCATCAGCATCCCCTCTCTCTGCACATTTTGGGGGGGATCTTTCTATATAACTATATCTGTTTATAAGCTTATGTAGTGCAAACCCTTTGTGCATGCAAGGTCTATATAAAGATCCTGGGAATAACAAGTAAATTACTGTCTTACTTTAAGGAGCCACGTGTCTTTTGAATTTCTTCTTTTTGTCCGTTTGAATAGCGTGTCTTCCTAGATGAGACTTTGCTTGTTTATCAGAAAGCAACAATAGAAGAACAGGCCCGGGATTATATTCCTCAACAGCACGCTTGAACAGTTTCTCTGTGCTTGTTCACAACCGTTCAGACTCAGTCAAACTGCTTTCTGCACTGATGAGCAAAATGAAACGCATGCAGACTGTTATTTAATTATGTCATTTCATTTTAGAAACATGAAGATGAAAGTGAAGACTGGCTGCACCGACAGGTAACAGTGATCTTCCTGACAGAATGTAAGATATACAGGCTCTTCTTATTGAACTAAGGGGCACCTTTGCCTAAAATATCTAAGATCTCTTTTTCTCTAGGAGGCCCAACTAGTTAAAACCATGGGGTGCCTATACACATGCTCTGATGTGTGCTAATGTGATTAATTGAGTTTGCTGCCCCGTTCCAATTAGCACGCTCCAGTGTGCTGCAGCGTCATGTGTATTCAGCTTCCACATTTTAAAATGGCAGTGGGGGCTCTTTAACTAAAACTCAGTGAATGAGCTTTAGATGCTGGGATGCTGAATACATGTGATGCTGCAGTCTTTTCATTAGAGTGGTGGTCTGAGAGCTGCTCGAATTAAAACACCCTCCGCCCCCCACCCTAGAGCAAGTTGAATGCCTGAATTCCCAAAATATGTTTGACTTAAATATAAGCTACCTGAAAAAATTACTATTGAATGAGTCACCCCTGCAGCAAAAGCCAAGCTAAGACTGATCAACAGCACAAGTCCTCAATAAAATCTTATTTTGGGACTGATGGTTGTATTAATTGATGCAGTGGCCCTGCGCACAAGAGAGAATCAGAATTAAATGATTGCAAAAGCAAGTTTAAAAAGGCCCATTAGGTGAATCCTAAGAGCTCCTTAGTTACCTAGGAACTTTTGAAATGTTACCTCAAATAAACTATTGCAGATACTTTAAATAGAAGAAAAGAGGAAAGGCAAAAAAAATCAAAATGGTAAGTTAAGCAACAGTTGAAACCATGAATGCTTACAAGGCAACCTAGAGCGTAAAATTGGAAAGGACCCCCTGGGACATCAAATCCAACCTACTTCTATCACAGGGACCACATTTTTTAGAGACTCTGTCATAAGATGATCAAGTTTATACTTCTGAATTTTCCATTTTAGTATATCAGCTCAAAAATCCACTTCTGTGCCTTAAAAAAGAGGCTACACTGAGTATAAGCACTGAGGAAAAAGAAGTGAAGGTCAGTTAGAAACTATAAACAGGGAGTTTAAATTAATTAAAATTCAGATTTATTTTCTAAATAATCATTAGCATTGATCCATACAGGCCCTATTCATCCAACATAATTACTCCTTTCTGAAGTGTAAAAGTTTGGGATAACTAATGTCACTACCTGAGCGTTAGTTTAGGGAACAATCGGAGAGTTGATCAAGTTCCTCGTCAAAGAGAAGCTATTAGTATCCATCTGCTTTTTGTGGCATCTCTGAGTGCCTGACATACAAACATGAGTAAAATAAAAGAATCCATGCCGGATTTCCTCATGCAGAAATGAAGTAAAGCACAAATTTGCCGCGATTGGTACAGAAATCCTAAGGATCTAGGAGCTCCCTTACATAATGAAACCAATATTCCCTTCAGTCTAGAGACTTTCGGTACATGGTCCACATAAAAACTAACTTTATAGTTAGTCAGATGCCCCAAACTAAAATCTGTTCTCTACCTGAGTTCACATATAGGGAAGAAAAATAAAAACACCCAGTATAGCTTTTATCCCCACAATGCAATATATACATTAGCCTGGATATGTTGAAAATAGTTCAAAGATGGATCCATTCAAAGGAAAACAAAATTAAATTCCTCTGTTTTAAATATCACAAGATTCACTGGGAGATCTATTTTTGTAAGTATGGAACCAGTTTAAACCTCTTCCCTTCTACTTACTGCAATATCTGTCATGCTGTAGTTGAACATAGATATGTACTTTTAAAGTACAATACCCTGAGTGAGTGCTGAGTCTTCAGAGGACCTGGACTGAGACACATGTATACCAGGGTAATTTATAACAATATTGGATACCAGTATAAATTACACCAGGATCTAGAGTGGACAGAAATGCAGCTATCCTGAAGTAGATACAGTAGATGCAGTAGATACTATTACAATGTTTCAAAATTTGGTGCTAGAAGAGTGGATTTGCCATGAACAAATTGGTACCTCTTGTGAAGAAATGATGGTTATACCAGTTTAATTTATACCACTGCACTTTTAGCCCAGGATAATTTCATATTGTAGGACCATAGTAGTGTAGGACTGTATGTCGGCCATTTACTCCTGTTTGACACTAGTGGAAAGATATTATATATATATATATATATATATATAGGTTCAGCACTGTGTATCAGGTACATAAGTCAGTACTTAAAGCGTGAATACTAGCAAGTTTAATGATAATTTTAGGTGTTCAGAGACTTGCATTATATCGTGTGCTTTACAAAATGGCAAATTCTATTGCTTCTCCTCCGTGCAGCAAATGCTGCACCACAGTTTAGACAGCCCAAGTTGTTTGTTTGAAACCAATGAGTCTGGTATTTCAGAAACATGCTAAAATATTCATCACAACAGGGTTTTGAGACATTTGGCACAACTGTGCAAATAAGTCCCAGCTGGTTTTCTAGGAGTCTGGAAAATAATGTAGGCTCCCTGAATTTAAGTTCTGGCAATGACACTCTGCTAAGTTTCTGTTTTGGACTAACTGTATGATTATGAGGTTATTTCCTTTCCCTGTTTGTTTTTTCCTCCCATGTTTGTGAACTTCCATAACTCTTTTAGCAAATGTGACCAAATATGTATGTTGAACAGCAAGCGTGGAGCCCAGCTGGAAATGAAATTCTTATTTCAGACCTAATAGTGAGTCAGCCAAGTGATCAGGACGGCTTAGGCTGAGAGGAGATGCTTCCCAGGAGCGGGAGACAGTAGCAATGACATCCCTGTGATTCTTGTCCGGAGATGAGAACAATTCCTTTCTGTGCACAGCTGCTTTCCTGGGAAATGCCTACTTTTCTGAGCGTTCAAGCCAGCACATTCAGGCCTCACATAGGCACTCAGCTGCACTCCAAAATGAACATTTAGATATCTGAAAAATTAGTTGTGTGCGCAACTGCCACAATAATGCTAATGTTAGTCACCTCTCCCAGTCACTGAAGGTGTGCAGAACACTGCCAGGCTTTTGCCCAGGTGAGTTATGAGCCTAACTCCCATTTTAAGAAGGCACTTGGACATTTAAAAGTGTAAGGATATAGTTTTGAAAAATGTTAAGTTCCATTTTAAAAGCACCTCGGGTCATTTCTGAAAATGGAATTGATTCCTGAGTCATGTAGGAATTTTTGAAAAGTTTTTGTATTACAATTTAAAGATATCTTCGGACTCCTTTGGCCTCTATCCTGGGGAGTTTGCAAAGCATATTAGACATGAAGTCGCAAAGAGAAAAATGACAATAGACTGGAAGCAGGATGGGAGAAAGATCGGCAAGATTATGTGGATGCTCAGCAGGGAGTGCCAGGAAAATTCCCCTAGGATTTCATGCAAATATCCCAGCAGGTATGGGTTTTAAGGAAGACCTGCACTTCTTAAACTGGAAGTGTTTAGTGCTTAGTCAGATAACTGGGTGAAAATTAATGGATTGTGAGGTGTGGGTTAGACTGGAGGATCTAATGGTCCCTTCTGTCCTGAAACTGTATGAATTAATTGTATTTAAGTACAAACACTTAGAGATGGTAGACCGCCTCAGAGTTTGTCTTTGGAAGAGGCTGGAAAGGATGTAACCATTCAAATCTCCTTAGTGGGAAAACAGAATATAATTGATCAGTGCATAGATCACAAATACATTACCAATGTTTCAGACCATTTCTATGAATCATTAATATTTGTACCAATATAATATGGTGAGAATTCAGCACTAGGCTCCCAAATAAAAGTGACCTAATTTTTATTGGTGCTGTCCACAGGTAGCTCCCACTGACTTTTTGGTAGCATTTGTTGGTGCCTATCACTTCTGAAGATCAGACCTCTTATACCAGCATGTAGGCATAGGGGCATGACTTCAGGGACTCACCCTGGCAAATGTTGTCCTTTATCTATATCTCTAATGAGGTGCATAGATAATCTGAAATAGTAATTGTTCCAATTTTTCATGTGCCTGAGCTGTAAAAATCTTTGACCTAAGGCCAATGAAGCAGTTTTTTTCCAGGAAGCAAGTGCAATGGTCATAGGTAAAAAGTTGTTCTGCTTAGAAAGCAAGGGGAAGGGAACACAGGCAGTTTTCAAATGCTAGTTTTGAATGAATTTTAAGGGGGTTTTAATGTATATTTTTGTAAATGTCACCTTACTCTAAGTCAAGTTGTAAATACGCAGAAGCCAGCGGTAAAATCAAGGCAGCAATGACGTCAGTGAGAGTTTTGCACTTGACTTCAGTGCAGCCAGAAACTGGCCCCTTACGAGATAACCCACAACACCTCTCACATAAGCTAAACGCAGATCTTCCCTTCATTTCCTTCCCCCCAGGTGCATTCTTTATACCAGCTCTCCTGTTTCCATAAGTGCCTTGGCTCAGTCTTGGCCCGAGGCTGAAGAACGTTTCTTAGTTTTTCTGTTTAGTCTCGCAAATGCTCATTGTCACAGTATAACAGCTCTGCTAGTGATTCATGCATAGCACAACTCACATTTTTCAGCGTAGTTTCAATGGTCCGGAAACTAAAAACTTGGGTGGCTTTGTAAACTTTGGCACTCGCCTTTCTGTGTTGTTTTGCATTTAAAAGTGTTGAAGTATAGAAATGCATCTTCACAGTGCTGTCACCATGTAGTTCCTAGAGACCACGGAGCACAGCAGGGACAGAACTAAGTCTCCTTATTCAGCAGCATGGGCTCTATCATTAGGGGTAGAGGAAAATCTCCTTTAGCAGAGAGTAGCACTGGGCCTATGGCACTTAGTTGAGCAGTTCTTCTTTTATCCAGTAGAGGGGAGTGATGCACAGAGACACACACACGTGTGCTAACCAATTCATGACAGCTCTTATCTTATGTAATAATATTATTGGTGGCAGGCCCTCTGGCCTCAGAGATGGACATCAACATATTGTCTCAACCTCACCAATCAATGCGGGGGGAAAGAGCCTCAGGGGTGAATAAGGCAGGCATCTTAACACCATAGCCTCAGGGATAGAAGTGGTAGAGGTGGGGGCGAGCTTGCTCCCATAGTCCCAGGGATAAGGGGCAGGTGAGCGGGCGCCTTTGAAAGGCTCGACACTTCTCACTAATACAAAAGCACAATAGAGACATTGGAGCAAATCAGACAAATGCTAAGCCCAGGAAAAAAGTGAACTTCAAAGTGCTAAAAAGCTGCAGTTGGCTATCATATTCCTGTAGTTGTTGCTGAAACATTCAGACCATGTTTGAATTCAAATCCTTAGTGAAGCCATTTCCCTGTGACATTGTGAATTAAGGAGACTTCCACCAAAAAATGGACGTGGCACCAAAACCCACGCAAGCAACTCCATTTGTTGCGAGGCCAGAACTGAGGTGTGCCAGGCAGACAAATGAGAGGGCATCAACGCAGCTGTGGAAGGAAGGCTGAGTCCTTGAGATTATTGGTCTGTGTGAAACTATAAGACCCCTGTCTGTATAATAAGCAAAAGCAACAGAATTGTAATAAAGCTATATGCAGCAATAAATAAGTGCACATCTGACTTGACCTCAAGCCGGCCGGAGAGCTGCTCACTTTTCCACCGGTTTGCATGCAGAGCTGTTACGGCAGGGACGAGGTTGCAGCTGTATTTTGCTAGGTGTTGTATATGAAAACTGTAAGAGCCAGTCTTTGCCTCAAAGAGCTTGACAACCTAACTGGAGAAGGTGGGAGGAAGAAGGGAGACATAAAGCGATTTGCCTCAGGTCGCATGTCAGGTTCAACAGTCAAGATGAGAATATAACCTCGTGAACTGGGTGATCTTTCCTCTCACCAAATGTGTGACTTCTTCCATCCAGCTTCCCCCCAGGAAACACAATTTACTCTTCTGTCCATTCCTTCAAATATTGTGGATGGGGTTATGCTCGTTCTTTTAAATGTGTGCATTTGTTTTTTTTCCTCCTTCCAGTTCGATTTTTGTTCTTATCTCGGTAAGGTGAAAAGGCTGTGCACATTAGTGTGGACTCGGGGAGGGTGTGTTTTCAAGATCCATGGTGAAGCTTCCTGAAGACTATTTTATCTCAGGAATGTGTCCCATTAGCATCGCTCTTCGTGTGCTACCCCTGCTGAGTCTCTATAACACAACTGCTGAGTTTGTAATGAAAATTGGGATTGTATTAACAGGAAGTCTTTCCATGAGCAGATGCATCCAAATAGAGCGCTCATACCATCAGAGAAGCACTGATGGATGGTAGCAATCCTTTGTATGGTGCGCATCCTTCCAGCATGTCTCAGAATAGGTTCAGTGGTCTGTTCAAGTGGTCTGTTCAAGGTCTAGTTTCATTGCAGAGGAACATTGCTAGAATTGATAGTACAATAGCCATAGGTACAGCAATATGGGGTATATCTACAATTGACTTCTCTGGAGCTATGCCTCTTTATACCAGCAGATCATTTGGCCCACATGACGAGAGGCTGAAAAAAATAGGTTGGTTTAGCCTGAAGAAGAGACAACTGAGGGAGCTTCAGAGTCATGGGAAAGTAGGGCTGGAAGGGACCTCTAGAGGCCATCTAGTCCAACTCCATGCCTGAGGTAGGATCATCCCTATCCATACCATCCCGTGTAAATCCACTGCCTGACCTATTAGCTGCCACAAGACATAACACCTTCATCTGCTACAGCTAAAGTATGGGGACCATTGTGGCCAACGTCCTGGTGCTGCAAAGGTAGCTCAACTACATTTGAGAGCTCCAAGGAAGATGGCTGCACTGTTCCTCTTTCCCACCCCTCCCTCCCCCATTACAGAAGAAGACCCCTCACAACCCTTACCAATCCAATCACAGAGTAAAATTTCTTGGGTATGTCTTCAAATACCTGAAAAGTGATTACAGAGGAGATGGAGATAGACTTTTCTCCATGACAGTAGGAGATAGGATTTATTTAGGAGCATTAGCCTCAGGATTCAGCAGGGGAAATTGAGGTTGGCGATTAGGAGGAACTTTCTGACTACGAAGGTGGTCAAACAGTGGCACAGGCTACCTGCAGAAGTGGTGGGCATTTTCAACCCCAGGTTAGATGGACACATGGCTGGGATGGTCCTGCCCTAAGTAGGGGACTGAACTATGCCCCTTCCAGCCACAGTTTCCTCTGATCCTACATTATTTTGCCATTGGGTTTTTTCCTCTTCTTACAAGGACTTTGAAATGAAGCTGATAGATTTTCTTCCTATTTAAAGTTCTAGGAGATGTTCAAAACAGATTCAACTTAATTTTGTGACATTTTAGCGCGCAAACAATGCCCACGCTTCTTTTAAAAAAAGTACTGAACATTAAGCGAGGAAACATAAAAATGAAGCCAGGCACTTTAGTATCCCCAAAATAGACCTTTTCAATCTAACGCTAATAGAAAGTTAAATAATTAAGAGCTAATTAGCAACGGGCACTAAAGAAAGAGCAGCGTGTCAGCAGTTCTGAAAAGAGACTAAATTTCCTGTGGACGGCTCCCACATGCCTAAGGGCTGCTTTACGCCCTGTTTCATTTCCTTCGGCAACATGCAGGATCTGTCTGGACGAAAGTTGTATAATAACTTACTTTAAAATAATTCCCTGTCTGCTCAAGCTGTTGTTTCTTTCATCTGCCTTAGTTTGGTATGGTAGGTTGAGATGTGGTCGTAGTGAAGCCTGGGTGTCAGCCACCTCTGGTGACTCGTTAGCTGCTGAAGACCCAGGACGGCTGACCGAGAGCATTCCTCTATTGGGCACTTCAGAGAGGGAAGCACTTACAAGCACAGCCCAGGATAGGTGGCGTGGAAGAGCCTTGTCTCTACTCTGATGAATGCGTGGTAGATTCTTCTTCAATATACTTCATACCTGGCTTCAAGAGATCAAGTTTTTGGTTTAGTAACAGGCCTTGTCGCCGTTCAAGAGATGGAACAAAAAAGCTACACCTAGCCTCAAAAGGCAGAGCTAATGATTTTTGTCGTCATTAGGTACTGTATGTATCAAAGCCTATTGCAACCCCTTGTAGTCCGCTCTGTAACCGTCTCCTGGAGTGGAAGGCCCCCAGATGCCTGTGGATTCCTGTAGTATAAAAGAAAGAAAGCGGCCTCCAGAAAAGACTGGTTTGCCACGTGCACCGTTTGATTTCCTTGCACAGAACCCGGTCTCTGTCTGACTGAAAGCCATAATAATCACAGGAAAATCAATCATCTGGTTCACCTGGGAGCTTTGTGTCAAAGACATTTTTGAAAGACATTCTTTTTTCCTCCCGCTTGTAAATAATTTTGCAAATTAATCATCTGTACGGAGGTTGGAAAGGAGACCGAATTAGATTCTGAAAGACAGGCTGGTGACGTTTCTTTAAGGACATACATGCAAAATGATATGCAGCCCAAAGCAGCTCTTCCAGCTGAATAAACAAGATTGGCCAAACAAATATCACCAAATTGCAAAGCTGTTTAAGGTCTATATTCCAGTTGTCCCCTGGCAGCCTCTCTCCATGAGTGTATGAGCTTTTTTTGCTTTTGCAAATGGGTATTGACTTTGAAGCTACGAGTGCTGCTTCGTTGCCAGTTTCGTTTTGCTCCCAGAAGAGGCCAGCAAAAAGATGGCTGGTTTTTTCTCAGCGAATTAAAAAAAAAATGCAAAAGTTATAAGAATTTGTGTCCATGTTTCTGTTTCTAGAAGGCTTAATGCTCTTTAACTGTTTTTAGAAAGTACATCTTACTTCCCTTCAGATTAAATTAACTTTTTTTTTTTTTACAAGTTAAAAAAAACCCCCAAACAGAAATGATCATTCATCCTGTATAATTGACATTTGCAGAATGAAGAGCCAATCTTTTCGAAGGATGGTCGGAAGTTTTTCTTTGTCCGAGCCATTCCTCAGGGTGGACGAGGAAAGTTTTACCATATTGCTATGTCCTCATCACAGGTAAAACACCCACTGTTTATGTTGTTGTTAATTAGAATTGATTAGACTGTGTTATGAATATCATTTCTATGTTAAGACCAGAGACACAGCAATACGCGCAGGGAGGACCTGGATCCCTCTCAGAATAAGTATTTGCTCCTGAATTCAAGTAAATGCTAGTGGTAGTGGATAGCTGATGCAGCTCACTTAGAATATAAGCATTTACAAATGTCCAGCACATTTCAAATAATCTCCCTGTTTTATACATTTTTTAATAAAGCGCCTCCTTCATCAGTCAGTGAATCACATGAGAGACTATTATCTGCAGGGCAGGTGCCCTCTGGGCAACACAGGTGGTAGGAAAGACTTGTAATCTGTACTCTGTCCAAGTCACCCCGTTACCTTCAGTGGAGTTTTGGAAAGGATCACTCTTTTTTTCTTTTTTTTTTTTAACTATTCTTATGTCTCTATAGAAATATTTGGTAGCAATTCACAAAATCATGATTATCTTAAATCATGGGATCACGTCAGCTTCGTGTTTGGAGAGAAAAAAAATAGACTTTGATAGAATTGTTTGATGGTCTTCCTTGCAGAAAGAAGAAATCTCATGCTTTCTGTTTTTTGGCAGCCCAACAGCAGCAGTGATAACTTGCAATCTATTACATCTGGTGATTGGGACGTAACAAAGATTTTGGCGTACAATGAAAAGAGGCATAAAATGTAAGTAAAGTGGCGGGGGTCAATGACTCAGTGAAGAGGCTCCCAACTTTTAGTTTCTGCTTCTACAGCTGGTTGCTCTACAGTTGCCATTTTGAAAATATCTGAAGCCTTTTTATGTGCAGAGATAAAAGCACAGGCAAAAGAAAACCGTGGACTACATCTGATTTTGGCTTAAGTGCTAGTTTAAACTGAAATATATCAGTTCAGTCTTGCCTTATGTTGTTCTTTTTTCCCACTCATGCTGTTTTTAATATGTAATCTCATTTTGGTATCAGCCAGAGAGGGAGGTCAGCGAGTGTATTTCATCACCAACAACTTTTAATGAAAATCTTTGAAGATAGATCTCTGTGTCATTTAACAGGTCCTGTTACATATAGTCCTCATAGTGTCAAAAAGAAATAGTTTTGGCTGTCAAAATATTATTGGATTATGTAAATGTTTCTAGTCAACCGAGTGACATAAGATTTTTCAAGTCTCCATTGTTTCCATCTTGTTCCTTTATAATCATGAAATAAGATGGGTCAGTTCTTGGTTTTGTCCTAAAATATCAGCAAAGTAAAGTAAAAGAGTAGTCTAAAAAGATTGCTTCTGATTCATATACTTTGTATTTGGCTCCCATGCCCCCACCCTGGAAGTTTCAGTGAGATACAAGATCCCAAATTCTAGACACGGTACGTTTAAAATTGATGTAACCCAAATTCACCATGAAATAGCTGGGTCAAAAGGTGAATTGTTAATTATTTAATTAATTAATAATTAACTACTGAATTGTTAATTATTATAGCTTAGTGCCCAGTGCTGTAAGGGGCTGAACACCTTTCATTCCTATGGATTTCACTGGGAATGGAGAGTATGCGGCACTTGGCTGGTTTGTGCCCCAGTGGGATTAGTCGCACTGGACTTTTAGTAAGTAGGTGCAGGAACCATCCTGATGCACAGGAAGACTAGCAAGTAAGGCAGAAGACCAGCTTGCCTTGTCAGGGACCTCTTCAGTGAGCTAAAACAAACAACTTACAAGAAGTAGAAACTTGGACAAAAGACTTGAGAGGAGTATAAGAGTATTGCTTGGGCATGCAGAGATGAAATCAGGAAAGCCAAAGCACAATTGGAGTTGCAGCTAGCAAGGAACACAAAGGGAAGCAAGAAGGGTTTCTACAAGTAAGTTAGGCTGAAGTGCTCAAGACCTGGTTTACCTCGCTCTTCACAGGCACGGTCAGCTCCCAGACTAGTGCACTGGGCAGCACAGTTTGGGAGGAGGTGAATAGCTGACAGTGGCAAATGACAGGTTAGGCACTGTCTAGAAAAGCTGGACATATACAAGTTCATGGGCCAGATGTGATGCACTCGAAGGTGCTGAGGGAGTTGGCCGGTTGCAGAGCTGCTGGCTATTATCTTTGATAACCCATGGTGATCAGGAGAGACCCCAGATGATTGGAAAAGGGGAAATATAGTCTCCATTTTTTTAAAAGGGCAGGAGGAAGATCCAGGGAACTACTGGCCAGTTTGCCTCACTTCAGTACCTGGAAAAATCATGAAACTGGTCCTCAATTTCTAAGCACTTGGAGGAGAAAGTGATTAGGAGCAGTCAGTATGGATTCACCAAGGGCAAGTCATGCCTGACCAACCTCATTGCCTTCTATGATGAGATGACTGGCTCTGTGGATGCAGGAAGAGCAGTGGATGCGCCATACCTGAACGTTAGCAAGGCTTTTGGTAGCATCTCCCACAGCATTCTTGCAAGCAAGCTAAGGAAGTACGGGCTGGCTGTATGGGCTGTAAATTGGATAGAAAACTGGCTGCATCATTGGTCTTTAAGGGTAGTAATCAATGCTTCAGGGGGGAAGCAGAGGTCAACAAAAATGGTTAGGGAATGAGACACATGGCTTATGAGGCTAGGCTGAGGGAACTGGGCTTATTTAGTCTGCAGAACAGAAGACTGAAGCGGGGATTTAATAGCAGCCTTCAACTACCTGAAGCGGGGTTTGAAAGAGGATGGAGCTGGGCTGTTCTCGGTGGTGGCAGATGACAGAACAAGGAGCAATGGGCTCAAGTTGCAGCAAGAGAAGTTAGGTTAGATACCAAGAAACACTTTCTCACTAGGAGGGTAGTAAAACACTGAACCGGTTACCCAGAGAGGTGGTGGAAGCTCCATCCTTGTAGGTTTTTAAGACCTGGCTAGACAAAGCTTTGGCTGATATGATATAGTTGGGGCTGGTCCTGCTTGGAGGGGGTTGGACTAGATGTGATGTCCTGAGGTCCCTTCCAGCCCTCATTTTCTATGATTCCACGATCTTGACTTTGCATTTTCAAATAAAGTTGGCCACCCCTTACAGAGTTAGCTATCTCCAGGACATAAGACACTACTTCACTGTAACCTCAGGAAGCTGGTGCCTTTATTCTTCTCAAACAGAAGTGGAGCTGACTGCAGCATCAATGGAAAGCCTGGACAGTGAGAGAGCTTCCAAATGTGAGCTTTCTCTTCCCTCCCTCCTTCAAGCAGAGACTTTGAATAGATATTGCTGGTGACTGAAGTTGAGAGTTGGCCAAAACCATCAGAAGTTTTTGGAAGAGTGGGTTTTTTAATCTCACAAGGAAAAGTATTTAAAAGTATTTTAAATACCAAGTGTAGCGTTCTTTGCATCAGCCATCTTCTTTTGGTGTGCAACTGTCACATGTACTTCAGCACTGAAACATTTTCAATGGACTTAGTTGCAATACAGCTCACCGAACATGTATGTCCTCTACTGTGGAGAGGTCACTTCCACTTTTTTTTGTAACGGGATGAAATGATACAGCCACAGATTTTTGCAGGATCGTGTACAGGCTCATGGAAATATTTTTGGGGCGGCTGTGTGGATGGAGATGTAAATAATGTATATGTAAATCCTCATCCCAGAATCTAATTGTCTCTATTGTACTTTACATTTTTAGTTACTTCCTCAGCACAGAAGATTTACCCCGGAGGCGGCATTTATACAGGTATGGTTTTTGTCCTTTTATATGCAAAATGTGAAATTGGTCCCATTCTAGAGGACGTGTAACACTTAAATGGAAACCGTTTCAAACGCAATGTAGTTTCCCCTGCACAGAAATAAGCCTGCATACATTTGCATTTTGTGCAATCGTATTAGCATGTTATGGAAACCTAACAAAACCACAGAAATGTTGGGGCTCAAAAACAGGCAGAGTCAGCCGAACATTGTTTTCAAATGCTTTTTCTCCAATTTCACACAGCTTCAATATGTGCTCAGCAGCGGTGCAATGAACAAGTGAGGGCTAGTTGACGCGCAGGTTATCTGCAGGACAGCTGATAAATAAATTGCTGTGGGCTTAGGAACAAGGAGTCTGTTCTTAGATGTACTTGTTTCGGCCCCCGAGCTCCAAAATCCAGCTTCTTTTTTGCTTCAGACCCCAAGCACTCTAAAATGTTCATTTGCTAATCCTCACAACGCCTTGAGGGGGACCTGGGAGGGAGGGCGGGCAAGGGAAAGCAGCACTATCCTCATTCTACAGACGTAGAAATAGAGGCATATACAGGATACGTCTCTGGTGTATCCTTCACCTCCAGCCCTCCCGCTGCTTCCTTTGGCTGTCTTCCCGTATCCGCTGCGAAGAGCAGGGGCAGTGCTGAGCTCCTTTTGGCTGCCCGCTTGTTTACCTCCTGTAACATGATGCAAAGTTTTCCTCCCAAGTGGGAATGCAAAGCAACAAACTGAATTACTAGTGATTTAATTATGTCTTTCCTTCCTCTGCCTCTGTCCGCTGAGCTCAGCGGTGCTTTGAGAGGCTTGGCTTTCAGCATCCATTTTTTAAATTAAAAAATCACATCAAATCTGCTCAGGCCATTCATTTGTATTATAGTGAATAAAGCTCATTTTCTGCAAGAAATCTCCACTGTAAGCACTGGCCTGATGCAGACTACTTCCACCATCCAGACCTAACTAGTCTCTGCAGGTAGCTGCTCTACACTAACTTTCTGGGACTCAAATAAATTTTCTTGGCTCCCCTGAAGTCGCAAGGGCTCTGACAGTTTATAGCATGCAAGTCTCTGGCCCCCAGTTTGTAATCCCTGCTCGAAAGTATCAGCAAGTTAACAAAGCCCAGCGAGGTAAAAGAGGGTGCAGACTGAGCACACATCAGCCGATGTCAGGAGCTGTCATGCGTGCTTGCTCTCACTTCATAGCAAGTGAATGGGAAAGTAGGGCAGCTTCCTCCTGTTTTGTTGAGGACTGAACTGTCCTGCTGCAGAGTCCACTTCCTGCAGGGGAAGAGAGGATTAATACAAAAAGTCCCTGCTGCCTTGCAATTTGCTGTTCTTTCTTTGCTTGTCCATCCCCCTAGTAAATGACCCAGGCCTCCCTTCATATGGAGAGTACAAGCTAGTGTCCAGAATGGGAGCAAGGGCCTAATGCAGTAGAGCCCAGGGTTTCGGCCCTGCTAGGTAGGTGAGTTGGCATGGGGTCAGTCTACAGGCTGGATCCTGCATGAGGCTAGCACATGGAGTCAGTCCTTGGTCCTGAGCCTGTGCTGCCCGTGCCCCATGTGTTTGGATCTGGCTGCACACTGTCTGGTGTGCAGGTCCACATTATCCAGCCCACAGGGCTTTCCAAGGGTCCAGACATTTGGCAACAGGGGACCAGGATTGAATACTGCTATTGCTCCCGTCACCAAATTTCTGGACTCTTTGGATGATGCAACTCCAGCCCAAATTTGCCCCACTGTCTTAGGGTTGAGCACTCCTGGCCTAGTGAATCCTAACCTCAGTTTTGCTACTGCCTGTCTCGGTCGCCTTGAACTAGCCTCAGAGTGAGTGTGGACATGTAACACTTTACACCAGAGTAATTTGACTTCAGTGAGTGACCTATGTACAGTCTTATGCTATTGTAAATCAGGGCTGTCCCACCTGGCCATTACTCTTTCTACTGTTCCTGTTGCGTTTGGGGTCTCCAAGCTTCCTTTCCCTCCTCCAACTTTGGTTTCCTGTCCCTGTCCCCAGGGGTGGCGTGGTGGGGCTCGCAAGGGCTGAGGGAGCCCATGGTCCATGCAGAGGGAGGTCGCCCTACTTGTACTGCCCGTGTGGCAGTGGGGATCCTGTTGGCAGTCCTGATATAAGTTTTTCCTCCGGGGTAAAGTTACACAGGTGTACTAAGTGTGTGTCCAGTCCCACTGTCTTGTTTCCATCCAGTACAAGCCAACTCTCCTCTCAATCTAGTGGGCAGGTACTATTGCTCCAGGCTTGGGAGAGCTGGTCACGAAGCTGCTCCTTTCTGTAAAGTAAATTACTCTGTAGTAATTGTGCAATGTGTCCACATCCAGCATCTCTACTTCAGTTTTGCTACCTATAAAAGGAGACTAATACTTCTTCCCTATGTTTCCGTAAAAAAATGTAAAACTGAAACATTGCAACAGGAGTGCTGAGTATTACCATTTCCCATCCTTTAGCCTGCAGTGTCCTGCTGTTTAGTGCTCTTGAGGACACAAGCAGGTCAGGCTGTCTGCTTTAAAACAAAAACCAGCCTGAACAGCATCTTTTCTGTCCACTCAAATGTTGTGATTACCAATCCACAAGCTCTTATACGAGTGGATAAGGAGACCACGGTCCAGGAGGCAGCCACCAGCGAGTCAGTGCCCCTTTATCTATAATAAATATCATCTGTTACAGAAACACTGCGCCCTAATTTCTGTTGGTCTGTTTATGCTGCAAATGCAGCTGCAGCCATTATTTCCTGGAAAGCTGTGCAGCTGCTATACAGCCTGTCCTTGAAAAAAATAAAACCAAAGAAAACGGTATCAGTACCCTTTTATATTATTTTTCCATATTGGCAAAAGAAAAAAGCGTCGTTGCTTCTATTTAAACTCTGTTGAGTTTAAATAGAGGTTTCTCTTAGGAATGCAGGACACATTATACTTTGGTTCTACCGTGCAATCAAGTTCCAGAATATTGCTTCAGTGTAATCCCTGCTCAGTGACCTTCATGGATATGCATTAATTTTTTCAGTGCAAGCACAAATGGAAACTTCAACAGGCAGTGTCTGTCATGTGATTTGATTGAAAATTGTACTTACTTCAGCGCCTCATTCAGTCACAACCTGGACTACTTCTTACTGACCTGTGAAGGTACTTTTGTTTCTTGTATTGCTAAGGCTAGATTTTTGAGCTGGCTTAGACCAAGTTTGTAGGCCCGTGCAAAAAAAAGTGAGCCAGCAGCACAAAGGTGGGTCATCTTCAAATGTATGTTTTGCTTGATAATTTACAAACCATGTTTTTGGGGGAAAAAAATCTTAGTCTTCACTTGATAGCAAGAGTGCTCTGTAGTTACACTATGTAATGAAGCCTGGATCTGCTATAGCTTGTTACGTGATGGGTGGGCGAATGGGGCATGAGCCATTGGGGAACTGTCTGGGGGTGAAGGTGTGAGAATAAAGCCAAGGGGATACCTCACCCTCCAGTCCCCCATCCTCTCGTGTCCCCCTTACCCTGCATCTTCCCTGCAGTGGCTCTGCCTGGCTCCGACAGCAGGGAGGGCAGAGAAGCAGAAGTGGCAGCAGTGCAGGAGGCAGAAGTGAAGCCCTGGCCATGGCTCCTTCCACCACTACTGCCCCCAGAGCCCAGTCCTGCCCAGTTACATCCCTGGTTTGCTATATTCAGAGTAGAGATCAGAGGTAAAATTCCCAGAAGCACACATCTCACCTTCAAAATGACTTAGTATACAAAGAGAGGTAATAATTTAATTGTGATCAAAGGACACCAACATAAGCTGTTGCAATGCAATTGTTGACCACATAATCCTGTATTAAGACGAGCATATCAAAATGCTGCATGCTTCGTTCAGGGTGAAATCTACAGCAATTTAGCTCACTTATGGCACTCCAGCAGCATGCAGAGGTAGACGTTACAGCGTGAGCTGATGCTCCCTCTCCCCTTTTATAGTACCCTATTTACCCAAATCCAAGATGATTTCAAATTTAAGATTACCCCCACCCCGTCCCCCAATACTTAGATTATAGACATGGAAAAAGCATAAATGTGTTATCATTTTCCATATAGGGAATCTAATTATTGCAAAGCCACCTTAAATTTGTCCCCACCCACTGCTGCAATGGGAGGCAGGCAGCAAGGCAGTCAGGTAGCCAGACCTCTGCCCTTTGCTCCCTGTCCCTCCCATCACTTGCCCCTTGGTGGGGTCATAACAGACTACAGAATGAACTTGAGCCACCAGTGCGGTGCCATAGCTGGCAGAGCGAATCAAACACTGGCATGCATCTACCAATGCATATCAAGCAGGACTAAAGGCATCATCCTCCAGCTCTACTTGGCCTTGGTGAGACCACAGCTGCAGTAATGCATCCAGTTCTGGGCACTGCATTTCAGGAAGGATGTGAAGAAGCTTGAGGGAGTCCAAGGGAGGGCCATGCGCATGATTAGAGGTCTGAGAGCAGGTCATATGAGGAGAGACTGAAAGACTTGGGACTGTTCAGCTTGGAGAAGAGAAGACTTAGAGGGGACTTGGAGAACAGCCTATATCAGGGACATATATCAGTGCCTGGAGGACCATCTGTTCACCAAGACCCTCAGGAGAATACAAGAAACAATGGGCAGAAACTGATTGAAGAGCGCTTCAGATTGGACATAAGGAAAAACTGCTTTACAGTTCGAGTGCCGAGCATCTGGAACAGACTCTCCCCCTTCCCCGCCCCAGAGGTGGTACAGTCAGCCACCCTGGAGATCTTCAGAAAGCGTCTTGACGCCCACCTTGCTGGGGCCATCTGATCCCAGCAGTCCTTCCTGCCCAAGTGCAGGGGGCTGGACCTGCTGATCTTGTAAGGTCCCTTCCAGCCCTAACATCTATGAATCTATGCTGTCCCCTAGTCCCTGCCCCTCCACTCCTTTCCTCCAGCCTGCCCCCCTCCACTGCTTGCCCCCCAAAACCAGTTCCCTTATTTGCTCCCCCATGCCTGGCCCTGTTTCCTCCCCACACCTGCCCCCCGCCATGCTTACACCCCTGCCTGCGCCTCTGATGCTTGCAGTGGGACTGCAAATCCAAATTGTTAATTGTAACTGCAGTTTCCTACCCATTCTTTTTTTCTTTGTGTGTGTGTGTGTGTGTGTGTGTGTGTGTGTATAATATATATGTGTATGTGTATACATATATACACACACACACATATATATATATATATATATATATTTTTTTTTTTTACTTTCTAAGAGTTGTTTGGGGGATGTGGGAGAAGGTGGTTGTGAGGAGGGATTTGAAGAAAAGTTTATTGGTCCATAGCTTCCAAGGAGATACAGCCTGGGAGAAGCGGGTTACCTCAGTAATGCTCCACGGGCTCATCACCACTCGCTTACCCTTGCCAAACCATCTTGGGAACATATTAGAAATAAATACACTGTCTGTTTCCTTCGGTCATGCTACAGTTCTGCCTAATTCCATACAAATGGGCCAAATTACATCTCCCTTATTTAGGTTGCTGAGCAATTACTCCCACCAGTCATCCCACTGTGATGAATCAGGGTGCTTTAATGTGTCAGTTCTCACCAAAATGTGCAACCCAAAGCAAACAGAACAAGACTAAAAGTTTTCAAAACCAAAAGCAACAATGGTCTGTGTGCAGCAAGGTACACACACAAGTATCTAGTGTACGCGTGGGCAAGTCCAGCTGGTTGTCCCAATGCGGTCAGGTACCTTATTGCTGAATGTGAGCAATCTGGCAGTAAGGCTCAAGTCCTTCTCTGATTGTAAAGTGCTCCTTGTGAACCAAGAGCTGTTCAGGATTTCTGAGGAATGCCACCGACAAAGAGGATTTATAATTTGAAGCTTACTTAGGGCGTTACAGAGCAAATAGCTGGGAGGAATGAGCTGAAACTGAGGCACTTAGCCTGAATACCAAGCAAAGCTTCTCAACGGAGAGATGTAAAAATGTGGAGCATCCTTCCCAAATAAATGGTATAGGGCATGTATAAGTAAACTAGACAAAGCGTTGGACCGTGAAACAATCCTTCGTTGTAATTGTATTCTACAATATTGAAAGATTTTACACAGAAGGAAAATTGACTGAAAACATCTACTAGTATGGTAAATATCACATTTGCCAAGTTTGTCTTTTGACAGGAACAGCCTTCTAGATTTTTTTTCTTAATCAGTTTGCAATGACAATCAACAACGTTGTCTCTTATACAGAACATTAATTTTTTGAAATAATTAGACCCACATATGAATAAGATTAAGCTTCCAAAAGGGTCTTATCAACATGTTACATTCTAGCCAATTTACAATAAGGCTGCAGTGATACCTAGACAGATTAATGTGTTTTATTAGACGGTACATCCCAGCATTAATCCAAGAGCACAAGATAATGAGTTCCTGCTAACGCATTCTAGGTCACATCCTCTGCTGGTAGAAACATAGCTCAAGTGACTTCAGTACGCTTATGCTAATTTGTGCCAGTTGAGGGCCTGTTCTTCTGTATTGTGAATGCAAAGGATTATGTTCTCGAAGTGCAATCTCACCCCGCCTTAATGATGGAATCACTACCAACATCTCCATAATGGGGTATGTTAGGAAAAATATGTCCATATCAGAAAAGATCAGGATCCTGATTCGCTTTTCACATACATCAGTTGAAAAGTAGATTTTATATTTGATAGCACTGTGCTCAGCAAGGGTGGTTGGGAAGGAACATATGAATTTTCTTCTATTTCTTTCTGTTGAGCTGCTGAATTATTAACACTATGTTGATATGGTCCATTTGGGTTGTCTGAACCTTCTCTTTATCACTGAATAAAAGTAACTGTGAAAGAGGTGAATTCAGCAAGCTGTCAATTCTCTAACTGCAGAACAATCCATTGACAAGCCCCCTCACATGCATACACATGTGTATGTGCACGCGCACATGCACACCCCCCACCCCCCAAGCCTTTGACTTGCGCTGGCATTTTCAAGGCAGACACATACCTGGGAGAATAAGTTGATATCTACAGGACTCCAATGGCTTTAAAGCAGTTTTAGGATAGTTTATTATGGAAGAGGTTATGTGGGCCAGAATTAGAGTAGGTGACTGGTAACTGAGGTCTCTGCTACACATCATACTTTTGGTATGATTAACCAATTAATCGCATCTTAAGTTGTAACCCAGACAGACATCCGGTCAATTAATGTGTTGATAAAACAAAGAACAAGCCACAGTTATTCTGCAAAAATGAGTAGTAACTTTGTGGCTGGTTCCTGTCACACCATTAATTGAATGTGTGCCCGGGGGGACCCATCAGCTGCTGAGACACCCAGCTACAAGGGTGCAACTAATCTGGGCCCCCACCTGCAGGGGTGCAGCACCATCCATCAACTGGCCAAGGCTCTCAGCTACGGGGCACACGGTCCATTCCCATGGCTCGGACCCCGCAGCTGATCTGGGCTCCCAGCTGCGAGACCACATTGTGTGCCCTGAGGATGAAAGCTAGCTCCTTGCCAGTGCAGGGGAAGCCCCAGACTGTGAACCCAGGCTCTCCCTGCACTGGCAATAAGGTGCAATGGGATCTGGTGCATGACCGTAAAACACCTGAGGCCAGATCCACCTATTAGTCACCAAAATGGTGTTTGCCACCTAAATGTGATCCTATTCCTAGGGTTGGCAAGACAGTCAATTGACCGATCAATATTGTCAATTGACCAGTCAATTGCCCACATATTTTTGACCGGTCAAAGACTATAGTGGTTTTACCCCAAAAAAATCATTTTTTGTAGTTGTCTTGACAGAAATACGATTTTTTTTATTGGTTTTTTTCACACATTTTGTAATGGAAAACTTGTGCCTTTTCTGTGTTGTTTGGGCCTATTGGCAATTTTTTACAATCTTGGGCCAATATTTGAGCAGTCAATTAACCGGACTTTATTTGGCAGAACAAATACCCAACCCTGCCTATTCCACCCTGCTCATGTCTCTGGAAAAGAGTAAATGCAGTGGGTCAATGAGTCCTTCTGTACTGTTGCAGTACTGCTGTACTTCTCCCTCAGTGACCGTCTTAAGGTTAAGATGCTGTTGTGTTACAAATACAGGCATGTCAGGAATGTGAGCAGGGTGGAACAGGATTACACTTCAGTGCCTTAGGCCATTTTTACATGACACAGGGGTTTAATTTTAAAAAAACACCGCTTCAATTTAGGGAGAATTAAACCCCTGTGTCATGTACACCCGTGCTGGAGCCCAATCCATATCTGTCTCTCCAGCAGCGGGGAGGGGAGAGCAAACTGCTGATGGGCAGAATGGGGATGGCGGGGGGTGGAGCTGGTGCTTCCATCCATGGCAACAGCACCCCCGGCAGGTGGCACCCGCCTGCAGGCACCCGGCTCGGGCAGCCCCAGGGGGGCACCGCAGCTGCAGAGGGAAGCACTGGGCCCCAGCATGGCTCAGGCAGGCAGGCTCCGGGGTGGGGATCAGGTTCACTACTTTTTCCTTTTTTTAATTTCTGTGGAGCCTGCCTTCCCGGGCTGCAGCCAGGCTGCCTGTACGGGCTGCCTGCGCAGCCCCTGGGCCGCACGGAGCCCAGTGCTTCGCTCCGCAGCTGTAGCACAGGAAACAGCTCTTGGGAGCTGTTTTACTTTGCAGCGCCCCAAAGTCATTTCCTGCGTCCCTGAGTCATTTAAGGCATACTGTGTCACCAAATGTGCTATAGCAGCTGGAATGAACGTGCAATATGCTGCTGAATGTGTAAACAGCAATGCCATTAAAGCAGTGTAAAAGGCATTTAACCCACTTTAAACCCACTTGAAAGTGTCATCCACAAATGCCCTTACTTCCCTTAGACGCCTTGTAGAAGGAATAGGATCTGGCCCCTTAATTATATATACCAGCTCTGCCATTAACTCATTTGGGGTAGCTCAAGACACCAGTTTCTTATTTCTCCTTCAGTGAAGCATGAGGCATGAGTAGTGGGCATTGGAAGGGGCAGGGGAGAGGGGAGGTGTCATGGCACGCAAAGAGGGGAGGGAATGCTGAGAGAAGGTGAGGAGGAGCAGGAGCCTTACCTGTTCTGCAGACCCCAAAAAAGCCCCAGCTGCTGCTGCTGACACATGGTCTGCCTGCCCCAGTTGTTGCTGCTACAGCGCTGCCACTGCTGGGGTACAGATTCTCCAGGGGTGCCATTTCAAAACCCCTACTATGTTAGCACCAGAGGTTGCTTCACCACTTAACCCCCGCCTCCCCCTTAACCCACCCAACCACACACATTGTACAAGTGAATAGATATGATCACTCAGACGGCTTTTGGAGAATTGATTACCTGGTGGTTATAGAGTGTTTGATGATCCTTGAATAAAAGGCACACAGTATGCAAAGCATGATCTTTTCAATACCTTATTGCACTGACTGCATCCAGAGCTGTAGAGCTGGAAAGCTCGGATACTGCTCATTTGATCTCAAACGTCAAAAGTTGAACGATTTCTGCTTTTAGGCTCTCACCCTTAGTGGCAGGATATAATCACTGTAAAAGCAGTTCCTGCTCTCTTGCAGAATGCATTTTGCAGCGGTACTAGCTACCCGGCTTAAAGAGGAAAGAGATAAGTAAGACATAATGAAAGGTAGATGCTTAAAAACACAGTGTAGTGCTTCCTGCCAGTTGGCTACATTTAGTACCATCAGTCAATCCAGGAAGGCTGGTTACCTTATTTTTCATCTAATTGATATGCTTGTGATTGAATTACTGTAGTAGGATCTGAAGAAACACAATGCTTGGCAGACAACTGTGACACTATCTATTGTAGACACTGTCAAAAAGAGTGATGTCAGAGTGGCTGCTCTTGTCATTTTCAACATAAAACATGGGCTTGTGTTTTGATCTCGGATAAATTGACACCAGCTCTTTTGTGCTGATTCCCCATTACGCAGCCACAAAGGTAGCCTGAATCAGGGGGAGGGGGAGCTACGCTCCATTTAAATTAGCCATGATGATGGAGGTATTTTCTCACCTGGAGCGTGATAAAAAAATCCAGTGCTTGCATAAGAAAGAGGTAGCATTTGTTTACAGAGAAGAGAGAATCAAATGGGTTTGAGTTAGCTCATGCAAGCAAGTTAGTTTTGTTCTCTCTAATGTGGTACAAAGCCCTGAGCCACCTGGGCCTGATCCACCACATAAGCACATGCAAAACTTGATGCTCATGAATGGTCACCTTGAAGGATCAAGTATTACCAAAGGACAGCGCTGCAGTCCCTGCTGTTTGGTTTAAGTCATGGGCTACCACTGTTCAGAGAGCCCTGCCCTCGCTGGCTAGCAGGTTTAGCAAAAGAGCGGTGTAATTTCAACTGTTCATGGTGCAGGGAGGAAGGTGATACGTAGCCTCTTTTAGTTGCTTGATAAATTGGACATTTCCCTATATGCTTATATTTAAAAGGCTCGATTCTACACAGCTCCTGTTTCAGTCAGTGGGAGCATTACCTGAGCACTGGAAAAGACCACCTTGGTCACTGAGTCCATACATCAGCTATCCAGTTGTGTCTGGACTAAGCTATGTCTTAGTCCAGACATAACAGCATCCTACAAAGTGCTCTCATTAACTGATCCTGAGTTGCAGGATCCAGCCCCGTGCACTTTGAGAAGCATAGTATTGCCCACAAATGGTTAGCATTTGACATCCAGAAATAAGATGAGTGGCGAGGGAGACCTATGGCATGCAAGACTATTATTGCCAATTAATACATGATATTGATGCATACAGGTTATGGAACACTAAGCAGCCCTCAAATTAAAGCTCTGCATAATTACACATTATCAGGAAGGATTTAATAATTTATCTAGGGATGACTCTGGAAACTGATTACTAGAGAGGTATTGAAACTAGTGAAGGAGAAGAGAAAATTACAATATTTTCCTCAGAATGATACCAGTGGTCGATACCTGCCCGTTGGCCACTAAAATCTGTTAGTCTCAGATTTATTGAGTCTATAGGGCAAAAAGTGCCCTGCGCTTACAACAGCATCTCTGTGAGCTAAAACACAGAAAGTTTTATCTTTCTCCAAAGTCCAACCTCATTTTCCATCAATAATATATATTTGTTTTGGTAGGAAATGTTTACCCATTAGTAATCTGGGGATATACCCTATCTGTTTGCAGGACACCTTTCTGCTGGGTACTGTGCTTTCTTTCCCTTTCTTTGTCTCCTTTTGTAGTAATCTTTACAGCAGTAATTGTCTGCCAGGGTACCATGAGATATTTTAAAGGGTACCATTGATTTCCACACAACATTAGCACAGTTGGGTGTGCAAACACCTACACACGATTCACATGATAAATGCAGAGAATTCAAATGAGAAGACACAGTGTCAAAACCTTTCTGACCTCTTGTGATCGTCTGAGTCCTTTGCAACAGAAGAAGTGTGCTATTATTTTTCTTTAGTCAAATACCAAAGCAATACCAAGAGCTGGCTTTTTTCAAGAGGTACCTTGAGTTTAACAAGAGGTACCTTGAGTCTAAAAAGACTGAGAACCCCTGCCTTACAGATGCTGTATTAGCAGGAGCAGGAAAAGGAAATAAGGATGCTGGCAGAAATGAGGGGGGAAAAACCTCCAGTGCTTTACTAGAAGAGGAATCACATCACTTTGAATAGCTAATTCAGTCAGCTATTATATAAAAGCACCAAAAAGCCCCACTGAAGGCCATGAGCTATACAGATGCTAGGTGAGTCGGGTCAAACTGACATGATTCCTCTTCTGGGCATGTGCTACATTCGACACAAGGACATGCCAAGCTGAAAGTAAAGCACTGTTTGGGGGGTTTTTCCCATGTCTGCAAGCCCCCTTAATGTTTAGCCTAAAGAATCCCTGTTCTGTGATTCAGATCGTCTTTACCAGGCAGCGGTCAGTAAATAGCCTTAACCTACTCTGCTGCAGGTCAGAAATCGCCTACGAGAGGAGTGACTGTCACCCTGATGCTTTTCAGCAAGCAAGCTGTGTATAACAAAGGGTCAGATGCTCAAGCACCAATATCTGCTTTTACTCATTCACACCTCCTATACCAGTGTCCAGGATGTGAGTGCCATGGGAACCACAATAGTGGCTTTATAGTGTGCAAGGCTGTCTGTAGACATGGGGAATCCTTCTTTGTGCTGCCAGATTATGCTATGATTATGCTATGATTTAAACCCATCAGCAGAGAACAAGAGATGTAGAAGCAGAGGGGAGAGAATGCATTGTAACATAAGGGTCTCCCTGGAGAGAGTGAGTCATACTAATAAAGAGGCACCACAATCAAATGAATGACAGTCAGCATCAAATACCTAAGGACCTTCTCTTAATTGGTCATGATTATTGAGCAGCCAGGTACTGTGTTCATAATTGTAGCTTGATTATTATCATCATTATTTAATATTTACATCACAATAATGTCCCCAGTCTCCACCAGGAACTGTCGAAACACATCCTAATGCACGGGCTCAGTCCTAGAGCCTATTCTTGCTTATTTACATATATTTACTATTCTGTTCAGTTTTTATACCATGTCACCAGTGCAGCGTGGTGCCCCTGAGTTCAATAGATCTGCACATATGTGTAAGCTTGCTTATGTGTGTAGTTGTGTGTAACCGGAAAGTAATAAGGCAAGCATATATATAAGGGAGAAATAGAGTCAAATACATAGAGTGTTCATATGACTGTACATCAGAAATACTTTTAAAAATTAAAAATAAGAAGGGAGGGGTGCCGTGTTTCCCCCACTCAAGACACCTCCTGTTTGAGCTAACCCCATTATCAACAGCGTACCAAAAGTGGGGAGAGACATTCCAAGAGTAGCAGTAAAATTTGCATCTGATTCATGATCCGGTGCAGGTTATTGGTATAATAAGTGAAGAAGGCAGAGAGATTAATTGGGAGCCTCTGTGGGACTCCCAGCGCTGTGACAGATGTTGGTTATATCACGGCTGGGCCTTCCTTCTGTAGTAGTCTGACTAGTTATGCTGACTGTCATGCATTATAGATATGTGTTGCTGGATGCAGGGCATGGGTTCTCAATGCTGAAGAAATGGACACCCATGCTGAAAATATCTTTATCTTGCAGAGCTCAGAGGAGGGAAGAATGCAAGACCAGCAAATCTCTGTTCAAGCTGTGTTGAAATCATTATTTATATCTGAAGTGAGACATGCCATTTACACACTTATTAGGAGAAAAGCTGTATGCTACGAGTTGAACATTTACAGAGTACGCTTGTAGCTATAAGCTCCTAAATTCTTTAAACTGTTTCCCATGGATTTAATTTATCATCTTTCTTCCCTGGTGAAAGTGCCTAATATATCATGTTTTTACGGAACGTGCAAACACCATCTGGAAAATGTAGCTCAGAAGTGCATTATTTACTTGCTGTCTCCATTTGTCAAGTTTCTCTCTCAGCATTTTAAAAGTTTCTTCATTATTTTGCATTTATTTTACTTGGCAAGATTTTGTCGGAGTTGTCAGAAATTTTCGGTTTACCAATTGTGCTAAATTATCCATTCCAGAATACCCTGCTGTTAACCAGGTTGTAAGTCCAAACAATGGCATGGGGGCATTTTACATTCCTAAGCTGTTGTACTTTATAATATGACTACAACAACGTTAGTTCCTGCCTATAAATTATATAAGCCCAAATTAAGTGAGAATATATGTTAAAGCACTACCATAATCTCCTGCCATGGTAAACTGTCGTATAGGTGGGCCTCACACTGTTAATAGTCACCCAGTGAAATGAAAAGTTTATACTGAAGGCATCTTTTGGACATGCCAGTCATCTGTGTTTATACTTGTAGGGATGAGTGCAGTGCAGTGCATTATAGCTTGCTGGCTATAATGATGATTAACCACAGTGCCAGCATGTTTTCTCTGAACACCATTGATAAGGAATATTTACTATGAGCTGTTCCACCCAGCCCGCCTGCGGAAAACCACTGGTCAGAAATACAAGCAGGTTAGATGGTAGCACATGCAGCATAACTGAGCATGCCACAAATGCAAGATTAACCTGGATATTTTGCTAACATGATTAACATACAGCAGTCTTGTCCTTTGAAAGCAGGAGGGTTCAGGATACGACACTGCCATCTTTCAGTCCTGAAAGAGCTGATGAAAGGATAAATGTGAATTAATGTAGCATTCAGACCTATGTTTGCAGCATTACCTACTCTTAGCCTGAAGCTGTTGCTGAAAAAATACAGAGGTCTAATTTTCCCAGCTTCAGGGTTCGCTCTCTTTTGATGTCTATATTAGGGAGAGTTTCCTAGTGTTTCTTTCTCCATCTAATCAGTGATTACCAGTTTCAAGAATTAAGTTAACCAGGCTTCAATGGTTTCACCAATGAAAGCTAAATTAAGCATTTGAATTTATTGATTCATTTTTCTGTAGCAAAGCAACGTTTTACATTAAGCTGGTTTTTATGGATTCAGACAGATGTAGGTATCAGCACTTTTTATACTGCTGAGCGTTTTTTTTCTGAAAGCCCAGTAGAGCCCTGAATAATCTGGTTTTTAATGTTCAGCCATTACTCAGAAAAATCTATTAGACTCATTGAGATGTTTCTATGCTTGGGAAGCTTCTAGTATATAACGTAAGAGAAAGTCGTACGCGTGTTTTGTTTTCAGGGGCTCCATCTGAAGGGAGCTGAGTTTCTTTTACCCCTTGTAGATTCTTTACTCTCTCAGGCCTTGGCCCTTTTGCTTCAGGTCCCCACATCCTTAACTGAGGGAAAATGTATCACATGGGTGTTGTCAAGACTGGTTAATGCTTGCAAGACATTTGGAAATCATACCATCGTTATAAGATGTCCCAGGATTACCAAAACACCTGGCTGCGGATGGAAGCTTTTTCCTTGGTAAAGTTAATGCACCTTGCTTTTGCTTCTTACTAAGGACTTCAAAGAATTTTGCAAATATGGACTAAGTACCCTCTCTGACACCTCAGGGAAGTCAAGAGAAGCATTGTTGCTCCCATTTTACAGGCTGGCAAACTGAGAGGCAGAAACTGTAAATGGTTTGTCTGTGGCCATGTCCTGCATCAAATATCCCAACCTCCGTTTCCTTGCTCTTTTCACCTGATAGCACTTCTAGGTAGGGAGCCAGTGATGTACTGGAAGAGACTGGTTATCGCCAAGCTCAAGAGTCTGTCTCCGACAGGGGAAAATGCATAATTGCCCACTTCAGGATTTTTGTAATAATCTGCCCTTAAGGGACATGTCTTTCTGGCCTCCTTGGTAAGAGGTTGGCTTATACCCTGAGGCATGAGAATAATGAACCGCTTTCTATACTTTTCCAGTTCCTTCATTCAATCAGACCTTTTAACCTATGTTGTTTGGACCAGACAGACTGTTGAAGTCCGGGGAAGGACCTAAGATTAGGCTTTGTGATTCCAATCTTAGAGACACGTGAGACAAGACAAGAGCCTTGGAAACGTCTAGGATTGATTTGAGGCCCCTATGATTCAATGGAAACAGTTCTTAAGCCTGTATTTTGTACGCTAGATTCACTGTCTTCACTAATATATCACAGCATGTATCAAATGGGAAACGTACGTACCACCGTCTTGACAATGACGTTTGCGAACCATAAAGCCTGGTTGCCATTAGTAGCTTCTTCCTCCCTGAATATTATTCATGCTAACATCAGCAAAAAGCTGAGCAAATATGTCAAGCTTGACATGTGTACCTCAACAACCAACAACAGAGGAAACATCAGGTAAGCTGACTTCTTTATTCTCTCCGTGGGTTGTAACGAAAAGTAGGATTCGCTTTAGAGCATCTCCAGATGCTGCAAATCCCAGGCAATCTGAATGGGGACCTGTGCGGGCAGCGCAATCGCAAAACAAGGCACAAGTTGCTGAACAGTCTGAAGTGAGGGAGGCCGTAAGGAGAGAATTTGGCGGCCCGGGTTGACTTCAAGCAGCAAAGTTCCTGTG
>JAGPOW010000261.1:249920360-249951397 GCA_030014935.1 Caiman crocodilus | reverse complement strand
AGCCAGATATTATTTTTGAAGGCCATCATAAAGCTACCAGACATCGTGCTGTCCATTCGCTCTGAAACACAGCAGGATTTGACTCTTCTGAACTTCTTATTCACAGCCATATAGGCAGTTTTCTTCTGTTTGCCTGGGATCCCATCATTTCCTAGCACATGAAATGTGGTGACATACTTCATTAAGCCTGGCTGCCCCAGCAATGTTCCTTCTGCACAGGACTGGGGGAAAGATTTAAAGTCGATGTAATACTACACTGCATTTAAAAAACTCGGGGAAACCACCCTGCCACCTGGTCGTAGCAGACACCAGAGGCCAAATAATGCAGCTCATAAAATCCAAGACAGACTCTTAAGTAGGATGTCCATTCAAGTAAGGGTACATCTACATGGCACAGTACGGTGCTGTGCAGGGATGCCTGACCTGGCTCAAACCTGGATGTGGCCTAGCAGCTTTAGCGTGGCGTTACATCTGGTCTCATATGCCTGCCTTTTTAGCACAGGCAGTAGGTCAAACCAATACAGCCAGACCACTGCTGGGACTCTCCCGCAAGGAGAAAATGAGCTCCAGAAACTTCTGCACGGCAAAATGACGCGAATCCCCTTTTCCCACCCGGCCGAATACTAAACAAGCGAGCTGAGGGATTCATGTCTGGGAGGTATTGTTGGTTGATGCTAGTATATTAGGTCACTGGGTGCCTCTTATCTGTTGTGGCCAGAATGGTTTCCCATACAAAGATGATTATGAAGATTTTTTTGTATAACCAGGAGCAGGAGGCTGTAATTAGTGCTTCAAGGCAAACGGTGACCTTTTGGAACTTTTCCTGAGGCTTATGAAGCTTAAATTAGTTTTTGATGTCGGAAAGCATGCACAGACTTAATCTCTGGGTCCCATTTATATTATAATTACTATACAATTCACATTTGCATTCATTTGTCCCTTTTTTCCAAAGGGACTCGTGTCCTTAGCAGTTACCGGTGGCTTTGTGTCTCCGTGTTGCTTTGTGTACAGCTCCTGGGTCAAAACTCCTGTGTGTGAAGGAAGGAAGTAGGGTGCTCTCCTTCTCTCACACTGAGCTCTGTTTTAAAACCCAGGGCTGGTAGAAGAAACAACCTGAAGCTGCCACGGGAGCTGTTCCTCACTAACAACAAATATACATATATGATTAGCATGCTAGCTTTTTAAAAGCAAACATCTGTCAGGCTTCAGCACATAGTTATTAAAGTAGTCTGAGATTAATTAAATTTGTCACTGCTGTGGATGTTTAAATTACATTTCCTCTTTCTTTGAACAGACCATTCATTTACATGTTATAAAATATTTCATTGTAGTTATGCATCATTAATTTTGTGTAAATTATCCCTAATTGCTGACTGACACGGGGAAGAAGTGAATAGGCATTTATGCATGAATGTGTTTAATAAAAATCTGGATGTAGGGAGAGCTACCTGTGCTTTCTGGCACGTCAGCAAGGGAATGTTTATGGAATGAGAAAACCTTAAACCTGTATTAAAACACCGACCTTTGGAAAATCACTCCATTCTGACAATGACAGTGAAGCACTGGGCATAGTTTGATCCTGCTCTCTTTTTTTTATCCTGGCTTTGTAAATAAGAGGTACATTGGAGTACCTGGAAGAATACAGAATATCATTTTCTGATCACCAGGACCCTTCTCATCGCGAGGTCATTTGGAACTTCTTTCTATTCATTCAAACTCCGTTCAAAGGAAATAAATGACCGTGACAACAAGCTCCTCATGATGCTTCAAATAATAAAGCTTCACAAATCAGTCAGTAGCGCTTTGAGAACGGGATGCATGCGCCTTTATACTGAGATACCCAAGCAACCTTGGTTGAGCTCATTTTTCTTGAATGTATAGTACAGATGTTACCATCCCACAAGATTTAATGCTTGCTGTGTAAGGAAAACTGCTTTGTTCACCTTGTATGCCATCTGCACCAGCTATTAGGTTTAATGCTAGCTTTTGTTTTCTGGTTTCCAGGTATGCAGTTAGTACTTTATCTTTCCTGAGGACACATTAGAGCAATGGGATTTGTCTGATGAAAAGTAAAGTAAGAAATAGAAATCGGATAAGCTTTGATGATCTAAAAAAGGATACCATCTATATCAGTTACTAGATATCTGGAAAGGAATCTGTTATTTTGTTGTAGGGGAACATTTTCATGTGGAAGAGACTAAATAAAGAGGATTCTTTAAATCCTTTTGCAAATGGGTAGTTTCAAGAATAAAAGCAAACACTCATAGTCTCTGCACTTTGGGATGAAGCTCTCTGCATTGCAACTGCAGTTATTTCATCAGTGCCGGCGCGTTGTAGATGTGCAGTGAAAACAACCTTTTACCCTGCCGGGAGCTGGAAATGGAAATGGGATCAAGCATAATAGTACAGGGTGCTAAGAGGAGAAGGACGGGGCTGTACTACTTGATCACAGGTGGATCATGTGGGATGCAGCCATAAACAAAGCAGATGGGATCCTGCAGTGCACCAGGAAACACTTTTGCCAGTAACAGCAGGGAAATATTGGTGCTGGTGAAGCAACATTAGGAATACCATGTCAAGTTATGGTTGGGCATGTGCAAGAAGGGTGAATTGCAAGTGAAACCATTGGAAAGAAAGGCTATCAGGAGATGTGACAGAGTCCATATGATGAGAAGAGACTAACCAAGCTTAGTTTGCTTAGCCCAGCAAATTAAAGCATGGGAGGACACGTGATTGCTCTGTACAGATACGCCACAGAGCAAACACTGGGGAGAAGAGCTATTTAAACTCAAAGATATTGCTGGCATAGGAATAAATGAGTTTAAACTGACTGGACAAATAGAGGCTGGAAATTAAACAGTTTCAAACTGTCAGGGCACTGGGGTGCTGGTGTACAGCCTTCCAGCAGTAGCTATAGGGGCCAGAGACCTAGCTGTTTTGCAGATACATATTGATCCATTTATTAGTGAGTTTCTTGCAGCAGCAGAGGACTGATCAGGATAACCTAGGAAGTCCTTACTAGTCCTTAGCAGTGTCCCACATCAACATGTTAGGTGCAGAGGCAGAAAAAAACATCCAGACCACTCCTGATGGCACCAGCTCCTGCTCACCCATTTTCCTGCAGCTCAGTTTGCTCCTCACAAGTTCTAAAGGAGCATTGGAAGAGCCGTCTCATTTTCCAGATACCTTCATTTTTCCAGTGACCCTGATTGTGAGACCAGTTCACTGATCAGTGGGGCTAGTCCCTGCACATAATCAAAGCCAGGGCTGATGTAATTTTCCCTTGCTCAGCTTGTCCTCCAGACCTTTGATTACATTTTAGACCATCTCAGCAGCAGTTGTGTCTGCACTTCAGTGCAGCAAGCAAAAAAGCTGCTGCTAGTTTGAGGGAAACAGAAGCAAGCAGCACGACACACTTCCTATGAACAAGTTGGCATAGTAGATCATTTTATTATTAGATGAATGACATAAAAAGACATAAAGATTGGATTGAAAAATGAAGAGCCTTGGGGAGGGCAATAGCTGCACCAGTCACTGTTTGAAGTTGATGATAACAGGGCTGTGAAAGCAAACGTCCTGAACATCCGTCTGTGGCATCAGCTTGGAAACGCTACGGAGGGGACAAATATTTTAATTATAAGCAGCGGTTCAGAGAACTCCCCACGTCTTTATTTATTAGTTTGATAATCTCACCCCAGCGCACGACCTGCGCACCGGATGCATACATAATTCATGGCTTAGCAAATAAAGAGATCTGGAATCTGTACACAGAGCTGGCTGCTGCCAATTATCTCCCTTCTGCAGAGCCGGCCCCTCTCGGTTCACACTGCTTGCAGCTGCTCTTCTTAAATCATTCATCAGTGCTTAAGAGAGACACTGGTGGCACTGGCAGACGCCGTTTGAATTTTCATTGTTTACACACTGTGAATTTAGCTTCTGGTCTGAAATTATCTGCCACATTGAAGCCTTTGAGAATAGAGATGAGAAGAATAAGATGAGGGGCGTCTTTGACTTTTTTATTATTATTATTTTAGATATTTTTAATGACTTTGCTTTCACAATTTTTTTTTTTTTTTGGTGGCTGCCGGTTTGGTTTTAAGTTATGACTGTCATAATCCCTCCCTGCGACTCCGGTCAGGGAAATCCCAGCAATACTTTGGAAACTCAGTGACAAGTTTTAGGCTTGAAGATGTGGCCAGGGTTTTGGTCAAGGATGTGGCAAGAGACAGAATGTGACTTTCCATTTTTAATTTGACCATCCATTGCTTGTCACCTAAATATGTAGCGCTGTCCCTTTCTGTCATTTTTAAGCAGAACTCCCCATTGGAAATGCAGATGAAATGTACTTAAAAGATTGATGCTGCGCCATGGCCAGTAACCTATTTCTCCTCAGCTTGCTCAGTTATGGTGTTCCTATTTATTTTCAGATGCTGCCGGTACTTTATTTATGTTAAATTTGCCCCTGTCATTACAGTGATGCAGCCTAATGCTACTTCCATGCTACTTCCTGCTTGAAAAATGACAGGAATTTAGCATCTGAATCAAAGCCTCTTTGATACAGCCAAATTGTTAGCTTTATTAATTGAAATCTCATTCGTGTAACAATGGATTTCTCCAGCCTTGTTCATTCCAGTATTGCCTGGGAGCACATGGTGTGGGCCAGCGTGCCAGACCTGGCCTCAGAGCAGCCATGCACACCAGATCCAGCTCTGGCAATTTATGCTGCCGCTTCGCCCCCTGCCACCAAATCTCGACCCATGGGGACCCCCACCAACTGGATGACACAGTGGTAGGGAGGCATTTGCCAGAGCCCAGGATATTTTGGCTTCCAGTTGAGACAAGCGAGGAGCAGCCTCTGCTGCAACATGGAGACCCAGCTTCCTATTTACCCTCTTGTTTCCTCTTTGTTCATCTTCTTTCCTGCGATCACATCTGGCCCCCGTGTAGTGTGTAGCAAAGGTGTATCGCGGGGTAGGCAGACCAACTCATAATGGCATCAGTATTTATTTTAAAAGCAGGGGGGAAGGAACGTGTGAAAACTCGGAAGTCCCATCAAACTTGTGTGGGAAAGGACTCCGGAGAGCAAGCAGAGTGGGAAGCAAAGCCTAGCTCCACTTCTGTCATCTCTGAACATTTCACTGAGCAAATTGGGTTTTGCTGTTCAATCTGCAAGTGACAGCGAGCGGCATTCAGCAGATGGTGAGTGCAGTGCAACTGTCACATCAGCCTGAGCTTAAAAACTAAAGTAGGAGGAAGCTGCTAATGATTTAGTCCAAAGAAATGTCAGGAATTTCATTCTCACAATGGCAAGCATTAGGCATCGAGTATGTGGTGTGTGCTAAAAGGCAGTTCGCTTCTTCCGATGTCCCCAGGTTGAAGTAGGTTAACATTTCAACTAGTTGGCACAACTTTATTAAAAGTGAGCATTAAAACAACATATTTGCAACGGGCAAATATACGAACTATTGAAATATGAAATTATTGAACCGTTCAACTAAAATGGTCGGGAACAAGCTCTTAAATTAATCTGATAACCAGGGATCCTAGTTTTCTTAGGTTAAAAAAAAGCCCCCAACGTTCAGATTTTAAAAAGTATCATTTTTCTATGATTAAGGAGAAGCTAATATATATATACATATTAGTGGTGTTTCATATATATATTAGTGGTGTTTCATATATATATGCATATATATTAGCAGTGTTTCATTTTAATCATGGAAAAATGTGGATTTGGGGTTACTTTTTTAAATCTGAAAATTGGGGATTTTTTTTATCAGAGAAAACCAGGATCCCTGCAGATAATTCTACTAAGAGTACTGTGACCATTTGTCCTGAAACTTAAAAAAGAAGAGTTGAGAACTCTACTTGTTCGTATGTATTGATACAGTTTTTAAAATACCTTTATATTAAATTACCATGAAGTGACAACCTATCTTGGGAACTTTGTTTAGTTTTCTACAATTTTGGGGGGGGAGGAAAATGGGAAAAGAGGCCAAAGAAAAGTAATATATAATGGGATTTTTCTGACTTTTTTTTTTTTACCTCTTCACCTTTTTCCAGTGTTAGCACAAAGAGGAATGAAAAAAGAAATCAGAATATAAAAGGCTTTTATACATTGTCTTTTTTAATTACCTTCTTTGTAATATTTACTTTATTAGCTATGCTCCCATTGAAGTCAATCGAAAAATTTCCTTTGTGTTCATTGGAAATGTAACCAGACAATTTCTGAATAGTACTTTGTTCGTTTCCTTCCAGAAGCTTTCATTCTGGGATTGATGGGGAAGTGGTGAATAGCTTCATAAATATATGTAGTGCATTGTTGTCTATAAGCAGCTGAAAAGCTCTTTCACCCTCTTAAGTAATATTTACCATTCATTAGAGACCGACTCTGTCTACTCAGCCAGTTAGCTGCAAGAAAAAAATTACTCTTCTGTGTCTATCCTCTTTGATGATTCAGTTTCTGTCTAAAACCATTTAACAAACAGAGGATAAAGGAATTGCATTGCTAATGTACAAAATTCTCTATTAACAGAAAATGAAAATCAGAACTGCCACCTCAGTCAAATAGCACAATGAAGAAACCTGTTCTGCCTCCGTTTAGATTAGCAATGCACAAATGGCAAACCTGTCTGGAAAGAAGAATGGTATGAACTTGCTCCCAAGATGGTTTCTGTCTGGACTTGGTTTCTGGCTGACCTAGTCAGCCTCTCACCTTCGTCACGATGGTATACATCTGGATAAATCCACTGCATATGAAACAGTCGCCTAAGATTTACATGCGCAGAACGGAGATGAGAATCTGACCCAATCGGTCCTTTGTGTACTGGGAAGAAAATATGTCATTCCTGGCTGTTCCTTCCTCTCCTTCTGTACGGGCAGACAAGTGCAATCACCCTCAACAAAATAAAAACTAGTATTCACCGTATCCACTAATGGCAGCACATCTTACGTGGTTAAAAAACTAGAGCTGGTGAAAAATGGGGAATGTTTTGTATTTAAATTTTTCAAGGAAACAATTTTTTTTTTTTTTAATTTTCCCAGGTCGGCGCTAAATGAAGCACTTTTGTCACTATAGCAAAGTCGGTAAAAGGCATGATTTTTTGATGACGTAGCCAGAAGCATAAACCACCATAAAATTGCTTTTCCTGCTGTAGCTCATTTTGTTCGCTGAACTGGGTTAAGTTATACCAGCCAAAGTACTTTCTCTGACAGTGTGACCAGCTTCTCCTGAAGGAGATGGCTGCTATGCTTTGGACCTAGACCAGTAGACATTTTCCAATATAGACCTCGCCACCGAGTTTTCTGGGGAAATGTTTGAGTTTCTGTTCTGTTTAGGACAAAGCCCTCCCCCTCATCCCCCACTTTTTTTGTAAACCTAACATTTAGTGGAAAAGTTGCCGGTAGTTCTACAAAAACCTGCAGTCCAGGTTTGGGAAAGTGACTGGTAACCTTGGGTGCTTAAAGTACCGGCAAAAGGCAGGCACTCAGGGTTATCTGAATATCAGGTGCCTGGAAAGTGTGTTGGGATCTGTTGCCTGGAGAAATGGCATATGGATTTAGTTTCTTAACCAGGACCATGGTTCAGGCCTTGCTCCTGAAAAGAGGTGAGCATTGCAAACTGAAGTTAGTTCATTTGAATGAGGTGACGGAAGCACTGAAAACTACGCCCGGGTTTATGTGCATGGGTTTTGCCACCTCTCAGGATGAAGCCCTTTGCAGAGGCTTTGAGCTCACTTTCCACATTGTGTTGGTCAAGGCAACACAGGGGGCACGGCAAAAAGGCACCAGGCTTTCTGAGACTCCTCCTGTGCCATCTTTAAGGGAGGGAGGAGAAAAGGTTTCTGACGAGCCTCCTTCTATTTCCTAAGCAGTGACTTCAAATGTTGCGGTTTCTGCTGTCAACCCATCCACATAACACTCATGGTTTGTGTGGGAAATCCATGCTATGCGTGCTCAGAGCAAAGGTATGAGCTTGCCTCGGCTGCAGAGAAAGGCGCTGCATTGGCGATAAGCCTGGCCCTGGAGCCAGCAGTCCAGGATGGAAACCTGCGCAGGAGCACCTTGCTTTCCTTCCACCACATAGTTGGCTGGGAGTGTGGCCAGGTGCCCTCTTCATTACTGCTCCCCATGTCTGCACCACTGGGAGAAGAAAAGGAGAACAAGTCACCCAAAATCTCTGGGGTTTGGATGACACTATGTGACCGTCAGCAAGCTTTTCCTGCATCGACATCAACACATCAGTGACAGCATACCCGCCTGTCTCATCGAACTCCCAGCATGGAATGGCAGATCCCACCTTTCTACCCATCCCTCTTCTACCTACGTACCTACCCTCCACATGCTACCTTCAGCAACAAGGGCAGGATTTGGTCCTTACTATCAGTTCTCCTGCCAAGCAATGGTTAGATTCTTTCACTTAGCCGCTGCCCACATTTTGCAAGTGTGTAGTGCACTTGCCACAATTTCTATAGCACCTGAGGACACTGTGTATTTATGCGTGCTCAGTGTTGCTGCTACAACAGAAGAATAAGAATCAGGGTCAAAATCCTCTCTGCAAAATTGGCTGATTTCAGTAGCCAGATATCACACATGGAGGATGAAGCCAGTGATCTTTTTTATTATTGGAACCAAATAAATAGGAGGAGATTGGGCTGGGTTATGTAGTGTCTCTGTAACAGCAACTATTATCTAGGGCATATAAAATGTAAATGCTTTGTGTAATGATGTCTGTGTGTCATTAGAATAATCTAAAAAGCAAGGTATTTTAATTGTGTTTGTGCTAATTATAATGTTTACAAATTAGAGAGAGATGCATTTAGCAGCCTACTGGGAAAGGGCTTTGAAACCTCACACGTCTGGGAGTTTACAGAACTGTCATTTACTCATAGACTGCTACTAATACCTGGGTGATTTTCTTTTGATTGCTCTTCCATGAAATGTAATTCTCAGCGGCCTCTGGCTTCAAGAAATTCAAACGCAAGTTCATCTGTATAAACATATTTGTACACACGTATCTGCACTTGCGCATTTTCACCAAATGCCTTTTTTCTCTTTTTCTTCAAGGTCCAAGAGTTCCTATAGTGACTGTTCACAACACAACAGATACAGAAAGTAAGTAACAGGCTGAGCTTTGTAACACGTTAAAGGAAAGACACAAGGCGATGTGATAAAATGCCGCTATTCTTTGGTAGCATTGGTGATCCAGGAAAAATGTTAGAGGCAAGGATTTTTGTAGGTCCTGGCTTTCCGTGGGCCAGCTATAGAGTTGGGAAGGATATATGAAAATTTTGGATAACAGGTAGCATGAAGGGTGCTCTCTACCTGGAAGTTTGCCTATATCCCTCCCAAATAGACAATTGGTCCATTCAAAGATATTGCCATTCTTCCGGAAACATACCTTGGTGTAGCCCAGACTTTGCCAGCGTGTGGGTGGCATGGACTAGCTGGCAGCAGCTAAAGTGCCACAACTAATTTTTAGTAAGTGGAACAGCCTGCTAGGAGTAAAGCTCACTACTGCTAGACATGCATGTTTTAATATTCTCTCCTCCTCTGCTCTCCCATCTTGTTTCATCTACCTCTTGCATCCTTTTGAAGCCCATACTGTAACTTCTTTGTGGCCTTCATTAAGCATTTGTACAGCACCTACCACAGTGGAGTCCTGCTTGCTGATAGGCACCATCATAATATAAAGAATAAGTAATAACAGCAGATTGTATAAGTAGAAGAAGAAGGCTAGAAGTCCAAGCAAGCCATGCTTATCTTGCCTGTAAGTGTATCCCATTGTTTGAAATACCCCAAGAAAGACAGAGCATCACCTTTTAGTGATTATAGGGCCATACTGCTATACCACCGGCTCTATGGGAAGCACTTCAGCTTTAACTAATCCATGAGCGAAATAATCAGGATAGGGAGCATGGTCACAAATGGCAATCAGATTTGTCATCATGCTGTCTCTCTGCTTTCAAATAGTAAGTACTACTGAGGGAGGGGATTTTCAAAGGCACAGAGGTCAGTTTGGGGCCTGCATCCTTTTGAAAATCCACTGGAGCTGCCCACCAAACTCCAGCCCCACTTGGGCTGCTGCTACTCAGTTGCTTACTGCAAGGAAATCTCTTTTCCCCCTTCATTCTGCTTCTCAAAAAGCGCCTGTTTTATTCTCAAAAAGTGCCTGTTTTATTCTGAGGACATGCTGTATGCAAGAAATGATGGTGATACTTGCCACCTTTTCAGGAGGGTTGCCAAGGTAATGAATTCTCATTAACACCATTGAAATGTGGGATGGGTCTATTAACATGAACTAATGCTGAAATCTTGCAGAGATAGTCCTAGCTAGTTTAACTGCTAGGGAAAGGAAAGATAGTCCAGCCCCCACGAAGCTGTCAGAGGCTAGAAGAGAGCAACGCAGTCCTTGGGATAGATTTGGTGAACCTCCAAAATTAGTGTAGCATTTCTGGGAGTCGATGGTTTCATGACCCCTTAATTGATAACTGCGGGTGCTACCTTTTGCCACCCACCCCTCTGTTTCTGCCATGAGAGGATCCCAAGGGACCCCCCACTGAGCAACAGAGCTGATTCTCAGTTGAAAGAGCATTTTTGATAAAGGATGTCCATGTTGGGCAGTACCTCACTCTGCCCCTCTGATAAGTGTAGCTTCCCTTTAAATGCACCAAGATCTTTATGCACACAAAGCAAGGGGGCAGTGTCAACCCCGGGGGTTCCTGAGCCACACTAACACAATTGCTCCACTTGCCCCTGGGCTGAATCTGGAAGTGGATCATCTATCTGGTCCATGAGAAGCCTCACAGGCCAGATGACCCCCCTCCACAGGCCACATGTTTGACAGCCCTGCTTTAGTGAAGTGGAAGGGAAGAGGTCGCCACAGAGAAAGGGGGCAGATTTTTCCAAGCACAGGAATAGTATGAAAGAGGCTGAGTAGCCAGCAATATCATTTCTTAATAATAACAAGCCTCTTCATTTTAAACAATCTAACATTGCTTCATGGACCCTATCCCTCAGATAAAGCATAGCATCATAGAACAAGCTAGAAGAGGCTCATGATCAGACAGCAGGAGAACAGGACGTATGAAGAGAGGCTGAGAGCCATGGGACTCTTCAGCCTGGAGAAGCGCAGGCGCAGGGGGGACCTGGTGGCTGCCTATAAGTACATGGGGTGTGCGTAGGATCTGGCGGAACACCTGCTCACCAGAGCGCCCCAAGGGATGACAAGGTCCAATGGTCGCAAACTCCTGCAAGACTGTTTTAGGCTAGACATAAGGAAAAACTTTGTTAGTTTGAGTCCCCAGGGCCTGGAATAGGCTCCCGCCAGACGTGGTGCAAGCACCTACTCTGGATACTTTTAAGAAACAGTTGGACGCTTATCTTGCCGGGATCCTTTGACCCTACCTGACTTCCTGCCCCTTAGGCAGGGGGCTGGACTCAATGATCTGACGAGGTTCGTTCTGCCCTACTGTCTATGAAATCTACTCTCACCCCTTGCTCCATCTCCTATTAAAAACACAATTGGGGCCTACGTAGTATCAGTGTTAAAGAAAAGCTCCCAGTTCCAAAATACGTGACTTCTTGCATGCTGCTCTCTGCATTCCCCTTGTTCATCTATCTCCTTGCCTCCCCTGTATAGAAGAGCCTTGCACAGAAACAACCTGCAGTGCACTGCCGCAGATGTTTATCTGATTTTTTTAAAATCTCCTATAGGAATGCAATTATGTTGATGCAAAATTAGAGTTAGAGAAGATGAGTACTTTAGATGTTCAGGGATGTTTGAGGAAGCAACAAATAAAGTTGCAACAAATAAAGTTATTTATTTAAAGTTGCTAGGCAAGAAAGGCCAGTGCTTGCCTAGGCACAGTTGAATAGAAATGCAAAAATGGGTCAATCAAACTGGGACGTAAGTCAGATTTGAGACCTAATGCAGCTTTTGTGGGTGACTTACAAATACCAGGTAACAGAGCAGGCTTCAGTTTGGATGCTGTCAGAGAAGATGTGCTATATATATGTTTCACCATAATGTCCAGCTGGCCACCTCCTCCAGTTTCCCTTTTTAAATTCAAATTGTTCTTCATGGACAAATTCTCATAAGTGAGGAGAATGGAAGTCAGTAGTGTCCCTGGGAGAGGTGGTGTCTGTGAGACAAAAGTGAAATCCTTGACAAAAATGCTTAATGCAGTGAAATGCAATGGATGCAGCATTGGACCAGGACACCTTCATTCTTTTCCTGGCTCTGGCTCCTGGTCTGCTGGGTGACCTTGGGCCACGTAATATTGCTTGTCTATGCCTTGATTTCCCCTTCTGGAAAATGGGGGTGGTGATGCTTACCTGTGTTGTAAAGAGCTTTCAAATGTATGGATTAGAAGGAAGTGCTGTATAAGAGCTAACTGATGCTGTTAGCGCTGAAGCATCCTGTATGGGAACATGTGGACACAAGCACAGCGAGCAATGGTAGCACCAGATCACTTCTTCCTGCAAGGGGCTTTATGGGTAAGGAAGGAAAATGCCCCTGCCAGAGGTTACATTTATCATGTTATGGACACAAATTGTAACATGCCACATGTGCAAACAATTTATGGTGGGATAAAATGGCAAACCAGCCAGGAAAATGTAAAAACCTCCTTGAGTGGTTTGTATCCCGCTTCGAAGTGAACGTGTGACACACGCTCCAGACCTGGGGCTGCCTCTTGCCCAATCCCACGGATGAGATGATCATTGGATCAAGTCCCCAGGGCCACGACAGAGCCGCCCCTGCCTATTGAAAGGCGTACCAGATCTGATCTCTTACAGTCAGGTTTCCTTCACCATTCCTGCAGAAAAAGCTACCTTTCTGTTCCATTTAGGTTAGTAAGCCTAAGCCAAAACTGCCCCTTTTCTTTCCTCAGTCCTTTCTATTTGGCCTGTGTATTTGTGGGGAGTCACTGCCCAGCCAGGACATTTTGTTTATAAACAGAAAGGTATTTTTACTCGCCTCGAGTTTGGCTTTCCATTATTTCCACGCAGGCGACAGGAACAAGGAGCACGAGCCAAAAATCATATGTTCCAGCCATATCCTCCTTCTTCCCCTGCCCAACGAGCAAGAGCAGCCAAGTGCTTGGATACCTGAGCTCTTGTCTGAGTCTTCTCTGGGGTTGAATGATGATCCCCTGGCTCTGCAGCCTTCCCCTTTCTTTTTGGGCTTCTGTTCCTCCTTGTTGCCTTCTGTCAGCTCCTCATCCCCTTTCTGACATGCTTCCCCCCTCAGCCATGTAGCATGGCTAGGTGGTGAAGGATGCAGCAAGCCAGGACTGCACCTCCTGAGGGTGTGCCGCTTGGTCAGCTGGAGCAGAGCACGCAATGAGAGGGTGAGGGCTGGAGTAACGTATCTGTAGTGAGTAGCGTTATGCATCCAGACGGCCCTGCCTGTGTCATGGCAAGCAGTCCACTCCGAGCCAGACAAACTCTGCCAGGTATTTTTCATTGTCTTCCCCTTGGGCATCTTGCCTCTGATTCTCCCATGGTATGTCTGAACCTTGCCTGATCCTAGTGGCCCCATGTGCCTTGCATGGTGGCTGTCTGCACCCCCCGCCTGCACCAGCAGCCTGCGTATGAGGTGACAAGGTCCAGGCTGCGTTCCAGAGAGATGCTAGACATGGAGGGTTTTTCCTCACCTATAGCTGGGACCTGTTATGGGACAGAAGCAGAGGCTGGGCACCTCTCTGCACCAGTTTGAATCACAAAAGAGCCTAAAGAAAGTGCTTGAAATGGGCATCCCAGAGCTACAGTCTAGGTGCCTAGGGGACTTGACAGTCCAAAAGGAGGCACCTAATGCCTTTAGGCATATATTGAGTTTGGGGGGGCCTGAGTGCAGAGACAGGTTGAATGTCTTTTATTCACCCCCAGAACACCTTTTATGCCTCTACTGGCTCAGTTCTTCATCCTGGTCTGAAAGGCGGCCAGAAACCCTTTCCCCAGTCGTGCGCTTTGTTAACTTGGTGAACTGTGATTTTAAGGATGGGAGGAATTATATGAGCTCTTCTCTAATGAGCGCGCCTTTTCCCCCTTTTCCTTTGGCACCGAGAAGTTTGTTTTTCCTCAAACCACCACGTACTGAAAAGAGAATTGCAATGGCAATGGCAGAGAATTGTACGCCTGTGTATCTTATTATAAATGACTCTGAGGTGTCTCTTATAAGAACAACCATAGAATATTAAAAGCAAATAAAATGCTTAGAGTAAGGGGTATAAAACATGCCAGAGCTGTAGTGCACTTGGGGAGTGATAGTATTTGCTGCATGGATAATTAGATGCAGGCACACACAAAACTCATCCTCTGTACTAAAATATCTGATTTTTGCATTTGATTAGCATTTCCCCTGGTCCCTCATTTTCCAGCATTTTGTTGCTTTTGAATACAGGAGGTAATGATGGCAGTTGGATGTTACTGAATGTATTTATTTAATTTTAAGGCATTACTCCATAAAGGGAGTTAGTCTCGGTATTCTGCAATCATCTGATAATAGTGAGTTGCACTGACTATTATAGCATGCTTACATTTAATTAAGCAATGACCATTTGTACTTCACAGGCTAGGGTTCCCTATGGCCCTAAAGCAGAAAAGAGGGTCCTTTAGGAGATATGCCAGTCTTTTCTTATTTCCTCTACTCTGTTTCTGCCTTTCTCTGGATGCAATTATATGAACAAATAAAATGGCTTTACTGAACTCCCCTGTGTGGCAGACCTCTTTCTGCTGATAAAGCTAGTTGTGTGGGCCATAATTAAATGAGAATCCTAATATTTAACTAAACTTAATAGTCTGTTGCTTTGGAGCTTTTGTGGGGGTTATGATTTCAATAGAGATGAGGCAGGCTTTTCAAAAACAAGTTGAATAGTCTTTGAACCGATATAGCCACTCACTGAAAGATCTGGGAAATGCATTAAATCACTGGAAAAGCATGTTTTTGTGTCGTGCCTGCTTTTATAGTCATTGAATAGTGGCACAGATAAATATGAGTCAGGACATGAGCACGAACTACTAATAGTATTATTTTTGTGGGCGGAGAGGATACAACAGTGTGCAACTATAAGTGTCACCGAATTTAATGTGTAATTTAGCATTGGGAGGTTCCATATTATATCTGGACTTCGATATTAAATATGGCATATTTATAATCCTCCCAAAGAAGAAAAACATTTGAGTCTGATCTTCAGCTGAAAGACACTGAAGGTGTTGGCAAACCCAGATTTGATTTTTAAGAGGGATTGTGTTGGGGTGAACTGAAGGATGGGTCCTGTAGACGATGTCCTTGTAGATGGAGGCTAATGCCTCCAGGCAAGCAGAGAAAATCTGCCTCGGACTCAAAGCCACCGAACCCGACCTCCCCTTGTCAGGGTCCGTATTTCACAGAACGGAGGGCGGGGAGTGAATTGCCTCTCTGTCGAGAAGGGATCTTGTGTCAGAGCCCTGGCACCAGTGCTGAGCTCTGTGATACCTACCTTTTCAGGTGCCTGGCCTCCATAGCTGAGTTGATCACCTCTGCTCCCTATATGAGTCCTGTGAAGGGTGAGAATGAGAGACACAAAAGCCAGTCTGCCAAGCGGGGAGCTGCCCAGAGCTAGTCTCAGAATAGCAATAGAAAAAAGAGAATAGAAAAAAAGTGAGGATGGGATTCTGCCTCAAGTCCACCCCTTTCCAGGGCTCAGGCTCCTCACTCCACCCTACTAGGAATCCTTTCCGGTCACTCTGGATTAACAGCCCCGAGCGTTCTCCAAAAAAACAGGCGCTTCATAAACACAGCAGGAGTCCCTCTCTCCAAGGGTGGCAGGTGTCCCCTATTATACACCATCTCAGTGGTTAGAGTATTTCCCCAGCACGTGGGAGGTGCAGTTTATTTTTCTTTCTGTGCGAGGGGATTTCAACCCCCCAGCTGCCTAGACACTTGACTCAGGATCGTTTGGTGCTAATGGGGAGAAATTTTCCAAATTTCCTGTTACAGCTCTTCCATTTTGCATAAGAGCATGACTCGCTGGACCAGAGAGAGAGAGAGCAAAAGGTGGCATGACTCTGGGCATGTCTACACGTGTGGCAGACTGCTCGGGTTTACTGCGCAGTCATTTAGTACTTGCTTTATGCCACTCACCTTGTGAATTTTAATTCTCCTGCCATGTAGAGAAGAGGGTTAGAGAGGGCCCTTATCCAGTATAAAACCTAGCGTAAAGCCAGGTGGTTAGGGCTGAAGGCTGGGTTTGGCAGAGATAGGAATCAAAGCAGGGTCAGCACATCCTGGAAGAATATACTAATCAAATCACTGAGCTGGGGCTGAGACTGGTAGCACTACCACTGCCTCTTCAAAGCCTGTATTTTCAAAGTGGTGTTGGTCACTACATTTTTGCAGAGCCCAATTGGTTGCATGCTCCAAGAATCCCTACAGGATCGATAGGCCCTTCGAGGGGGGAAGGTGGAACTTTTCCCCGGGGGAATCATGCCTGGTTTCTGCATCCAGACGGGACTAAGTCTTCAGCTAGGCACTAAGCTGTGCAGACCCGTTAAGCTGGAGGCACTGCTGGATATGCAGACAGGGAAAATATCAATCATCTACAGAGGTGTTCAACGTCATGCTGAAAATTGAGGTACCTATGGAGATTATGCAACTTTAGGGTTAGGAGGCACCCAGACAGTGATTTTGAGCATCTACATTTTAGACTTAAGCAGATGAATTCACTACAGCCCCTTTTTGAATCTGCTTTGAGGCCTCTCCCACAGCATCTAGGAGTCAGGGAGTTACAGCTGGATGGACATAAGGGAAGCCAGGACCAGGCAAGTACGCGGTTGGAGATGTGTTGGTGCTGAGAGCTGCTCATTTGATAGCCTCCCTGCACAGACTTTGTTTTTCTGGACCGACCCTGACAAGCTGCAAGCTCCCAGACCAGGAAGGTACCATCAAGATCCCAAAGTGTGGTTCTGGTTAGATCTATCCAGCCCTTGCAAGTTACGGGGAAAAGTAGGACTTCCTCAAGGAGAGGGAAAAAGATAGTGAGTCTTACCAGAGATGGCAAGAGCAGAACCTGGGCTGCACGCTGCCCTGGCTTCCTCTGCCCCTACCGCACACTGCTGCTGGGCGTCCCTCCGAGTTGTGCCAAGCAGTCGGCCGCTTGGCTGAGCACAAGGAGCTGCTCCAGATCCGTTGTTACACTGTTCGGAAAGGAGGAACATAGCTGCTGGCCTACTGCCTGGGAGCGAGGGGCCAGCTGGAGACTATCTTTAGCGTAATAGGCTCCATAATAATAGGACTGAGGTTGCTGCCCAGCAGGAGACGGCTCAGCTGATCAGCAATCAGCTGCAGCCTGGGTGGGAGGGACGGAGGTGGCACCTGGGGAGCATCTTTCTGGAGGAAGGCACAGCTCAACAGGAGGCAGCGAAACAGCTGAAAGGATTGTGTCCCCCTAGGTAACTGCCTGGCATGCCTGCAGGGTAGAGCCAAACCACTATCTAGCCCCCAAGCATCCCGTGAGAGGTGGCGGGAGCTGGGCAGCCTCTCTCCTGGGTGCTGCAAGTAGGACATCCATAACGGAGATACTCAGATATTTTCCAAAACCTAGGGTTTAGTCTTTTTAGCAGCAAAATTCTTCCACAACGCATGCAGCATCCCTTCGTGCTGGTCTTTGTGCGTGTCTGTAGTGTAAGGCTAAGGACGATTTTAAAACGGAAAGACAGCTTAGCTATGATTCGCAAAGCTGTGCTGTGGACAGTGGACGATGCTCTACTTAGAGACTGCTGACTGCTTCCTATTGATTCCCCGTGCCTGGAGAACTCGCCAACAGAATATTTTCCTCTAGAGTGAAAATCTGGCCAAATGTACATTTGTGCACTGAAGAAGAATATCCTCTTTTCCCATTCAGCGTGAGCTCCAGAGCGAGCTTTTAAAATCCACGGATTCCACCCTTCCCATTGTTGTCTCCGTCTTTGTTTTGGCCACGACTGAAACCCTGCTACAGCAACTTGATTTTGAAGGCTAGGTCCTCAGCTGGTCTCAGTGCAGTACCTCATGAGTTTCAGTGGATGCCAGTTTACACCAGAGCTTCATCTGGTCCAAGGATGATAATGAACAGCTCTGGATCTGATGTAGGGTTTAGAAGGCTACAAAGTAGCGTCTGCATTTTAACTGTGCATCTCACATCGCAGGCTTTTGTGAGGACTGTAAATTTGCATTGCAAACGTGAAGGGCTAACGTAACGTAAAATGTTAAGAGGCTATGTCCATGAACTGCTACATCTGTGTTGTTTTCATCCTTTTTCTTTCAGAAATCTTTGAGCTGGAGGTGAATGAAAATGTGCAGTTGGCTGTAAGTGATAGGCAAATGCCTAAAGTAGAGTACATGGAAATCAAGATAGATGATTACAGTAAGTCTGTCCGTCTGTCCTTTTTTTTAATGTTATTGCTCTGAAACGGTACAGTCATCTGAACTAGATTGGCAGGGGAAAAAAAGACTTTGGTTCTCAATTAAGGCAGCCACTTTGGGCAGCTCTGCGTCCGTATACTCTGTGTAGAAGAAAGTCATTATGAGAACAGACAGAAGACAAAAGATAAATATAACTTCCATCTTTTAAGAAAAAAACCACACTGGGAAATGACATGGTGTGGATCTGCTTCTAATGCAAGAGGCGGTCTCTCCAGCCAGGCCTGTTTATTCTTGAAGATAAGTTTGAAATGGTATGTTGCGTGTGTTTTTTAGCTCCAAGTGCAGCAGCCTCTTACTACAAAGCAGTAAATTGCAGTAATCACCAATGGAGAAACAGCTGTGGTAAAGACTTTCAGTCTCAATAATCAAAACTTTTTCCACGAAAAGCACATGAAGTGCTAGAAACCGGAAGAGAAACAAAAGTTTAGAGGCAAAAGCATGAGCAATAGAGAAGAATGAGTCTCAGAGCTGTTTAAATTAGCATCTTTTTTTTTTGGTGCCACTTCTTAATTAAGTATTCTCTCCACATCTATCTGCAAAAGAGGGGGAAAAGTAAAGGATGGGAGCAAAGATACCAGTAAATATACCAAGTAGATGTAGTCAGGGCCTAAAAGTCCAACTATTGCCTGCCAGCTTCCTTTCCTGCACCTGCAGCATTTGCAAGAGCATGTTTTGTTACACACGCACATGTGCAAAAAACCCTCACTCAAATTCTCCCAAATGTTTAATGGTTCCCAGCAGTCCTCCTCTCTACAGATACTTGACAATTCTGAAGAAGCAACCAAGAAGGCAGGTCTGAAAATGTGGCCATTAACATTTTCCTTGTGCTTGGAGTAATTGAGGACTAGTGTAGGCAGAGTAATATAATACATCCCTTCAGGTATGATATTGGATGACAGTAAGCTATAAGGTATGCTGGAGAGGGTGTTACTGGGTGCACCTACACAAGATGCTTTACTGTGTATTAGACTAATCTAATGCACAGCAAAGCATCAGCATGTACACATGCACGGTAAACTAGGCTGATGTGCCATTTACTAGTACTGACAAATACAGGCACTAGATTAATGGCACATTAGCTACTGTGCAGTAGTGCATGTGTAGATGCTGACAAGGTACGATTTGCTCCCGCTCAGCTTAGGCAACAGGGGAGGGACCTGACTGCAACTGTAGCGCTGCTCAGCTCCTGGCTCTCCCCAAGCATGGGAAGGGAGCAGAAGCCGACGTGCTGCGCAGGCAGCAGCAAGGCTGAGGGGACAGAAAGCTCCCCACCGCCTGGGCCTGGGGACAGCTGGGAGCTGAGCAGTGATCTAACACTGACAACAGCCTGTCAGTAATATCCAGCTCTATCCAGGTTGCTTGAACCATCCCCTGGTTATAGCTTGCATTTATTCCAAGTAATTCAAGAGTTGTTGCTAAAATTTGTAACAGCAAATGTTGTCTGCTCTGGCTCACTGTGTGTACACGTACGTATGCGTGCACATGGGCATTTGTGTCATACAAGTAGACAGTAACCATGTGGATGTTTTCGTGTTCCCTCACCACGCTTCCCACAATCTGCCCAAAAGGCTGAATGGGACCCAGAAAAGCACCTGCCATGTTTGTGTGTCTTTAAAATCAAGGAGCTGTCTTTTCCATAGATCCAGTTTGCAGTCCATTAGCATTCAGATGGAATAACTAATTAGACTGAGTGTCAGAAAATGACTGCAAGACAGACCACTTAAACCTGGTGGTTAATCTGTGTATTAATTCTATTGAAACTGGTGCTAATACCGATTTAATTGCTGCGCCTTCGGTCATCTGGACTGTAGTTAATGTTTTGAAAACAAATGAGCTTTCATGAATATAGAAAGTGTTGACGTGAAAGTATATTCTCATACCAGCGTGTGGCCAAGACGAGTTTATGGCTGCAGTTAAAGTTCTGGCAAGTGCCATAGCACAACTTGGAGCTAACTCACCTCTTTCTCACACTAATTTGACACCAGTGTAACTTCACTGACATGAATTGAGTTACCTCCTGATTTATACTATACCAGAGTAAGTGAGATCAAAATTGGACCCCTGAAATTTAGGATTACAAGGGAAATCCTGCAACCATCTTTAAACCCCTAAGGCAAGAAAATCTTCCATGCCATTGACTATGTTTTATTTGGCATTTATAGCCTGCTTGCTCTTAAACTATCCTTTTTCACTCCTTCCTCCCCCCCCCCCAATAGTATTGATTCTTGGCTATGTCATTCATCCAGCTGCCTAAAGGGAAAATTATAGCTTTTGCCAGATATTAATTGCATGGTGTATAAGTGATGCCTGGCTGAACAGGTCACACTGCACGCTAGGTTTAAATTTCTTGTCACCATGGTTATTACGAGAGCCGTATTCTTGACAACGCATATCTTTCTAGAATGTTATTTATCAGAGTATCTTACGAAGTGTCATTTTATTCCTGTTATACGACTATAACACCATAAAAATCTATTATAGTTATGTTGACATTTCCGTACTAAAACTATTTTATTATCTGTTGCTTTTGCCTAGAACTGCCATTGCAAATCTTAAAACCGGCAACCTTTGCAGACACTGTGCACTACCCTTTGCTACTGGTTGTGTAAGTTTTCTTTCTCTTTTTTTCTTTAGCTAGAATACACTAGTGCCTCGAATCCTCCACCAACACCAGAGCCCCCTTTTTTCCAACAAAGTTTCAGTCCACCATTTAGATCCTCAGCCCCCTCATACCTAGCCTTAGCGGCAATGACATTCTACAGGTACACAAATTGCTGCTCCTGGGCATGGGCACTGCAACACTGCCTGGGTCTGGATAGTGTTGAGATGCTTGGCCAACCACAAGGCTAAGGTTCCTCAAGATGTATGGTCAGTGCATTCTTCCATCTAGCTTATGTGCAGGGCGACAGCTGGTAGGCACCCTCAAAGCACAGACAAAGGGGAGTGTTATCAGTCTTCTTGCTTTACAGCCTGTATCCTAGTTCATATATTCATAGATGGTTAGGGGATGAAAGGGACCTTGCAGATCATTGGATCCAGCCTCCCCTGCTCTAGGAAGACAACTGGGGTTAGGTGACTCCATCGAGGTGACTGTTCAGTCTCCTCTTGAAAACCTCCAGGGTAGGTGACTGCACCACCTTTGGAGGGAGCTTATTCCACAGTCTGGACACCCTGACTGTGAAGGAGTTTTTCCTGGTATTAAGTCTGAAGCAGCCTTTCAGGAGTTTGTATCCATTGGTCCTGGTCTTCCCTGGGGGTGTCCTAGTGAACAGTTGTTCACTCAGCTCCTGATGCACTCCTCTGATGTAGCGGTAAGACACTATCAAGCCCCTCTCAACCTTCTCTTCTTTAGGCTAAAGAGGCCCAGGTCCCTCAGCCTTTTCTTGTATGGCTTGTCTTGCAAGTCCCTGATCATACGGGTGGCCCTTCTCTGGACCCTCTCAAGTTTTTCCATGCCCTCACTGAAGTGCGGCACCCAGGAATGGACACAGTACTCCAACTGCGGTCTCACCAGTGCTGAGTACAGTGGGAATATCACTTCCTTGGTTTTATATGAGATGCATCGGTTGATGCATGCCAGCATGTTGTTTGCCGTGCTGACCACCGCCTCGCACTGATGGTTCATGTTCATGCGATGGTCAGTCTTTAACCCCAGGTCCCTTTCGGCCCTGGTGCAAGTCAAGCTGTCACCACTGAGCCTGTCTGTATGTTGAGGGTTGTTTGCCCCCAGATAGAGCACCTTGCACTTGGAAGTGTTAAACTTCATCTGCTCAGTGAAGTGCTTGCTTTCTAGACCCAGATTCAAATCCAACCTCTGCCACATTTGGAATATGGTCTCGGGCCTATATTTTGCAGCTCTTAGGAAGGTGCCCATATCTGTTGACTATAAGGGATTCTGAATTATAGCTCTCTCCATCTCTCCTGTAGATCCTGATCTGCTTTACATTCATAATTAAATAGTCACTGAAGATAGGGAAAGAGAAGGGAAAATACTAAAAATTGACTCTAATTGAGTGGTTGGTGTTTGAATATAGGAAAGTCAGATACTGATCTCTGCTTTTTAGACATGGAAGTGGGACAGCTTCTATAGGAGGGATTGAGAGAGACCACCCTAGAATATGTCATCCAGTGTCATTCACCCTCCTGAGAGCTGGGAGGACGCACATTTGAACCATTTCTCCACCTGATCTGAACCCAAATAAGGTGGAGGAAGGGATTACACAGGTCTCCCATCTCAAGGACCTTTAGGGTTTGCTGCATCTCATCACCAGCATGCCTAGGGAAACGTTCTCAAGCACCTGACCACACATACTTGAACCGTGCTGGGGCCATCCCTTGTAGCTGCTTTCAAGCACTGTGGAGACTGTGGCCTTGAGAGCAGCCACAAGGAAATGTCCAAGGTGCACTTCTCAGTTTGGTTACAAGTGGGTGGGCAGGGCATGTTGGGAGCACCCTCCTCAGACACACCAGTGCTGCAGCATAGACACACTCTCAGAATTAAAGGAACTCAAAACATTTTAACATCAAGCTATTCCAGGTTTACAACGAAGCCGTAAAACAGTGGGCTGCCTTCCAGAGAATTCATCAAGAGAAATTTCAGCAAGTAGTTCACATTTACCACCTGCTGCTGTTTTCAGTGAGACCAGGAAAGAAGTGCAGAGTAGAAGGAGTAGAAACAAGATAATAATAATGTCAGCTCCACTCCACTCTTCCAAACTGGTCAGCAGTCTTTTCAAACATAGCCATAAACCCTTTAAATTGCCCTGGTCAAAAATGGACAGAGCCTTACCAAGCATTTGCTTTAAACCCAGCAAAGAATTGCAAACTCAGTTTTTCTCAGCAATGCAGTTAAGTGCAGGAATATTTTTTGTAACCTGTATCTGCCCCATCCCACCTCCCTGGCATGAATCCTCAATTAGGAGGCATAACTAGGATGTGTTTAGGTCCTGGGCAATGACAGTTGCCAGGCCAACAGGGGTGACTGTCATTTTTGCACAAGCTTTCAGGCCAGTTCATGCACACATAGCTATGCTAATATTATCATTTCTTAGAACTCTCTTGACAGGACTGGCTGAGCCCACTCATGTTCAAATGCTGCATTGCAAGATGTGTTGTCTTCCTTCTGGACTGTACTGGCAACTTAAAAGCACTAACGGCGCTGACAGATGTGCAGCACCCTGCTGCAACTCATAGCACTTTGCAGGAAGCGCCTTGAATTACAGTTATCCCCTGAACCCAACAGATATTTTTGTTGGGGTTGTGGGATGAATCAAGCTACATTTTGGAGTGACTGCGTGTCTGAAGCTGCTCTCCCCTAGGCCTGCCCCTCTCCCTTCCCAGCTCCTGTGCTGCCTTCAGAATGGGAAGGGGAAAGGGCCGAGGAAGCCCAGTCTGCGGTTTGCAAAAGCCTGCCAATCATTTTTGAAGGGGATGATCATAAACCTGAGATTTTCCAAAAATGCCTAAAGAATCAAGGGGAAATATTAGATGAATTTGGAAAAATCTTCATAGGTCTTCCATGGCTTTCCTGTGTCATACTGATTAGCTGTACTTTCAAGTACAGATTCACTTTGCCCAGAGACAGGGGTCTGATAGAGGAATGAAGGAGGCAATTGCTGCTGAATACCAAAACACCATCCTGCCTGCAGCTTCCCTTGACAAAGGGCAAAACCACTGCAATAAGCATGCCGTTACATCACCAAATTATCTTGCAGAAAATGTACTTCATTATACAAGTGCTTGAGAAAGATTGGTACTCATCAGGCTAACAACACTTGATTAGGCTGCCTCTGAACCTGGATGTGTCTGGTCGTTTGTTGAGTCAATGCAAACAACTAAAGTCACATGCACATTAAAAATGCGACAGGCTTTTTTTTCCTCCTGTCTCTGGGAACTCACAAACATGCCTGAAGTGGGTACAAGTGCCAGGGCCCCCTAATCATTTAGCACAAACTGAACAACATCTTTTCCCCTGGCAGCCATGTCCTCTTTTTTCTGCTTGGAACAACAGAGTTGAAGAAAATGTTCAGCTTAGTTGTGGTTGCTGGTTCATGTGATCCTGTGTATTTCTCATGATGTTTGTAAGACTGAGACTGCTTCAGAGAGCAGGCAATGTAATGCAAGGACCTAATGTGGCAGGGAAAACTGCATGGTTGGACACCAGAAAAAACAGCTGGGTTAAGGGCATGAGAGTGCGTGGTGTCTCTGCTCTGCCTTGGGAGCCCCCATTCGTTTGGGCACTGCACCCACTCACTGCAGCCAGAACCGGACAGGTTTTGAAGTCCTTTGTCTGATCATCTGTTTTTCTCTCCGTTAACTTGCCTTTCTGTTCTGCCTGTTTGAAACAATAGTGGCACCAGACAAGTGACAACTCCATCTATAGATACTAGTCCACAGTCCTCCGAGTCTGTGGGACTGAGGGAGCCCAGGCCCGTGTGGTGTAGGGGTGCTGGTGCGGCACTGCTGGGTCATTTGCAGCATTTGGGGGGGAGCTTGCACTGTGACAGAGCGAGGTGCAGTGCAGCGGGGTATGGGCACGCAGCATAGGCCCCCAAGAAAGGAGAAACCTGTGGTGGCTGAAGCGAGGAGAGCTGGAAGACCAGTACCTAATCATGAGACAGAGTGAATGGATGTAGGTTCCTCTCCCCAAACCTTTCTGTAATGCATCTTTACAGCTCCCTTGCCAAAACCCACACCAACACGCCAGTCCACCCCACCACCACCACCAAAATGAGTCTCTCCAGACCAGAGAGACGGAAACGAAAGAAGTCAATGTAGGCTGAGGTCAGCACTTCAGCTGGTGTCAACTGATATCTCTCTGTTGGCATCTGTGGCACTCCTCCGAATTTTACTTATCCCTGGATCTTGCCCAATATTTCTGTACACATCCTACTTTGATGAAGTGCTCAGACATTAATGATGGCTGCTCCATGAAAATGTAAGGCAGGTAAATAGCTAGAAAACCCTGCTACAGCCTACACCCCAACATCAGACACCCGCGTATCAGACTTCTCTGTCCCTGTATAACCTGAAGACAGATTACCAGGGACGCTTTTCTAAACTCTGTCACCATATAATGCACGTAGCACCAATGCAGGTTGGTCTTCCAATTGTCTTGTAAATAGATTATAATTGTATAACCATGTTCTAGCCCAGTGTGATTGCTAATCTTGGCATTATTCATTAAGAATACATAAGATAAATTTGCTCAACATCTGCTCCTGCTTCAGGGATGGTACGCCCGGCAGCCAGAGCGTGACAGAAAAATTTGAAGTGAATTGGGAAAGCGTGCTGGTCAGCTCCCACAACACAATAGTCATGAAGTTTGATGGCCGCGGAAGTGGATTTCAAGGGACTAAGTTGTTACACGAAGTTAGAAGAAGACTGGGCATTTTAGAAGAGAAGGATCAGTTGGAGGCTGTCCGGTGAGAGCATTTGTAATGAGAATGTGTTTTAAAGGCTCTTTGCTTTGATCCAGACATTAGAAAATACATTTTAAATGAATACATGCACTGATTCAACCATGCTTCTCATGTGTGTGAGTGCTGTTTCACAAGCAGTTGAAGCCACATGCTGAATAAAGAGCGTGAAACTATTCCTGCACATTTCCCTAGGGGCGATGGAAGGTCATTATGAAAGGATTGCATGTGTTCCCATGTTGACATCAGTAGGGATTAAGGACAAAGGTCTGTTTTAAAATATTTGGGAGAGGCAGTAAGAGAGGTTCATTCTTAAGTGTTCAGGTTTGGATGAAGCACCCACTGCAATGCTAAAAGGACCAGATTTGAGGCCTTAACACTGTTTTACAGCCTTCCTGCAAAACAGTTGCTATAACACAAGACAAGAGACGGTTGCAATAACCTAGTGCTGAGTTCAAGCCAACTTTCTCAAGGTTAATCATCTAGCACTGGGCTGTTTATGGGCTGCATCCAAGCCCTGAAGGGTTGACTTGTGGTCTTGGACTCCTGGTCCGGGAGCCATTTCCCCCATCACTCTGGCTGCTGCCGCCACTGCAGCCTCCAGGTTCCTCCTCCTGTTCCCACCGCCTACTAGGGCTGTGCAAAATTTCACCGAGTGTTTCGTGTCAAAGCTGTTTTGACGTGTTTCGAGCTCAAAACAACAAAATCGAAACAAAACAAAAAAACTTTGAAACAGCTTTGAAAAGAAATGACGGCACTCAAAACATTTCAAAACGTTTCGAGTTTCGAAGCATCCCGGTGGCGGGAGGCAGGGGAGAGCCACGGCTGCGCTCCAAGAGGCTCCGCAGCTCCATGGGGCTCAGCCCGGTGGCAGGTGAGCAGAGCCAGGGCTGTGCTTCGCCTCCTGCTGCTGAACTGAGCTCGATGGGGCTGCAGAGCCGCTCGGAGCACAGCCCTGGCTCTCCCCTGCCTCCCGCCGCCGGGCCGCATAAGAGGAGGCTGCCACTGCTGCCTGGGGCCAGCAGCAGCATCAGTCTTCCCCGGCGGCGCTGGGTGCGGGCTGTGCCCAGCACCAGTTCCAGGTGGCAGTGGCAGTCTCCGGTCATCCAGCACAGATCTGGGGCCTGTACCCCCAGGAGGAGTCCATCACAGCCCCGCAGCCCTTCCGGGGGTGTGAGGCCCCAGATCGGCGTGCTGCTGGCAAGTGTCACGAGTCTTGCTTTTTGAAGTTTGAGGTGCAGTTTCTGAGAAACCTCTGCAGCTATCTCCTTGAAGCTTGGCGGGATTCATGGTCTCAGAAAGGGCTACCGCCCCTGTAATTTTTATCCAAGTCAGGGAAGAAATGACACCATCAGAGTCACGCATGGATAGCAAATTTCTTACTAGTTTTGCAGGTAGTACGTTGTGCTGCAGTTGTCCAGTCATAATTAACAAAACGTATGAGTTCATGTGATGGTTTCAGGTTCACAAGTGAGATGTTCTGCCTGATGTACCCGAAATAGTCCATCATCTTGCCCTAGGTCAAAGGACAAAAAAGACCGAGCATACGTTAATAGAGAGCTGCTCAAAAGCAGGAGGCATCGGCATGAATTTGGGCTGCGTAATCATTGTAATGTAATCACTTGTAGGTAATGCAGTCATCTTCAGCTCAAGGTGTTCAAATCTTTAAGCCCAGCTCTGACATCATGTGTTTCCTATAGCTAAAGGCAGGATGTTTTTTTAACTGAATATTTCTTATCTATTTCATATTTTAGGACAATGTTGAAGGAACATTATATTGATAAAATGCGAGTGGGTGTATTTGGGAAGGTAAACATTTCCCATTATTCATACTCTGTTTTAGCTTGCCGGTATACTTAACCTTTTGGGATTAATCTTGATTTACTAAGTGGCATGTGTGTGCTGAGTTTTTTTGAAGATAGATTGCTTGATGTTTGAAATTGTAAAGATTGCATCCAACAATTCATCAATGTCGCCTTTCAACTTTGCTTGAAAGGGACACTCGCACTAACTATTTGTCAGGAAAATGTTGTCAGGTACTTAATTATTTTTTATGTGAACTTCCACTTAATTTTCAACATGTCTTTTAAGGATTGTGGGTGCATCTGGCTTGTATTGTACAAATGTGAACAAAGCTATTGATTTCTGAAGCTGAATCACACCACGGTGTGTGGAGAGTTGCGAAGCAGTAATTGCAGCATGCATGCTATTGGACATTAGATAGAGGGAGCGTTGGGGGAAATCATTGTTGTAATAGATGTCTAGCGATAGGAGGTGAGGAGTACCGAACAGCTACGAAAGCCCCTGTATCTGAGTTGTTTGCAGGCCAGTGCAGACGAGAAGCTGCTAATGTCAGTTCTCAGTCGGCACCGTTTCAAAGGGAGCGAGGGAAGACATGGCTCCTGGATTTGGAATTGATTCATTGCATCAGATAGGAAAGATAAGCCCGGATGATACTGAGCTGACAGCTCTGCAGACCTGGCAAAAGACAGAGGCCATATTTGAACCTGTGAACGCAGGTCCCGCTTGCAGGCAGATGTGCGAGCTACTTTGCTCACACGAGAAATCCCAGATTTCACTTAGAAATAGCCCGCAGAAGTACGTCTGGGGAAAGAGGGGAGTGTTCATATGGGGACCAAGGGAGCTGCCCCCAAACGTGGAGGTTCCTCAAGGGCCAAAAACAGGCTTGACTGGAGCCCCAGTGCCTGCTGCGTTATCAGGACCTCCCGATGGGCACTGCTGTCCCCAGACCCCTTCGAGTTAGCGTGCCCAATGCATTCGATGTGCCTACGGCCTCTGCGCAGTCAGGACTGAAGAGCGGTGTGATGACCCCTCTACAAGAGACAGTCCCCTCCCTGCAGATCAGCAAGGGGACAACTGGGACTCTTGAGATAGTAACTCCCATGCATAAAGTCTTTCTTACTGTATCGTGGAGCCAAAGTCATTGTGCTAGGTGCTGTACAAACAATTACTAAATGTTTAAAAAGCTACAGGGCCAGGCCAAGCACAAGGCCAAGCTTGCATTTTTTACCTGGGCCAAACTGACCCTGAAGCGAAGTGGCATATTTACCTCCCAGGGCACTGCAAGCATCAGACTTCCTGACTGGGGAGCTGCAGCAAGGGCCTGGGACCCTGTTTCCCAATCGCTGGAAAACACCCCGGTAGGTAAGCAGCCTAGATCAAATCATCTTGCTCTCCCGAGCCTTGCCCTACCACTGTTTCATGTGGTGTAATGATGTGCACACCCTAGGGCCAGGCTAAGGCCCCATCAGCTCATCCCCAGTGAATCATACCTTTGTCCCTTGGGCACCGTCTGCTCTGTTGTCCTCTGCAGGTATTTGCCAGGAGTCTGAAGAGGTATGATCCTTACCCAAGAGTTTGCCAACAGACTCCTGCAGTGTAAAGGCACTTGTACCAGCTATGCAGCACTCCCAGCGTAGCTTGCTTCTCGCTTAGGCATGGTATTACTGGTACACCTTTGCCAGTATGATTGCAATCCAGACTTAGGAGTGCCCCCCAGGTATAAAGTATCCAGGTTGTAGCCATATTGGTCTAGAGGAAAAGCAATCAGGGCTCATGGTAGAGGTGAGATCTTTTATTAGACCAACAAGCTTTTTGCAAAAAAAATTCTTTAATTGGAAGTTTTCGGGCACAAACACCCTTCATCAGGCATTGGCTAAACGATTGTAAATGTTCTCCTGGGTAAAAATTAAAGTTCATCTTTCATAGGATTTCACAGAGGAGTCAACAGATGGAAAGCTCCTCTGGGCAGGCAGTTCTTAGCTGGTAAGGAGCCGCTCAGCTCCAGGCATAATGCACTGGTACTCCTATTCCAGAAGAGTGCTTCTCTTGCAGACGGACTTTGAGTCCAGACTGCAGGCACATCTTTGTTTGTACAACCCCTAATACAATGTGGTTAGCGCCTCCAAGTGCTACCGCAACGTAAATAGATACAGCAGTGAGAGCAGGTAGTGCTTTTTCATCAGACATAACGGGTTAGTAAACCTAAATTATCCCAAGTGCTACACCTTAGCAAAAAACGATGCAGTGCCATTTTCATGCTGATTAATGTCTGCAATGATTGTGGTGGTGCCCGGCGGTCTTGCATGCTCAGGTAACGTGGCTGTTTGTACCCTAGGATTACGGTGGCTACCTGAGCACTTACATCCTTCCGGCTGGTGAAGAGAACCAAGTGTTCGCATGTGGAGCTGCTCTTTCCCCACTGACAGATTTCAAATTATATGGTAAGCCAAACTCCTCCAGGCCCCCCAAATACCAATACCTGTCAGCTAATCACCATCCTCTAAACATGTTCACCTTGCTGTAGCTCCTAAGACTGTACCTTTGGGTCTCCTACTGCATGCTGTGTTTGTCTGGTTGGGCTGGACTGTAAATGCTTTATTCCCACAGACTCACAGTCTAACCCCTGACTTCAGCGGGCTTACTCACAAAGCCTCAAATTCAGCTGTCGCGTGGCTCTTTATGACAGAAATCATGTGTCCTTTTGTCTTGCACACGCTGGGTGCCAACGCAAAGTGCAGCCATCCACGGCTCTGATGGTTCACCAGCTCCAAGCTGTCACTCCTCCTGCAGTACCCCATTAATGCAGAAACGGCTAAACAGTAGAGGAGATGCATACAAGTGTGAGAGAAACACAACCCAGGAGACTTTTGAAAACCTAGAAAATATCTCAGGCTTACTGGTGCTCTGTGCCACCCCCCTTGCAATAGCTGGAGTCAGAGTCGATAAGGGCAGGCAGAGCTTTTGGACTAGAAATTCCTCCAAACTGCTTCATGCTGTTACACATTCAGAGCCAGGTTTGGAAAGCTGCCTATGGTTGTTTGGGCAAATGAACAAGTCTGTGCATTGCAGACATCTGGTGTGACATGGCTTTACAAAGAGCATGGCCCTATATTCAATTAAGTAAGTGCCTAAAATAAGGTCGTACAAAAAACTAGAACTCTTGGTTCCAAACCGATACCTTTTATTAAACCAACTGGGAGGTGGCAGGAAAAGGGTCCTTTTGCACAGAGGGACAGCCTTCCCTCTTCAGCTCCCTCTGCAAAAATGAAGTTTATTTCCTACCTATGGGGACTTTTTAACCATCTTGTACCATCTATACTTTTCCCAGAGCCTGATAAGGGACTTTGAGCCCAAAAGTTTGTAGAAAAGGACAG
>JAGPOW010000261.1:249875897-249902330 GCA_030014935.1 Caiman crocodilus | reverse complement strand
TTTTTTTACTGTGCTCCTCACTACCCTTTAGGACATTGTGGTCTGTTGGGCTATGTGACTTCTTTTCTACTCAATGTAGCCCAATACTTCAAACTCAATTAAAAAGAAAAAAAAAAAGGTAAAGCAATCAAAAAAGAGGCTGAGATCAACCCAAGCTTCGTAGAGCTAAGGCCACCTCAGCTTGTTCCATAAATTCTCTCTTAAAACAAGAAAAAAAAAAAAGTCAGCAAAAGTTAAAGGTAAAATCATGGCAATTCATCCAAAATAATGCCCTGCTGCTAATGCTCAAGGACTGTCTAAGATCATGTCTGATAAACAAACGCAGCGTAAAACCGGGTCTGAAATGTTGTGCCAGAAATTGGGCCTTAATTGGTAGAATAATGAGATGCTTCTTCATCCTCTTTCTCCTTTTACTTTCTGATTAACAAAAGGAGAAGCTTCCCTTAGCTAATCAAGGCTGTTTCTCTTCCAGCCCTTCTGTAAGCTGCTGGAAGCAATGTCTCCAAGGCCTGGTATAGACATTAGACTTTTACCAGTATAAATGATCGGAAACCAATCTATACCCATAGCAAAAAATGGTGCCCAGTGCGACATTGGGACTGCAAAATCTGGAGGCGCCGTGAATTAGATAGATCCCTATTGATGTGCCTTCACGGGGGGGGGTTTTGCTCAAGCAAAGCTAGCATTAAGCCTTCTAGAACTGAAAGGGCAAGCCAACGGGGGATCGGAGCACCTGCTGTTAGACAAAGCTCTGTCAAGACAGTGGCATGAAATTTTCATGCAGATTAACCCAGATGGGCATCTGGAGGGGTGGGGAGAAAGAAAAGCCACATAGGAAACAAGCACGCAGGGCTCCCGGAGTCTATCCTGGCTCTTAACGAATGAGCCAGGGAGTCTCATTAGTGCCATCTTCAGCATCGGGTGTCACCCCAGGTGACGGGGAATTCTGACGATTGAGGAGAAAAGTGAGTCTTAAGTCTGTGCCAAAAAGGAGAAGAGAAGAAAAGAAGAGAAAAAACTGACAATTTCTGAACAAACCCTCCGTTTCCTAATGTACTGAATATTCCCCAGGCGTCTTGGCTATATAGCGTCCCTATGATGGAAGCTGCAAGCTCTTTGGAGCTTAGACCACCTTTTCGGGAGGGGTGGGGGGGAGGATGTTTGTACAGTGCTAGCACGAGACAGCTCCGACTAGGGCCTCTAGATCCTATCGTGAGACAACCAGGAATAAGGACCGAATCAGGTGGCTTCAAAAGACCATAAACAGTGCTTGGTCTTCTATATGGGCAGCTCTAGCCATTAACTTAGCCTACATTTGGGATTGGCTGTTCATGTGCCGAGGTCAGCCACCCAAGTCACAGGGTGTTTATTCTGCTCCCTTGTTGGATGATAAATGTACTAAAATAGGACTAGAACTGAATTCAGACTCCAGTGCATTCAGCCTGCACTTCTACAGCAACAACCACCCATAGCTAAAAGCTGAGCTCTTCCTGGCCCGGTGAACATTTTTGGGTTGAGGGTCACCCTGCCCCGTCCAGGCTGCAGCCTCGGTGGCATCTTTCCAAAAGCTTTCAGCGAGGTGCATCCCCCCCAGCCTAGGAACAGACATTGCATTTGTCCCTGTTCTGTGTTTGTCCCAGAACAGAAGTGTCCCAGGATTGGCACGTGCACACATTTCCCTCTTAATCAGGGTTCAGTAACAGCTAAATGCATTGCTGCAATTTTTCCGCTGTTGATCCAATGATGTAATCCCGGGACACCCATTCAGATTCAGTTCACAATATCACTCGATAAACTGCTGGTAGTTCGTATCCCATGAACCTATCTTAGGACAGTGGACATAGATGGTTGAACAAATTCAGTTTGACCTGGGATAAAAATCCAGGCATACACGATGTCTCTTTGTAGCCTGAAGGAGCACTAATCGTTTGAGCAGCAACTCTGAGTGCAGATGCTCTGCTAGCCTAATATGTTTCTTGAAAGTGCTGATAGTCTTAACATCACGAGCGTATTCTTTGCCTCATAGTGACCTCATTTTCCAGAACAGGAGCAAGTTCCTTTCTGCCTTGGAAGAAGGGACAACAGCCACAGCTCCTTGAAGCCCAATTAGGGCTCCAGGCCGGGAGCTGTTCCTTACGGCATCTTCTGTGCTACCCTATTTTTAGCTTGCTCTTTCTTCAATCCCACTTTCATTTTCAATAGGCAGATTGTCCTGGCTCAGAGGCTTCTTAGGAGAGAGGGGCCCTCACATTTCAGAGACAAGAAAACCACACTGCGCAGCATCTTGCAAGTAGTGCTTCCGATGCATTTAAATTCACACTGACACTTCAAGACACGTGGCTTCAAACGGGTCTGCCTGACAAAGTCCCCCCAGGAGTCCCAGTGAAGGACACCGACTGGACAATCTGCATACGGTCCTGACAAGCATTAAGAGAATGGGACATGGCGCCAAGCAAAAGGGCTAAAATGCAGAGACAACGCCCTGGGTTGCACTGTGCCCTGCCCAAAGGACTGCAGCTCTCTGGTCTCTAGTGCCGAGGGCTGCTTGCAGCCTGCTTGAGAGGGCCCTTCAGATGAGCACAGAGAGGACAAGACAGTTGCAAGCACAGGTCCTGGGTTCTGGTTTCCTTCAGCCAGAACCACACTGGAGAGAAATGGGCAGCATGGAAGAGCAGGACCCAGAACTGTCCCTGGCATTTCCCAGGGATTGCATGCTGCAGCAGCAGCAGTGGCTTTGCCACCCTTGCAGCTGGGGTTGCATGAACCCAACCCACTCTCACACGACTTGAGCAGAGACAGAAGGGCAGCCTCTCCCTCTCTGTTCCACAGCCCCTTTAGCATCATTAGCACAGCCTCTTTGATTGCTGGGAGAGGCATGGGAGCTCTGAATGGGAACGTGCCTTCGCCCTCTCTGAAGTGGACAAAAGGCATTTAAAAAAAATGACAGAACAGTTGGGCTGGGAGAGACCTAAATAGATCGTATTCCTCCCCTGCCTGAAAAAGGTAGGGAAAATGCTATGGTTGAGACTTGTACAACCTTAATTCAACAGCTCCATCCCCATCTGCGTCCTAGACAGTGCCCCTACCTCCTGTACTCAATGCGATGCATGTGCACAGAGGCTGAAATAAGGCTGTGGGGGCAATCCTTAAACTTCCAAGTGTCTTTGCAATCCAACAATATTTTTGTGAACTCCAAACAAAGGGCAAACTGACCCGAGCATCTTCCTTCTGATGAGCATTCAAAGGTATCTGGGACCTTGCAAGTTGGCTTCCCAGTGGAAGAGGCATCAGAAAGCAAAGACTTGTGGTAGACCTTACTGTATTTCATGTATGTGCACGCAGCAGACTCGTAAGCGAGGTGGTCCTAAACCCCCTGAGGCGCAGGCTCCTCAAACAGGAACAGCAGTCCAGCACCAAGTGCCCAGTCCCCAGGGAGAGACGGCAGGGATGAAGGCCAAGGACGCGCACCACTTCTGCTTGCACAATCCCCTCTCCCCAGAATCTTGCATCCCAAGATTAGCACCCCATAGCATGTCTGCCCAGACCCGAACATTGGTTCACATGGTAAGAAAGAAAACTCAGCAGACCATGTGTAACATTGCCATCTGGTGGCACCTGCACAACACTCTTGTCCCACCAAGTTCAGACGGGAAGCATGCTAACAGCTGCTAACAGGATGCCACGCTAAGCCACACATTCATTTGAGGATTGTCATCACCTTATTTACTGTGGGAGAATAGCAAGTCTAGCACACGTAGTAGTTACAGCTATGATTACTGAGCATGATGCACAACTATGGCAGGAGAACGCACTGTCAGGGTGTGGGGCTATAGGTATTACCTACAACTAAGGATGAGTAACCAACATACCTCTAGGCAGTAGGGGATCGTAAGGAAAATGCCATACTTGTAAGTATAACAGCCATTACACCTTCCAGGATACTTAATCAGCAACTTCTTTGTATAGTCCTTAGACTGCCCTAAACTGCAGCAAGATACAGGAGGACTGAAAGCAAGCAGGTACTTTCTGCGCCTGAATGCACGCTACCACCTGGAGCAGATAAACACTCGCTTCTCCCAAGCTCTGGAAAACACCCCTTGATGCTGCTTTCCGTTTGTTTAAACAATGAGCTGATTTGGGTTATTCCGGGGATATATCCCTGCCTACCTGCCACCGAGATGAAAAGAGTTCAGTAATTCGGATGTCACGGAAGTCCTGCTCATTTTACTGACATCTTATTTCCAAATCCACCTGGCCCTGGACGCTCCAACGTATCACGAGGAATAGACGGAGTTCCCAAGTGTTGCCGTTGCCTGCTGCTGCGTCCCTCTTCTCTGCGTAACTAATTTGTCAAAACTACAGTCGAACTCCAGACATCCAGAAGCGTGAAGCTGGACACTGGGCTCCATATAATCCCTCAACTCCCTTTCTATAAAGATTGTGAGTTTCTTGAATTTTAAGTAGGGAAGTGCTATTATTCCCATTTTACAGATAAAAGACTGAGGCAGACACACCAAAGCTCATGTCACTGCTGCCAAGAAAAGCTCCACCTACTAACTTTTCCTGTATTCAGGCAGAAGTCTAACAAAGAGCAGCGCAGAGGGTGGCGCTGGGCTATCTGCACTGCCTCCGAGATACCTCAGATCTCTGAGGACAACCAAGCCTGGCAACTAGGCAGGGCTGGTTTCAAAGCAGTGGTCTTGGGCTTGGCAGGGAGGCAGTCTAGATATGGCCTAAGGGAATGCCTATAGTGATGCCAACGGTCTGTTGAGAAGCAGGAACAGAACCCGGGCCTGTTGGCAGAGCATCCTCCCTCTCCGAGCCTAATGGCCCCGTCCCAGGAGAAGCTGATGGCAGTCCTTCCAGAAGCCAGCAACATTTTAGAGGTGAGCAAAATACTGAAAGAAGTCACCGGTCCATTGGAAATTCACTGTTGACAAAACATCCAGCCCAGAACTGCAAGGGAAGCGAGCGGGGGAGTAGCGAACATTTGGTTTTGGCCTCGGTTTTTGCTTTGCAGCAGTCCTGAGCCAGTAGCTACCTCCGCTGACCTGTGTCCCAGCACAGCCAAGCCTGTTTCTTTGCATACCTGATGGCTAGGACCCAACACAGTCCCTCGGCCCCAGCGGGGTGGCCGGCTGCTGGCCGAGCCAGGCCTTCATTTACCTGCTCATGTCCTGAGTCCTCTACGAGCTGTAACGCTCCATCCCTGTGGGATGCAGAGTCTTGGGTTTGCAGCTCCCCCGTCTCTGTGCTGGACACTAATATAGCCTCTAAGACAATATGTTACCAGGTAGGGGCCCTTTCTGGCCCATTTTTGCTCTGCCCTCAGGCTCTGGGCTGCCTTCCCATTGCTCCCATCTAGTACCCATATTCCTCCTTGGCACCGCATTATTTATTATTTATTTATTCCACTGCGCAGTCCTCTGAGCTCAGCTTAGATATATGCCGCAGCTAGAAAATGCCGATTCAGTTCCAGATCCCGGGTTATGCTTGAGGGTACAACAGGTGTAAGAATGAGGTCTCTCCACAGCTTTGATACTTGCTTTCCAGTGGTTCACCAAGAACTAATGGAAGTCTGCATTTCAGTGCCCATCTCCTTCAAATGTATCCTTGAATTCTGCTAGAAAGCTGGAGAAGGTCCATGCCGATTGCTTTCCGCCCCCTTCCCTTCTCCTCTACCAAAATTATTCTGGTTTGACCCGCCTTACTGTTCACACAGGAAAGTGCTCCCCTGCACCAGTTACCATAGACTTCAGACAATGAAGAAGAATGTCTCTTGCCTACAGGTCTGAGAAGGGGTTGCATTGCACCCCACTGGCCCTTGGCCACATTTCTCCAGTCTAATATCCTTGCTTATGAGTGGGGCTGAGACTCCATCTAGAGCCACCTGCAATGTAATCAAAATGGTCATTGCTCTAATGGCACAGCTGCAAACACGGTGCGCGACAGCTGGCAGCTTTTTCCTATATTGCGCACACACAGAGGATCTGGGCTCTTCAGAGAGTCGCACCATCTACCCCTGCTTGCATTGCTGCTATTTCCTCTCTAGTGTCTCTGTAGCACAAGGACAATGCAGTTTTGTTTCTCGCCGCCTTTGCATGCGGCTCAAAGTCTTGGGTTTTTGCCCACCACCTTTTAAACTGTTTTTTTTGCACAGTACCTGGAGTAAATCCCGATGCCTGCCATCTCAGTCAGTCCACCTCTGTCCTGCCTCCAGCATAGTGGCCATTTAAAACCTTTCCATGGATGGCTCAGTATTTCCTGCTGTTTGGAGGCATTTCTCTAGGATTTGCCCCTCAGCATTATCTCCTGCAAACTGGAATGACATAACCTACAAAGGCCTCTGCCCTTAACTAGGGGACTATAAATGGTGCGTGGAGGCTGGAGGTCTCGGCTCTGTATTGCGACCTCCTGTCCCTGCCTTGGCTTCTTGACTCCTTGCAAAATAAGCAAAGTAAAACAAAATCCTGCACTTCTGGGATTAGAAATCCCAGTATTCGTCTTTATCAGCTAGTCCAGCATTTTGGGCAGAATACCTAGCAACAGTATCTCACTCATTTCTTGTCCTTTTTTACCCAATGAGGTAGTAAACCGCCAACTTTCCTTTTGTCTTTTCCCCCCATCTTTCCAATCATGGACAGCTTCATGTACACGCCCAATATTTGCTTCATTATTATACATGATTGCGGCTTTGGGGCTAATAGGAGAGAGTTTTGCTTTTTGATCGTTTAGAGAGTCAAAAGCATCATTAAGAGAATGAGCTAAACTGAAGCCACCCGTCTCATCACTATACATCTCTCCTTGGAGCGCTATTTAATGTCCTTCTGCGAGTAGTCAATCTGCCACCAGCAACAGGTGTTTAAAAAGTAAACTGGGGACTCGTGGCTCTCTAGCTGCTTGCTGTTCAGCTGCCTCCAAGACAGCCGAATTGTTCTGCGGCTGAAATTGGTTAAAACTGTCCCTATGAACATGAAGTCATTTCATGGCCTCACTTCTTTCCAAGCTGCCAATTTGCCTTTGATTGCTGCAGGAGGCACTAGAAATCATTCACAATAAGTCTTTTAAATTGCACTCCATCTGGAATAAGCCTCGATTGGTCACATTGTGCCAGTAATTGATCAGCGTGGCCTGGCCTCGTCTTCGCAATGTTGTCAGCATTTAATCACCATGCCTTCGTCATTCTGAAACCACTTTCAGTCCAGCCCTGCCGTTATTGCCTGCTCTCCCCCGGCCATTAGAGCATCCTAAGCAGGAACACTTGAGGCAATCAAAAAGCTTCGGACTCATATGGACAGCAGCTACACAGGTGTTGCTGTTATTGTCAGTGGGAAAGGGAACAGTGCTTCCTCCAGGGAACCAGAGGCAGGATGGAGCCTCACACAGGCTGCTGGAGGGCACAGCTCTGAGCTCCCACTGGATTCAATGGGAGTGTCCCGCTAGGGAGGAACAAGGGCCACATACAGACAGTCAAAAAGTCTGAGGCTGACTCAATTCAATCTTTGCAGGTTAGTCTAAGCTGTGTAGATTGAACCGATAAGCAAGTAAACAGACATTCACTTCTGAATCCAAAAATGCAGCCACAAGCCTGCAGTGGCCCAGACCGGAAGCTGGGGAGGTGGGTGCTAGAGCACGCCTCTCTGCTCAGCTGATCCTCTCTCGTCAGCACAGAGGCAGAAAGGGATCTTGGAGTCGCTACCGATTCCTGGATGAAGATGAGCCGCCAATGTGGGGACGCGGTCAGGAAAGCTAACCACACCTTGTCATGCATCCATAGCAAAGCATCCGGCTGGGGGACTGTGAGTTAACTTGAATCTAGAAGGGAATTGGGATAGAAGTTCAATAAACCAATTTAACCTAAATCAGGTAAGTCTGATACTACATCCATCCAGTTTATCTTAAACCAGTTTTGGACATTTTGGAAGCGGTTTATGTGCACTGAAATTCAGTTGTGTTACAGATTTGAACTGGTTTCCAATCATTTATATTGTTTTTGTCCCTAATCTTGGAGTTTAACTCAACTTATATTAAAGGGTTTCTCTTCCCCTTTTTTTTTTGCCTTCCCAGGGCCCATCCTGCGAGTTGCTGCATTCCCCTTCCTGCCATTAAAGACATTTGTAGAGTGCAACAAAGCCTCTAAATATGAATACAACAAGCTGTAGAGTCCGTCTTTCCTGAAAGGGGCCCGGTGGACTGACTTTATTAGGTTTCTTTGCTGTCTGTATTACTTCTCATTTGCCAGTGTCCTTCTGGGTGCAGTATTCTGAGGGATGTCACATCACCCGTGTCTCTGGGTTGGTGGAGCTAACACAGCAGCATCAAACTGTACTGGCCCTTTCATCTTGTTTTAGGAAGGAAACACAACAATAAACTATTGCAGAATCACAAAGGAAGGGGGTTAGAGAGCTGGTTTTGTGCTTATGTTATCAGATTGGGACTCAGGAGGTCTGGGCTCAGCTGTCCTTGGGCAAGATGCTCTGCTTGTCCATCCCTTAGTTGCCCTAGCTGTAGAACAAGGATCTCAGCGCTGGCTTTCCTTTTTCAAGTGGTTCAGGAACTATTGATAGAAAGTTATAGTTGTTATTTTTAGTTATACCGCGGAAAAGGGTTTGACCAAGGGTATCAGCATCCCACTTCTCTCTCTATAGGCAAGGGCTTCAAGTGTCGTCCCATCATCACTGCCAGGCTCCAAGCTCTGTGCGCTTCCACCATACTTTTGCATAACAGAGGCTGTGCAACCCCCTTTCTGCTTCCCCAGCCCATACCAGTTGTCCAGTGCCATGAGCAAAGCCTGCATCTCCTTGAGCTTTCCCATTCAAAGCACCAAAATAGAAGGTGTGGGCAGACAACAGCAGCCTTCATTCTGACCGTCTTTCCCCTACACGGTGGAGCAGGTTATATGAAGACATGGTGCTCAGAGGGAAGAAGCAATGAAGCCTCCTGCATGCTCTCCTTCCTCTAACTCTCCCTACTGCATGAGGATCTCTTGCACCCAGCAGCCGTTGGGCACCTCCCAGCAGGGAGAGCATGAAGCAGCTTGTCTGTGTTAATAGCTTTTCCAATTTTTACCCAAATCCACAGGGATTGGCCCTAGAATAGACCCAACGCTCTAAAATGGCCAGTGTTCACAACTTCTCATTACTTCAAGACAGACCAGCTCCCAGGTCATTGTGAAGCCAGAAGGGACCATTGTACTGCAATCTGGGACCACCTGGCCTTCAGTGTTGGACATGGCTGAAATAATTCCTGTTTGAATGGAGACACGTAAAGATGTACCGTCAAGCTGGATCCGTTGCCTCACTCCACTCAATGAGCTCTGCTTTCTCTCAGCTTCAGACTGCCATGTCTACTTAGACTACTCGAGTTGGGGGTGGAGACTGCCCCTTACTTGGAGTTTGTATAGCCCCTAGGGCAACAGGGCTCCAAGCTTAGAAGAGGACACTAGGCAGCACTGCAGTACATACAGAAACTTGCGACTTGGTGCCATTTTCTTTTCTATCATCATAGCCAAGTTCTTCTTTGCCTCTGGAAATATCTGCTCTCATCACCAACACCTTTACTCTTTTCCACTTCCATTGGATTCATCCTGGAAAAATACAAGGCAATTCTCTACAAGGATAGCTATTTTTTTCCTTCGCATTTTTCCTGTTGTTGCAACACTGAACAGTGCAAATGTCAGTAATATCTGCCAGCTTGCAATTTGCTCCCTCTTAAATCGGACAGTTACGTACTTTGTGGACTCAAAACATTACTCCGATTGGGGTCCTGGATGAAATACCATTAAACGAGGGAGTCCAACACCAATCCTCGCAACAGCTTGTTAGCATCTCTGGTTCAAATTCACATAACATCATGTTCATCAGTACTTACAAAAAGAATTCAACTCAAATGGAAGTTTGCAATTGTGTTTTAAAAAGCCCAAGTCAAATCTTGACCCAAGGGAAGCAATTGGGAGCTTTGCGACTGATGTCGGTGTAGGAGAATTTCACCCAGTGATCAGAAATGTCCGTTCAGTTCAGGCTACTGCAGACCCATCTTTCACTGCTGGCTCGTTTCTGCAGCCTCAATTTAAACATTCCCTCTCCCTATAGACTCTGGTATGGGGCCGCCTCCAGTTGTTATAAGAACAGCTGTCCTATTCTTCCAGCACTCACTTTGTCCAATTCCATTACCACACCAAGGACATTTGTGATACAACCCAAAGGAAAACCCCCATTCATTTATAATCCTGTTTTATATACTTCCTAAATAAGAATGTTATTAAGGCAGAGAGGAATTAAACCACACTGCTGACGCTATGCCTAGTCAAGGGTTTACAGATAATTAAGAGGAGCACTCTCATACGAGAGCTCTTTAGCTGCAGAAGAGGAAGAGAGAAAATGTTTCTGCTTATTTTAATCAGACATTGACAGACTGCGTTAATCAGGTATGCCAGCACGTCACCATGATCTTCCTGCTACAGATCTGCAGCTCACTCTCTTTCCATCTCTCTTTCTGACTGAAGCCTACTCAAGTCCGTTGGAAGAACACCTAATGGTGCCAGTGGATTTGGGATCGACCCCTTTGTGAACAAACGATGCATTTCTGCCCCAAACAGTAAGGACTCTGCAGCTCTCCAGTCCTTTTCAGGCAGTCGAAGATCTGCAGGCTCTCCAAGGGTTCAATCCCACTCTGAAGTCAGAGTTTTGCTTTTAATTGCAATGAAAGCCAAGACCAGATCTCAAAACAGGGCTCCTGTAGATTTCCTAATTTCAGAGCAGTCCTTTGTCACCTTCTGCTTCATTCCCCATCCAAGATCAAAAGCTCTTAGTAAAAGAGCCGTCTCCCAAATTGGGCCTGAAACCTACCGGCATTTCCCCCTGCGCTGCTGTAAAAAGCAAACTCCCCTTTTATCCTGACCTGACAATACAGGTGCAGATGTGGCAGCCCCTGCAATGTATTTGTTTCGGCTTGCTGAGCATCGGTCAGAGCTCCTGGTACTTCCGTGGCACTAAAACAAGAACCAAGTGTGTGTGTGTATGCTTTTTCCACATTCACCAGGAAAGACCTGCCTTACGCTGGGCCCGTCTCGGCGGATACAAATCAACAGAGCCGAATTAAGGGCTGAGGAGCTCACATCCTATCTCCAGTAACAAAGACATGGAGAATCCTTACATACCTGGAGTCAGTAAGTCTTGTTCTTATTTCCTTCTGGTTAAGGTTATATGCTTGACTAGCATCTCCGGAGGAGGTGCTGATGACATATGAGCAAATGAGACCCCTGTAAATGTACCATTTGAGACTTAAAAATGTCCACCACCACTGTGATATCCAAGTACCTCCCAGTGATTAATGCATTGCTTCTCACAACACCCCTGGAAGGTGGGGAAGTGCCACGGTCTCCATTTCACCGGCTAGGAGCTGAAGTAGAGAGAGAAAGAGAGGAGGCAACTTGCCCGTGGTCACTCAGGGACTCCAGCAGAAAGCCAGGACTTTGGCTAACGCCTCAGGCCGTAGACCACTCTCTCTCCACAGCCGCACTCAGTCATAGCATCACCACCATCATCACGAGCACACAGCGGCCCTGCTAAGGAGCAGCCCGAGTTGGATTACCAGCGTCTTGGTTGACGTGGTTCAGGGAGATCAGTGTGAATAGTTTACAGACTCCTTGGTCTGGAAGCCACTTGATAATGTCAAGTGAATTTAAAAAGAGGTTCCCAGAGATTGGGTGTGAAGGCTACCCTGCCCTGCTCGACATTTGGGTGACCCCCTGAATGTCCGACATCATTTCAAAACTTAGCCTTTGCTTTCCAGCCATAATAGTTTCTGTTAGTGACTGCCACGTTAAGCCTCCGCTAAGGAGGAGGGATAGGGAAGGCACACACACACTTGGAGATGGCTTGTGAAAGCAGGAGGATTTATCCCCAGGACCCACTAGTCCCTGCCTCCTCCCCACACCTTGTAGACTCCCCTTTGTCTGCTCCCCCTGCCACTGAGGACGACATGGAGAGGAGAAGACCAGTTAGCAGCAGCTCCCCGTGACCCTGCCTCCACGCAGAGCTGCCCTCTGCATCCACGCGGCAGCTGATCCTGCTGGCAGCGGCATTTGTTCCTCCATGGTCAACTTCACAGCTGCTGCTGCACGAGGCAGCTGTCTAAGGAGCCGTGCCAGCAGCAGGGCCAGAAGGGCACCACGGAGAAGCTCCAGGATCCATTGGCCTCGGGTTATAGTTCCCACATCCCTGGATCATCTGGGTGAGGGTCCACTTTCTACATGTCACAACCCAGTAAAAAGTGCCCGTGCCACTGTCAAGTGAAAGGGTCTGAAACCTCTTCTACATCACAGGCAGAGAGCAAAGTTTGACTCTGTCTCTAAGTTAAAAGCAAGAAGCTCACTGATGAGCAGCATTCCACTGAGGGTTCATCCATTGGCCAAAGATAAGAGATCTCACAAAACTCATCCAATAAGACCCTGGCAAAGAGTAATAAATGATTGGTTAAAAAATTAGTATAAACCCCTCTATACGCAATTCACACGTCATGGTCAAAAACCTAGCCCACTACCTTGTAATCTGAGGAGACAAAGAACTGACGTTTGCCAAGAATTTAAGATCCCATTTAGCAGCTCCTCACTGGACACCTCCGTTAGACACCGTTATCTATAAATTGTTCAAGCGTCTCCACCGAAGGGGGAGATCTCTGGGGAACTCTTTGAGGCAGAACCTGAGTACATAAATTGATTAATAGCATGATCAACTATTAATCTTTCTCCGTCAGCGATAATTTTGATGTAGAAAAGTCCTGCAGGCACGATAACCACGATAAACCCGCACGCTCGTCCATCGGCCGTCATTCGTCACCCATTACCCCTCACCCTTTGGCCACCGAGGTAACCTGAATGTGCATGCCAAACTGAAGATGAAACAGCTGTAAAGAAACAAAGTCTCAACCTGCGTCGCATATCAACACCAAGGCGACGTATGTAATAAAAACTTCTTGCAACCATTACGTGTTTACGCCTAATTGATTTCCACTCCACCTACAAATCACCGGCCTGCCAAGTCCGAGCAGTAGCCGTATGTCAGATAAAAGTAAAAGTCATCTTTGCAACCAGTACGCTGAGTTAACCCTCTCCCTCCACTAGCTTGCCTGACATCTGCGTAATTAATCAGCGTTCCCCTCGGTCGGCTCTGCCCGGCCGGGACACGACACAGCCTCCACTGCTCCCCAAGGGGGATCCTTACCAACTGTCCAAGACTGTCTGCTCCCCGCCGTTCCTCTGCACCGAAGGAAGGTGCAATGCAGCCATAATTGCCCGCAGTAACATTCATATAACCCCGCTACACCTTGCTGAGGTTTGGGTTACACGTCAAACATGGAACCGGTCAGCTTCTTTGGAGAGGATACAACGCAGGCTATAGCTCAAAGAGCCTCTTTCTGTGAACTGAAGTACAGGACTTGGACTAGGAAATCCTGTCTATGGCCTGGCTGTCATTTCACTATCTGATGTTCAGTGATCTGATCGCTCTGCTTCCGAGGCACAGTTTTCCCCAGGTGTAAAAGGACATTTCCCTACCTCTGCGGGGTCAGATTTCATTCTCAACTGTGTCATCCCACATCTGGGATTGATACCCAATAGACAACGTTAAAAGTTGCAAAGTCAAGCACTCAAAAGCAAGAGGATGGCAGGGTTCGCAACATGCGTGTGTGCAATTTCCCCCCCCCCCCTTTTTTTTTTTTAAAAAGAACAAATTTCTTTGGTGTCCATCTTATCATGAGGCATCATCAAGCTTGGGATTTATTGATTTACCATAGAGGCCTCTGCTAAGATGTTATGAAGAAACTCATCACAGTAGTAGGCTGTCATCTCATGGGTGGCCAGCAAAGGAAGAGTGTACCCCTGTCCCTAAGGCTTCCCCCACTGACCAAACTTTAAACGCTCCAGTCCAAAACTTTGGGATGCCCAAGCAAGTCAGAGAAAAGGTCTCTGGTATTTTATTTTAGTTTAGTTTAATATGGGCAATACCTTTCCCCTAAGCTAATGCTCCAAACCCTTATGGCTGAATATCTGCCAAAAAATAATCACATCTCAGATTCTCAGTACATAGCATTGCAGCCAAAAAAATTAGTTTGGCAAAAATTATAAGGCTTTAGTTTTATTAGCATGTAATAAGAAATGTCAGGCAATCTTAATAAGGAATTGTAGAAAACATGAGGACCTAGTCTATGTTTTCATGAAATGTGTCCGTGTAATCCATCCGCTGTTTTATTGTTACCTTCTCAGAAGTTAATATATTTTCATGAAACTCATTATAGGAAGATAGGGAAGAGAGCTCGACTGTCAGTCACAATCGCCAGCGAAGGTGAAGGACTCTGAACAAGGGAAAAAAAGCTGTATTCTGCTTGAATAAAGGCGCTACTTCAGAAGCCAACACTAGGTGCAACCTAGCTACTAGGTGATACTAGCGACCTTCAGATCTCTAGAAGAGGAAGAATAAAAATCCCCCAAAAAGGGGACCAATGAGGCAGTGTCAGTACTGCTTTTTAAATCCATGAAATCCAAGTAGTACAGGAGAATCAAGGAAAAGGCATACTTTCTGGGCAAAAAGGATCCATTTTGACTGCTGGACCAACAGAATTTGAAGGTTGCAGGGACCAGGGATACCAGGATTTGGAGGATAAGACCCAATCCAGGAGAAGGGATTTAATCTCTTTTCAGGATTTTATATCTCAGACACTGCACAAGACTGATAGTAAAACGAGGCAGAGACTGCCTTGATCTGTGCTTATCCAGTGCTGTCTCCAGGTGAAGAACAATTGTGCATTATTTTCTTTAACTTTTGTCTGTCCTAGAAGAGATATAGATAGAAAGAACTGAACTATGAAGTTAGAGTACATAGGAGGCACGTGCTAATGCCATGAGGAGTCTTAACAGGCTCAGCATTGGCATGGATGCCTGGAGCAGCTGGACTGTGAGGATACGCTTCTGTGAATGATTTTGAACAGTCTAGAGATCCAGGGAGCGTGTCCAAGAGGCTGGAGTCCAAGAGAGTTGTGGCCAAACCCTGCTGAGACCCAGAGGAACTTAGGGGCACGTGGATGCATCACCTGGGTCCAGCACCAGCAGCTGGGTACGAGCTCAGGCAGAAGCCTCTCACCCAGGAGCACGCGAGCTGTGCCGTGTGTCCCACCAGGAGCAACTCCAGTGGTAGCAACGGAGTTACCCTGAATCATCAACGTCTGTAACACGTAAAATGCTATAAAAGGTGGCCAGCAACAGCAGCGGAGTCCAGGAGCTCTGCCCTGTAAGCCAAGAGTGAGTGATAGACGTGGAAGTATCAACACAAAAATGCAGGGGAGTCCAGGGTCAGGCCTAAAATACTGAGCCGAGCCATACTCCTGGTTTTTATCCACTACCCCACATTATCCTTCTTGCAGTGCTCTGATCCTCGGCCCAAGTCAAGTCAGGAAGTGTACAGACATGCAGGAAATAACTGAAAGTTAGCCACACTTTGCCCGCCCTGCCCTCCACATATCAGCAAAAGTCTATTTTAGGGCATGTAGTTCTGGTTTTCAGCAGAAGCTGAAGACTACTTTTCCTCTAACCCAGTTTGCCTAGGCTTCATAACAGTATTCCAGTCTCCAGCTCCCTGTGAGATAACAGGCAGTTCTGTTAGAAAATTAAAGCAATTTTTCCCCCCAGCATTTGCAGATCCACTCTCTGAGCTCCACGTGGGAAGAGGCTGGGGGCACTGCGTTGGGCTGGACATGCCTCAATGCAGAGTCAAGCCGCGTGCCAGAGGCACAGTCAGAAACCCGTACGTGAGGATCTTATTGTAATAATGCCTTGAAGCACAAGCACTGTCCTTCTCCCCTTCCTGGCAGTGCCCAGCTCAGATCTGCCTTCACCGCGGGAAGACACCATGGTGTTCCTTTGAAGGGAAAGAGCTTTCCAAAAAAGACAGTTGTTATGTTGAACGGTGGGGTGGGAAGAGCCACGGGGGTCATGCTTTACTGTGCTGCTTGTTGCCAGAGGCACTGTCCAAAAAAAAGTGAACCATCAAAAATACGAAGTCAAGACACTCCAGGCTCCGACCGAGTGCCAGAAGCAGGTCTGACATCCAAGTGTCCACCCCGGAGGAAAGACCGGACAAAGTGGAACGTCTGTGCCTTTTGGAAAGCGTTGGGCCTCCCACTGCCTCTCGCACCTTCCCGCAGCTCCGTGTGGGGAAAGAATTAAAAGTATTTGTTAGAGGAGGGAGCTGCGTGCAACTGTGCCGCCCTCAGCCCCAGGTACTGTTGGTTTGACACCTGCCAAATGAACTGCCCTGATGAAGCCAATACGGAGATGCATGACTGGTTTGGAGCGAGATCATTACTGTTACTGCCACTACTGCCCTGTAACACGTTCAGTCCTGCCACGCGGAGACAAATCATGAAGGGACTTCAGTTACTGTGATGACGCACGTGGCGTAAATGGATTAAGATGGAATAGACAAATGGGACGGACATAGCAGGAGAGGGGCCCAGCTTCTGAAATAAGGCACGTGCACCTAATCATGTCAGTCTAACTAACAAGGATAACTACTCAGCATGCATGTTCAGACCATGTGCAGGGGCAAACCACCTACTGTAAAGACCCTTCATTTGCGACAGCCATTTGTAGGTGCAAAATTATACAGGGCTAATTTGAAAGTAAGGCCAACTAGCCTAAAAATTAGCCTGTGCTGGATTGCAACCCACTGAGCTTTGAGGAAGTCTGGATAGAGTCATACTTCTCCACCTGGCTCCATCTTGGTTCTCCTGCTCAGTCAGTCCAGAGCCATATCTGCCTCTTTCTTACCCTGGTGCAAGTCAGGAGTCAATCGAGTTAAAATAGTGCAGGTGAAAGGAGAATCAGCCCATGTAATATCTGGAGGGATGGATCAGTGGCCTAACTGTTTAAAAGTTTTCCAATTAAAAGTAGACTGAAGGGTCAGAAAATTAAAGAGAATAACAGAAGGGAGTTGGAGAATGAAGAAGACGTGGATGGAGAGAGGAGGGATGAGGAGAAGGCAGAAGTTACACTTCTTCTAGCAAAGCCTTGAGCAGGATAACCTGGGACCAGCATCCCAGCACTGAAACCCCAAAACAGGTGAAGACTTGCAAAACGGTCAAAACTATCAACAGATCAGTCCCAGCCGACCCACTAGCCCCCACAGGCAAGAAAACCCCTTAGATTATGCCAGTCTTTCAGGCAGCCCTATGAGAAACCAGATGAAGGCCTTGCTTTGAAGAAAGAGGAGGTCCTCTGAAGAGAAGTCCCTCCAGAAACAGCCATTCAAGGTCATGCACGAAGTGCCTATCAATTACTACAAGACTCAGGTCTTCCATTGAATCAAGACATCAATAAAACTTCTGGAGATACTGGAGGATGACTTTTGGGCAGGTCCTTCCCTCACAAAATGAGAGTTTGACTCAGGCTCAGAGATGGGAAGATTTTACTTCAGTCCTTTCGTTCCCCAAACAGCTGGACTGAATGAAGTCTGGTCGTTTATTCAGTTTCCGTGGCCTAATGTCCTCCAGGCCTTCAGCCACGTCCCCCAGGTTTGTGCCTACAATATCTATGAACCTCATCCATGCACCACCCCGGCCCAGGACTGCATAGCTTCTCATGTCAGGTACATTTATGTCAGCACAACAGATTTCCCAGTTACATACAGCAAGGAAAAAGAAAAAACCAAACCAAGAAACAAAACAATCCCAGAAAAGTTGCATACACCTAAGTGTCTCTTTAGGTCAAGCTGGAACGTGGCTGTTATTTGCTTCAAACATGGAGCTGTAGGACAAAAATGCCTTCTTGCAGGGAAGAAATAGAACATATTGCAAATATATGGAATTAAAATGAGGAGCTGGGTAAACTGGCTGGTGTGTACGTACGTGTACACGTGTGTGCATGTGTGCGTGCCCCTCTGACCTGGCCAGAGCTATCCGACTCATCAGAACCAGCTGTCTATATTTCTACAACAATCAAAGATTAGAAATAACTCTCTGTAGCAAGTGAGCAGCCTCTGTGCTTTGGAACAGTTCTGTTCCTCCCATCTCTCTGCAAAGTCCTGACTTAAACTGTTTAAGGAAGTAACTAGCATTAAATCAGAGGAACTTCCAATGTACAGTAGCTGAAGTTGTGCCAGACGCTGGTTTCAGGAGTCCTTGAGCGAGTCCCGATTTGGGCATAGTACTTAAATCATTACAATCCAACTGAAGTGTTACAGCAGCCCAAGTCATCTTTATTCATGCTGTTCTGTGCTTTTATTTTATGCCATTAAATGCCTGGAGAGGAGCATTTCACAAGTCAGCACTGAAAAGGAGCTCTGCATGCACTGGGTTGCTGGGGAAAATATCATGGTAAATAATATGGGGCCATGTTCCACTTGGCACAAGCCAGCCTCTGCTCCTTCCTTCACTGCGACGTGGTCGTCATCACGTGCCCCTTTGTTTCACCTCTATGCCGGCCTCCAACCTTTAGAAAACTCCAATTAGCAGGGGAAGCTGCAGTTTTGCTCCTGAGCCGTACAGACAACTACAAACACTTCATACTCATCCAACCCGCCCATCTCCACCAAAGAGAGATCAGCTCTTTCAGGCATTCGCTAGCCTGGAACCCGCTTGGATCAGCCAAGGCTCTGGGATGCAGAGCATGGCAGAAACCCCACAACTTCGGCAGAATTGAACTTCATGTCACAAGGGTAAATCTTACCAGCACTAGACGAAGGGCTTTCTCCAGGGGTCAGCCCAAGACCGGGGGAAACCTCGCTGCTTTCTGCCCTAAGGCCTAGATTCAAAAAGGCAAATTGATGTGGCACTAAGGCAGCACCAGATTACACGTTTGTTTTAGAGAGGGCTTACCAGTCTAATGGTTTTATTGAGCTAGAGGAGGATGAGGGTGCTCTCATTTTATGGCCCAGTGGCCTGGTGGTTAGGACCCTTGCCTAGGAAATCAGAGACTCAACCTTAGGGGGAGTAGAAGCCATCTTCCCCACATCCCAGGAAAGAGCCCACACCGAGAGCAGCCCTGGTCACCCTGCCTCAGTTTGCTACACCAGACAGAGGTTGCTGAATTGCACATTACAGAAAACGCGCGCACAATGCAGCCAACAAATCAGCAGTGCACTGAACTGTCTTTTTTAATCCAGACCCAAGGGTGCAGGGCACTGACCTTCTCCAACTTCAGTGCAGAGCAGTGGGAACACTGAACACCCCCGGAAGAAACAACACAATTCTTCCCTGGAGGAAGTGGGGAGAAGAGAGCGAGTCACAAGTGGCAGGCTTTAGCCACATTGCTTGCTATGTTATTGAGAGATGTTCTGCTGTGCTGTTGGGAACAGGGCAGTTATGAAACCTGTACAGAACAAAACCTTGAAGGACATCCCAGCAAGCAAGGCCGTACCTGAGAACGGCCTGTGCTTTTATGAAAAGCATAAACAAACCAAGAAACAAATAGATCCAAGGCTGGCGGCAAACGCGCCATTTGGAAAGGTTTTCATCAAGGCTGAATCCTTCAGAGTTCTTGTTTAAATTACAAACTGTGCTGAAGGGGAATATATCTACCGAGCAGTGGCAGGAAAGAAAAATGCTACTGCTCCCACATAACGGGAGGTGCTAGAAGAAAGTAAATACTGCTTGTAAATAAACTGCCTTGATCATTAATTGCTAGCATAGACATCAAAAGAGGAGAACTCAGAAAAAGAAATGCTTTTAGCAATGCACCAATTGCTAAAATACCACATTTCAGAAAGGAGTAAAATCCCGAGAGCTGCCTCTGCAATTTACTTAGTGCTAGTGGAAGTTGCCATCTGAGCTTCCAAAAGTCAAGATGTCAAGAAGAGGTTCCAGCCACAAAACACCAAAGGGCACCCCTTAGTTAGATGAAACGGGCCTTAAACTAAAAGGGGTCAACTAAGAGGAAACATGATTAAAGCATGTAAGAGGCAGGAAAGAGGCTAAGTATTATGGTGGGGGAGATCTCCAAGTGGACCAGCCATCACTGTTCACAGGGCAATAGATAAGCCAGGCTGCACGGACAGAGCAGCACAAGACAAGCAACAGGAACCCCACTCTTCAATGTGGCTTCCCTTGCTAAGTAAATGAAAGTGGCTGCAAGTAAAGGTTAAAGTTTCTGACAACTAGTCTAGGAGCTAGAGCTGAATTCTAATGCATCTCCAGACCTACCCCCAAACCCTGGCAGGGCTAAGCAATCCCTCCATGACGTTCCTATTGTCACTTGAAAACATAATATGAGGACAGGCAAGTACAAAGGCTGATAGCTCCACCAAGGACTGACCACTGCAGAGCTAGAGGCATGAACTACTATGGTGTGAGAGTTAAGGAATCCAGGCTCTTACCTGCAACAGGGCACATCCTCTGCAAATCAGGCACAGATTAGGACTATAACGTGCAGATGTTCCTGAATGTAGCTAGTGAGGCACATGCAACGGGGAGCTAACATATCTGCCAGGCCTCCTAGCTCGCTCTTGGTCTCAGTGAGTGTTTCACTTGCCCAGATACCCTGAAGTAGTGCATGGATTCTGCAGTGGATGCAAGAGGAGACCTTAGGAAGATGGAGGGACCCTTCCCATCTACATCCAGGCTCTAGCCCAGAGGTGGGCTGATCTGGCCAGCAGCTGGACTCTGCAAGGCTTGGGCCAGTCTCCATGGAGACCCTAGCAGCTGCTGCCTTTGAAATCTCAAGGCTGGGTAAGCCATGGAGACTAGCCTCAGCATACAGGACAGGCCTGTAGGAAGGTCCATTTGGATGGGTGCAGGGTGTCCCCAAAAGATATCTGCCATCTATCATATTTGCTCCCAGTTCCAATCCAGGCAGGTTTTGATGGGCTCCCTGTGGCTGGTGAAATAGTCAGTCATCCATTCTGTTACCACAAATCCAGGTGGCAAGCAGACCTATTTTAACCCTGTGACACGCTGGCACCAGACTGAAAGGATTCATGGGAAGCAGGACTCACAAGGTCAGAGGTCAATGAGGGCTGGGACATAAGCTACATTGGTCTACACCCTGGTAGCAGAGCTCAGTATCTCCCCCATGCTCCCACTCCATTTGGGTCAGCTCTGGAAATGAGCTGGTGAGTGTTAGGGTAACACTGGATTTTCAGGGAGCATGGACTCTGCAGCTTGAACAAGGCTTTAAGCTGAGGCCTAGCAGAGCTGCGGACCACAAGGCAGAATGCTAGCTAAGCCAGCCATTTGCTTATGCTAGGTAACCATCTTTACTGTGTCAACCATTTTCTGAGGAAAAACCAGCTAGTGAAGCTGTGTGCTGTGAATGAGGCAAGGTTTTAGGAATGTGGAAGATGGTACAACATGAGACAGAAAAACAGACTGGAAATGTGAAAAACAGCATGTAATTGGTAACAGAATCTGAGATGAACATATGCAAAAAGGTGAATGGTGATTGGTGAAGAAGCCTCCAGAATCTTCCAGGTTTTGGTTAAAGTCTGCCCATTGACTAAAGAAGAGAAGTCAAGGCCTTACACATGTGCTTATAGCAAACAGGCATATAAATGAATGAAATGCATAGGCAAGTCCATGCTAATGAAGCAAGCAGTAAACCGGAGGCAGAGCTTGAGATGGGAGGAGAAATGGGTGGAACAAAAGGAGGGACAGAGGTGGAATGAATGCTAATGAGCACAAACCAAAGTGTATAAATGTGGGGAAAAAAGCATTGTTCGTTGCTGCTCTCCGTGTTCATAGACTGGGTGTCTGTGAGCGAGCTTGCCTGAAGCGGTCTCCATTCTGAATAAGGCTGCTGCGAGCAACGTGTGCTGGTGTTTGCTCCCTGCCTGCTCTGACTAATGAGTAATAGGACCCATAAGCAATTGCACCGTTGTCTCCCTAGTTGCTGGGCACCGCATGGAGTCGGGGTCTAACAGTGAGGGTGCTCTGGGGACATTCCAGGCTGGAGCCTCAGATCCTCAGCATGGTACTAAGGCTGTCCAAGTGGTGTCCTGCCTTACTCCAGGATGGAGGCACACCGAATAGGAGTGGACAGGCAGAACTCATGGCAAAATTGAACCATCTGCCACCACAGCACAGGCATAACCATAGGGGCTGATTCTGAACCTGTTTCAGTTACTAGTACAAAGGGCAGCTGTGAGTTAGCCATGCAGTGAAGGGCAGTGGCTTTTGTTCATTATGGAAACGGAGGTGTAGGTTTCTAGTAGGACAATCTGGCTTGCAAGCATCCCGCCTCATGCCTGCCACGGGGGATGTTGGCTGGACCATCCTGTGCAATGAGAATTTACACCAAACCAGCAGTGCTGGAGCTCTCAAACCTCAGCTGCAGATAGTAACTTTTTTTTTCCCTTTCCTGACTCCTCCTTCAAGAGCTGCTAAATCTTATACCCTTTAAAAGAAAGCTGTACTTGAGTTTGCTGCTTTACAAAAACACAGCTCCTTTACAATTCTGATTTTAACCAGAGGAGGGCAGTGATGTGTATCATTCCCTCTCTCTCCAGTTGTCCCTTTCACGAAATATCTGTCAACCAGGCTTCTTAGGAAGTAAAAAAAAAAAAAATGAAAGGAGGAAAAACCCTTAAAAAAAAAAAAGTCCTGCATATTTCAGGATTATCCTGAACAAAATGTAAAAAGACAAAACAAAAAGAACCTCTACAGAAAATATTTAGAAGCAGTATTGAAATAAAGCTGGAGGAAGAGATTATAAACAGGGCAGTGAAACCCAACTACAGCAGAGGTTCAAATTACTGTATAAAATGAAATGCAGAAGTAGCCATGCACATCAAGCTAATGAAATTAGCCCACAGATTTACTACCAGCAAATTAAATTGCCTACTTAGCATATATTATCCAAGCTGCAACCCCAATTTCAATACAATCCCATTATCCCACACGTGTTTCATCATTAAAACAGCAGCAAAGCTCATAGTTCTTACCACTCAAAAAAAGAAAAAGATTTACATAATATAGTATCTCCGGCATATGTGTGCCCAGGCTGTAAAACTAAGGTTAGAATCTGAATGCGACTCAGGTTCAGGGGTATTTAGAGCGAGGCCTGAACCTGGCATACAAGTTATGCCTACAGCGTTAGACGGATGAGTTGCTACACCACAGATCACAAGACATCAAGGGCACGTCCACCCTGCCGTCTGTCCTGTGACCGACAACTCCATCGTGGAACACATCCCAGCAACGTGGTCCCATTCCACGTGCCAAATCCTAGCTGCTTTATATTGGCCAGGCGCACACACCACGAAGCATGCCTGAGACAAAGAACCTAGGAGTGGCTCAGAGCATAAGTTCAGGGCTGCTCCAATCCAGCTACACTGCTGATTTCTGGGAATCAGAGAGAGTGAAGCATGAGCAGGAAGGGTACAATTCATACTAGTGCTCCCTAGCACAGCCCAGAGGCAATATAGATACACAAGCACGTTCCTCATTATGCAGCCACAGTATGGAAAGTGATTCCACACATATGGCCGTGATAGTTTCATGCCCAGAGAGGCCTCCGATGGGCGGTGAGTGTGCCATTCATGATGCACCTTTCTCCCCACCCACCACGACTTTGCTGTTTCTCTCAGATGAGATTTTAATTATGGGGAGGTGACATCTTGGGTCCTTTGGTAGTCTTGGTGCAGTCAAGTTTGCACAGAGTGTCTGTGGGGCTCCTCCTCCCCTGTGCCCCACTCCTTTCCATTCAGGTGTTAGTGTCAGACCTTGATGATAAGTCAGGTTACTACTTGGTTCTTTTCTTCTCTAATAAGCACTCGGTAAGATTCAGACTGCTAGAACAGTGCCTGTGCTTCTGTCTCAAGAATTACAACAAAACAGGTAGCGAAACATAAATAGCTCAAATTTGCTGGTCATGCAGGACACTGATGCCTCAGCATGGACTGAGCTATTCCCTTTTGGGGTAGTGACATTAATCCTGGGTGCCCTGGGCCAGGCTCCCAGTGCCTGCTGGTCCGTTGCCCCAGTCCACGAGTTCTCCCTGCCTGCATTCCCGGCAGGGTATCACGTGGCTCAGGCCAGCCAACACTGATTTTGCACGAGGCTGGCATTGCATCTGGCTGGTTTCTGGGGCACTTCTGGCTGTGGGCTTTCCTGCTGGTCCTGCAACATTAGATACCCTTCTTGGCATGGCTCCTCTGGCTATGCCCCTGCCCAGCTCCTCCATGCAGCCCGCTCCCTTCCCTGCCTGACTTGCATCATCAATGTGCTGTCTTTGGCATGGACAGTGTCTTGGTGGCACCTGGTGTGGGGCAAATGTGTGGCTTCTCTCCTGGAGTCCTGGCAGGTCCCGTCTCTTTCTCTTCTGGACCATTCTTTAACCCTCTTCTGTTGGGCTCTGGGCCAATGAGCATTTCAGTTCTGGCTGGCACGGCACCAGCCAGCCAAATTATAGCCTGGCTGCCTGGGTCTGGGCTGCTCCGGGGGCCCCAAATCCTCTGGCAAGGACTCGCACTCTTCTTCCCTGGGTCCAAACCAACCACCTCTTGTCTGGTGAGTCAGTGGGTGGGGCAGGGTCCTGTCACAGCAGCACTGGGGACTTTCACTTCCATACTCGGAGCAACTCCAAATGAGATTTGCTCAGCTCCTACCTGCCAGCCTCGCATATTGTCCCCAGGACACAGAAGTTAAACCAAGCTTTCTCTGGCTCTCGAGTGAGAAGCAGGAATATGATGCAAGGAACTTCGTTAATTAACAATTCTGCTGATGCGGCAGAAGAGACTCTAGCTCACTGTTCCACAGAGCCAATAGCCCTGGGGGTTTCAAAGCGCCCTCCCCATAACAAAAACCACACTGCTGACTTTTTACCTATGAAGCTTGACTGAATCCCTACAGCAAGGTGGAGGTACTATTTCTGTACTCCTGTTATTCTGCATGAATGGCAGAGCTGCAGGCACCCAGCAGGCGATGTCTGAAGAGTCAAGGAGAGCCTACTTTTTCCTATGAAAAAGCAAGAAATCTTTCAGGTGAGAGGAGAGCGACTGTTTTGTGCATGTGAAGTCAGATGAGAGCAGAGGAGGAGAGGTCACCACTTGGAGGCCTAACTGGATCATCCACTTTTTCCTCCAACCAACACAAACTTCTTCTCTAGCTCAGAGGTTGAAGGTGCCATCTTCTGAATGAGGCCTTTAGCGCTGGAGCATTAATCTAAGCTTCTCAAACAGACTCTAACATTGCCACCTGCTGTACACACTCCTAGTGAAACTCCTCCCCTGGTTTCAGAGTTAATTTTGCTTCTCTCTCCCCCACTGGGGCAGCACTGGCAATGAAAAATTCCCATCCTCCCTATCCCAGAAACAACTGCCATTCATTTGGCAGTAAAAAAAATCCTCCCCCATACAAATCATAAAAGCTTTTTGGGATAAATATGCAACATTCATGTAAAAAGTCTGCAAGTCAAACCTCTACCCTCCTTGGCTTTAACACATCTTCCGTAGTGCAAGACAAATGACGGCTGAAGAAATAGAGAGATGGCAAATCTCAACCTTTCAAAGTCAGTTAAAGTTTTCAGAACGTACTTGACAAAAGTTCAGGAGCCTCAGCAAGTGTTTCTTTCTCCAGGACACGGCCTCATCTGAATACCACAAAGTCCCCTTCAGCCTGTCTTGCTGTCTGATTCCCCGCCTGGATCCTATTATCGTTACTCACTGGGGAGACCAGGTATATTTGAAAGGAGCCAAGTCTTCCAGCCTGTCAGTTCTGAGATGTCGCCTCAGGCTGCTCAGGCTCTTATTATTCCTCGTTCAGTATGTGGTCCTTGGCTACCTGCAGCTCTCACCCTCTTCGTTGTACAGATGAGTTTGTGTTTCAGTGGCGACCATTTATAAAGAGGTGAATTGAAGGCATTTTCGGACATTGCGTTACAAACCACAACTTGATTGAAGGCTGCGGAGCAGCAAAGCGTAGTCTGAGCGGAGGTGATGTTCTTGTCAGAGGAAAGCCAATAGCAAATCCAACCCGTAACAGAACTTGGATGCCTGCCTCAAGCGCAAGCCTGCACCTTGACATGCCACCTTTAATTTCCCCGATTAGTTTGTTTATGTTGATTTCTTCACTTCGCTTCCGCCGTGCTACATCTCGCTACCTCTATAGCAGGGTGCTAAGAGAGTAGGACTGCTTTTGACAGCGGCACAGCGTTCAAACAACAAAAGGAATGAAACACACTGAACATGTTTCAAATTGCCAGCAATACACCCAGCATCAGGATTAGGGGATTGAAACTACTGTATTTACTTGAATTCAAGTTGACCCTGAATTTACTTGAATCTAAGTTGACGCTGAATTTAAGGCAACCCCCCCCAATAATTCAATTCTATATATCAAAAATGTATAATTTCTTATAATATTCCAACTATAGAATTTAATTATTGGAGGATTGTGTTAAATTTGTCCCCCTCCCACTGTTATAGCAGGGAATGCAAGAGCTGGGGGGGG
>JAGPOW010000261.1:249851606-249873380 GCA_030014935.1 Caiman crocodilus | reverse complement strand
TGCTGACAGAGACAGTGATCAAGTCTGAACCCTCGGATCCAGTCCTTTGCTTTTAAAGCAATGCTCTGTATCATCTAAGGGATAAATTAGATGAACACTTCTCAGGGGCATCCCAGGTTCAGTTTGGGCACATAGCCAAAAAGTTTGCTGATTATCTGAACTATCCCAAGAAAATCAATCGCAGACTGAAAACCTGACGAGGTAACAGCTACTGTGCAAAAATAGAAATAAATAAAATTAAGAGGACTTTTTTTTTTATAAAATCCAACATGTACTTTAGCACTCTAGTGACTGAATTACACCTCGCACTTACAAGATTCTTACTAGATGAATGACCTCCTCCATTAGAGATGCATCTATTTTGCCAGAGGATATTATCGATGCATTATGATGGGTACATCTCTGGTAGCAGAGACTTAGAAAAGAGCGACACCAGTCTTCCAGGAGTACTCAGTATACTTAATGCTCATATATTATGTTGTATTTAGTCCTGTAATTCTTATATTTAAATAAAGGCTCTTTGTCAGGTCCAAGGAAATTGTGGCAGGCGTGGGGTAATTTTGCAGTGTTATCATTAATCCCAGGCATAGAAAAAACTAAAAAAATATAGCCCGGAAATGAAGCCCTTTTCTGAACAGCCTCTCCTCTATGAGCATGGCATAAAAAAAGAACAAAGAAATGAATTGCATCCAATGGGCACTGGCACCCTGGGTCAGATGTCTCTGCAGCCAGCTCGGATCTTATGGTTTTAACTATGGAAGCCGAAAAAACACCAGATGGCAGCAAAGGACATATTCTGGGGAAGGCATGGCCTTAAATCACAGGCATCTCCTACCCTAAGCTTAAGTTTTTCACCTCCTAGGAGGAAGGGATGGTCTGAGCTGTTGTATTAGTGACGAGTAAACCTAAAAAAAGAACAAAAACTTTCTAGACATCACACCTCTGAGCTGAGGGAACAGATTACTGCATCACACAGAGAAGACAACTGCAGAGCCTCTCCCGCAGCACCCGAATCCCGTGATACTGCTCTTGCATTACTTTTGTTTGCACGTAACAGGTTTTATTGCCAATTGGCGAACTTAAGTTTAAGCAGCAGGGGATGAAAAATGGCAGCAAGGTGAGCCTAAGGAACTGGTTCTTCCCTTCAGTGAAAGAGAAGCGGCAGAGAGACGAGACTGGTTTCAGGGCATAGGCAGTCCTCAGACTTACGTCACGCTCAGTTCCTGAAAACTCAAGTCAAAACATCGCAACTCAGAACCAATTCCCCCATAGGAAACAATGCTATAAATAGGGGATTTGTTCCTGACCCAATGCCCAGTACCCCATTTTCACCAAAGATACCCTGGAATTTGGTACTCGATCAATTATAGAAGAGTAATATAGCTACATGAATGTATTTATATTGTAAATAGCGATCATATTGATTTGGAAGGACTTCTTTGAGGTGACTTTGCTGGACTTTCTGAAGGATTCCTGGCTGGACTCTTCTCAGGAGTCTTGGCTGCCGGTTCTTCTGGAGCCTTGTCTGCTTTTTTAAAGAAAGCGTCCAAGGAAGTTTGGAGAGATGTTCTCCAGAGAGATGGGCGATGCAGCGAACTTGTTTGCTGGCATGGCGTTGTCTCGGATCAAGCATCGTAAAATCAAAACTGACATCAGGACGTTGAAACAGGGGTTCAATTCATAAAGGTTGTAAGTGTAAAATGTTGTCACTTGAGAACTGCCTCCATTTAGATAAGTGACAGGACCTCAGATGATTATTTAGCAACAAAGCCTAGTGAATGCAGCAGAGATCTGGGTAGGAAATAGGAGCGTCAGCTCAAGGGTTTGGAACGACAAGGTTGTACTAGCAAAGCACGGACAGGCACCTCCTTCCCACCAGCTGCCATCACATTTCCTCAAGGGTCAGACCACAGACCGGTGCAGCAGAAGGAAAGGCTCAAATTGCTGAGGGCAGACTCCTTACCCCACTGCAACCACCTGGACTAAACCCAACGCTCAGCTACACACGCCTCCTACATCCAAGTCCAAGTCAGACTTTCTTTCATGGCTCAAGCCCCTTTTCACCCTGCAGTGCCCTGCCCCCCCCATGCACACCTGTACAACAGGGACTGTCAATGGGCAGTAAAATCATTCCAGGAATGATGCAGGAACAATTAATATTTATGCATTTATACGTGTGACCAGACACTCACAGGAAATACTTTTTTGCAGTCTTCTCCCTCTCTCAAATGATTCCTTGCCGTACAGGTACAGACGCAAGCTGCGTTTCGCAGAAGGCAGGACTGTGAAAGAGCCCAACTTCGAATCTAGCTCGAGCAGCAATGAGCACAAGTTGCTACTGGGCAGATATTTGGGAGTTTGTGTGAAATGGTTTCTTGGCCTTAGATGGGACCTACTTAGATCAAAGTCTGCACCTTGGCTGATACTACACGCCCAGTGAGAGTGCAGCCTTGTAGAAGAAGCCAAGCACTGAAAGGACACTGGATAGATCTTTACCCTAGAGAGGGTCCCTCTGGGCCAGGGTTTGAAAACACTGATGGAGAGCCGGGGGACTGCACCATGGCCCAGCGAGTGCCTGCTGAATGAATGGAGAGTTCATTTCTGCTGGGGGCCGAGCGCTCTGGCCCTGGTCTAGTAGAGCACTTCACATGAACCAGGTGAATCTTCCCACTGAAGTCAAACACACACGTGATGCTTTAGGAGGCAAGGGGACCGTCCATCTTCAGCTCGCTCTGCGCAAAAATTAAGTTTATTTCCTACCTACGGGGACTCTTTACCATCTTTTCCCAGAGCCTGATGAAGGGACTTTGATCCTAAAAGCTTGCAGAAAAGAACAATTTTCTTGTGATTTCCCAGCTGGTTTAATAAAAGCTATCGTTTTGGAACCAAGAGTTCTAGTTTTTCTATGTCTTCCCGTCTCAGACCAACACGGCTACCAAGTACACCCCTGATTAAAGCCAAAGCACTAATGAACCTGCATAAAGAGTACTGCAAATACCATACTTTTTTTGTCTACAACATGGCCTAAATAAAATATGCACCTTGGTTTTTTGAAGGAAGACTGTGGAAAATAAAATATTTTTCCAGGGTCTTGGCTGACTGTATGACAGAGTACGCATAGGTCAGGCAGCAACAACGTCCCGGGATTAGAGCAAGTCCAGGAAGTGCGGTATGTCGCACAAGGCCAGGCCCCTGACCCTTGCAAGGACAGCGGCACAATGGTGAGCTCTTTACAAGAGGTCATTCTTTATATAAAGCTCCCGTAAATAAAGTGTTGCTTCCCCAGCAGAAGTCCATCAAGATACTACCAGCAGCTCATGTGCTGCTTCTGGCATTAGTTACAGTGCTCAGCTAATGTGTGTGAGGGTTAAAGCACAAGACTCCTTTCCTTTAGCTCGCCGGGCCAGTGACATAGGTGACAGCCATTTGGACAGCTGCATGGCATGCAGCATCTCCCCCCAGCGTGTTTCTTCTCCAGCAAAGAAAACAGCTTCTGTGCCAAATACGTACACCTCCGTTTTGGAGGCAAGGTGCATGTGGTATGTGAGAAAATACAGCTGTACCATCCATAACAAGGCAGAAAACGAATCAATGCATGTTGACAGGCTTTCAAAACCAGGTGGTATCCTCTCAGTTCAGCTATTGCTTAGATTCAATGGGAGCTTTGCCATGGTCTCAATTGCAGGGGTCAAGCTCTTCATTGGAGGTTAAGAAGGCAGAGACATACTATTTGAAACATCACTGAAATATTTCAAGAGGTGAATGCACAGATGGTACACGCCTGATAAATCTCCCAAAACATACCCAGGAGGAGCAGGTACCAATTTGCACTCTTCTGTGACGTCCGGGTGCAGGGAGCACTCATTCTTCCTCCCACCCCTGTTGAGGGCCTGGGAGAGCAGAACTGCAGATCCAGCCGAACTGCCCCCCAGCCCGGCGAGCACCACCACTCCCTACCAGAGCAGTGATCCGGAAATGTTTCGGTAGAGGAAAGAGAACGGGGTGAAGAGGACGGCATGGCAGGCAGGTAGGTCTGTCAGATACAGACAGATACGTCTGTCAGTGGCCGAAACAATGCAGTCGGTCCAATAAAAAAAAAAGTTATCACCCACAAGAACTCTTGCCTCTCCATCTTTTAAATGTTCCCAGCACATGTTCCATCTGTTTGCACCTTAAGGGAAAGGATAGTAGCCTACACCTAAAATTTGGTAAAGTTGAATCCTAGATGTGTAAAAACAAAAGTTTTGGGGCAGGGGGTGGCAGAGGAGAGATTTGCTGGATACAGTTTTGGCCCCTCTGATTTCATGGAAGCACGTTTCTCTTAGGCTATGAACAGACATCATCCCTGGAGCAGGATCAGTGGTGCTGGGATGTGTTCCTGGAGGGGAATCCCTGCGATGTCCCTGGGAGCGCCTGCCTGGGGTGGCTGGAGAGCACGGCTAGATCTGGGCTGCCCATGCTCTCCCACCACGAAGCAAGCAGACCCCTGCTGCAAAAAAGCCGCGCACATTTCTACCACCTATTGTCACAGCTAGTTTTGGGCACTTGTATTGTGACAAGCATGGTGGTCATTTATTTCCTTGGATTTTGTGCTGCCTCCCAAATAGTTGTAGCCACTGTAATTCGCCCGCGCTTGTGACCTCGGCTGTCCTTTCCGACTTTTTCTTTTTTGTGGCCTTGTGCAACAAAGTATTTAGCAGAATTCACGCTCGCTGGAAGCCAACAGGCCTGTGCCATGAGTGCACCTGTTATGGCCTCAAACTTGCAAGCTCTGGACTATCGACTGTGCGTCTTAGTGCCCGTGCCACCCCAGTCCTGCCCGGGCGGCAGTCACTGTACCATGTTCACGTGCAAGCCCTAGGAGAAACCCAAAAAGGTTTTCCATTCCCCGCCCCCCCCCTTCTTCATAGAAGGATTTTAAAAACAGTCGTTGCTGGAAAGCAGAGGCAAATTAATGCAGCTCTACATTAATGGGTTACTTATTAAACGGAAAGCAAAGCCTTTTTACAGAAACCTATGCAGACACGCACATCCACAATTATCCTTTTAAATTCTAAATCAAACTAAATTACCAGTCTAGCGCCGAGGAGTAAACATGATTTGATTAGGCATTTCATACACAGGATGTGACAGAAGTTTCTGAAGAACTCAATTACAATTTGTGAAACACGCTATCTGCGCGCTATGAAAAGCTCACAACAGGACCACGACAGCTAAATACAGAGGCCCACGTTTTTGCAGGGACCTCCACTGAGCTTCCAGTTGAGATTGGCACAATTGGGAGAATTCAAATGTACGTGTGGAAAGAAGCCAGCTCTTGCAATTTTACTGAAAGCCTTGCTATACATGTTGCTCTTTTTTGGAGTTTCAGCTTCTGGAGGCATGCAATTACTTTGAGGAGCATGGAGAGGAAAGCGGGGGCTTAAAGTGAATTTGCACTCCTCATAGATGCAGGGCATAAAAAGCTTGCAAACACGAATCTTGAAGGCTCAGCCATCAGACAGCAAACAAGACAACCCAAACTGTTGGTTTAAGTTGAAAGACTTAAAATAATCGCGTGGTACTGCCAGGACTGAGTGGATTTTTTAATGCTCTGCATCGGCCACATTGTAACTTGCCCAACAGGGAGGGCGAATCAGGGAGACATTTAAATTCTGCCATTTGTGCCAACCGACTGTGGGCATAAGTGATAGTGGCATCGGTCTGAGGATCCTGGGAAAAGTCTTACCTAGAAATTTAAAGTAACGTGGTGACGATAACCTGTACAAGGTGACATTTAGGTCATGTGACCATGAAACTTTGTCCATGTGTAGGCAGTCCAGGAGCACACAGGGTCCCTCTGTACCATCACACAATCATAGAGAATGAGGGTTGGAAGGGACCTCAGGTCACATCTAGTCCAACCCCCTGCTCAAAGCAGAACAAGTCCTGACTAGATCGTGCCAGCCAAGGCCTTGTGAGCCAGGTCTTAAAAACTTCCCAGGAGGTTTTTAACCTCCTGGAGGCAATGCTTCCCGGAGACCAGGGAAGGCCTGAGAAACTGAGGTTCTGTGGATGCTGTACACTTATATGGCTCTTACTTGAGGCTGCACAGTTTTATGGCCTGCCCAATTCCTTTAGGAAATACAGTGGCCCCTGAACTCAACTGTGGATAGCCTAGGTTTACCGTGCCCATTATTTTTTATGAGGCTCAGCTTTGGCAGATATGTATTTTTGTCCACAGGAAAAGACACCCGCAAATCCACTCCAAGTTGATTTCTAAACAGGCCAATAAACAGACCCTATCCTTGCTTTGATGGCCTTATTGTCTCCGGAGAAATGAGTGACCTCACAACTATAAGGAATAGGCTGATGTGGCAAACAGCAAGGACATAACTTCGTATGACTTGGTTTAGCAGCATCTAGCCAGTTCTTATTAAAGGAACAAACTTCCAAGAGTAGGTACATTTTAGACTTGAAAAATGCCACCCATGCTTGGAAGCACCGTTAAGGAGCCAAATAAATCAATCTAATGAACTGACTTTTCAACGGCCAGTTTCTCATCAGCTTTGGATGCATTCGAAGAGCAAGGCTGGAAGCAGACACCAAGAACACAGGTTCGGACATATGGCAAAGTACAAAAGACTCAACAAAGAAAACAAACCAAGCTCGTTAAAAGAGAAGGCAAAGTAAGACTTGTCACGTCACCTGGTTCCTTAGACAATTCCTCCTCAAGTTATTCCCCGGCTAATAAATTGCAAATACTAATGCTATTTATTGCTAGAAAAGTTATTTTCAGGAATGCATATACAACACATTTGTCACCGACTAGGCCCGACCCCCAAACCGTGAGCTCAATGCGACTCACATCCGCTATACATTGATCTGAGCCAAGGAATTCTGCACGTGATGCACGTGGGGAATGAATGCAACTTGAGCAGAGGGATACTTCAAGAAAGCACGTCCCATATTCCATCTATACATTTGTAATATGGCAATAATTAACATTTTGATGTAGTTGCAACTCGGCACAGCTGCAAGGGAAGTAAATTAAACTAGGATTTGCATATTATACATGGATGCAGAAATTAAGGGACTGATTTTTTTTAAATTCTCATAAAATCTCTTGATTCATCTGCATGCAGAATTTTTGTGATTATCAACTGGATGCATGCAAGAGTCTAGAGTCTTCCATGCAAGAGACTAGACAGAGGCCGAACTGACTGTTTGCCCCTAGGCATACTTGCAGCAATGGGAGACGGACACCCTTCTGGGAGTGCAGCGTTGTGTGGATCACAACATCATTTTATTTTTGGGACCTTGGGAGTTTGTGACTCTCAGTCTTGTAAACATTCAGTGATGCCTCCAACGGCATTGGTCTCAGTTTGCCATAATCTGTCAGCCCCGATTCAGAAAAGCCTTTAAACAGGTGCTTCACTTTAAGCCGGCAGATGGCTCCCAAGAGAAAAGTCAATGAAGCCACTCATCTTCACCTTGAAGTTCTTTGGGAATGAATACAATGGTAGGGATATTAATGAGGCTATTTCCACTGACCACTGACCTCGAGGCCAAGCAACCCGATTAGTCTGCAGGTTCCCGAGGAATACCAAGCTAGAAGTTTGTGGAATAAAAGAGATTACTTCCGACTGATTTTCATTTCTCACACTATCCTGCCACAAGGTGCGAGAGAGAGAGAAGCAGGCAGCTGGCATTTTCCTCTGCAAAGTGCTATGTATACTCTACTTACCATATAAACTGCTTTCCCCTCTAGAGAGCTCTTTAATAACTGAAACTTTACTACGCTCAGTGGAGGAAAAAAAAAATAAAATAAACCAGACACCTGCATTTTACAAATCACACCAAAAAAAACAAAAAAACCCCCCAAAAAACAAAAAAATTGCCGTGCGGTAAGAAAGGAAATGAAGTTGGATCCATCTTGCTAACTTTGAGATAGGGTATTCAACAGTCAGAAGACAGCATAAAGAAACCAGAACATCCAGCTTGATACGCCTCCACAAAGCAGCTCTGCTTGGCTGGTAGCACATAATGCAGTGAGGCTGTGGAGGGGCTGCTAGCAAACAAACTGCTTTAATTCCTTTCTGGGGCAAAGACTTGAATGACCTCACGTACCTGCGAGTGACAGGCTAGACGCAGCGGAGGAGATAGGATCACCAATATCAGCCACGGAAATGAGAACTGCTGCCCGCAGCACAACCCTGAATGTGGGCCTGAAGGGAAAATAGCAACTATGCAATCAGCTGTGTTTGAATGTGGATGGAAACAGAGGGCAACCAAGGCCACTAGACTGACTGACATGCATTTACCATTTGGATACGTACATAACCCACAACTTAGCATGCCAGATGGTGCAAGTTTACCCACTTCTAAACTAATAAACACAGTGCCCCATGCTCTTGTTGACTTGAAGAAGTCTGATCATCATAACTGGTGGCCACTCCAGGGAAGCAGTTAACGCTGAAAACTGTAATATTGCTATCCTACCCTTTTGGAGGGAATAAGAGAAAGAAGGTATCCCAATACAAGAGTGACATGGAGTAGGAGGGCAAAGAAATCTAAATGGTCTGATGTTTGGAAGCCGTATAAATCTCCATGCTGCGTTACACTGCCACAAGAAAGACCTGGAAGTCTACTGAGACCTTAATAATGTGGCAGAATTAAAACAGTGCCAGCCAAAGCAACCAGTTGCATTTTTAGTTTCCTAGTTAAATACATCTGAAATGATAGGTTTCCCTTACATTGCAAGCTCCTGAGGGCAGGGGCTGGCTTAGCTGCACGTTTGACACTACCAATCTCCATCACTTACTTAAAGTCACCCAAGAAGATGGTATCAAAGGACAGCATCAGCCTCCAGGGCCCCTGTCCATGAGCAGGGAGGCTCTCCGACACGCCGGAACGCCAGGTCACTGGAGCAGACTTGATTAATCAGAGGGCAATTACCACGCTCCAGCAGCCCCCCAGGTCTCAGTGCCTCCCCACACTTCCAAATGGCAGCTGGGGCACTTTATCTAAAGCTTATTTGTTAGATAAAGCACCCCACCGCCATTTTGCAACCCAGGGACACCGATACGAGATGCTCCAGATGCTTTAGAGTGGCTCTTGGAGTTGCTGTATAAAGCGCCCCCTCCGCCACTCCCAGAGCACTCGTTTAAACGGCCCTAGGGTCCAGAACTCCAACCAAACTGTCCCTTCTGCTGTGAATGCCCCACCAAGTACAAGGACCCGCAGACCTAAACCCAGCATGCACCAGCTACCCCTCCAGCCGATCCGGTGGCGCCTGCCTTTCTCCCAGCTTTGGTTTCTAAGCCTCAGGGCACTCTGACCAGATGACTTATAATGGCACGTACACGTATGCCTTGGGGCCGACAGTGGGGAAGGGCCTGCACTGCCCCAAGGATCGGGTCCCTTGCAGCTCTCCCGTGGTCTGTCCAAGTTACGCACGCTCCCACCACCAGCAAGAAGCTGGGCCAGGGCTCTGCAGACCCGAGTGCAGCTGCTTGCAGCTGTCTGGCTACATGGCACTGCCAGCCCAGGCCCCTGCTGGCCACCACCCGTCCTGGGCTGCTTGTGGCAGGTGGCGGGGAGGCTGCAAGCGGCTGCACCAGGGTCTGTAGAGCCCCGGTCTGGCTTGTTACTGGTAGTGGGTGCACACAAACTCCTGGGTGGATGACCAGGGAGCTGTGAGGGGCCCATCCCTCGTTGTGGTTGTGGCAATGCAGCCCCAGCCCCTACCCACTGCCTGTCCCAAGATGCATGTACCAAGCAAAATGCCTTCGAATGCGGGGGCTGCCAAGCCCTGAATTAGAAGCCTTACTGATATGCTAGAGGGCCAGGGCTACGTTGTTCAGCATAAAAATCAAAGCCAAAACCACTGGAATGTTTGCTAGATTAGATACAAACTTGAAAAAAAAATACAACAAACTAGACAAACACAGAAGAGTCAACAGATTGGGTGTCATTAGTTCAGGAATCTTTACAGATAAACACATGTCTCTTATTTAGAGTCATCGAACAAGATCTAGCCTTCTTGAGTACCTTGACAGTGTCTCCAATACTTCACTGTCAGGCATTTCTACACAAAAACTAATAGCATCACACCTGAGTTAAGGTTTTTATAGCTACAGCTAAACTCAGTCTGTAGGGCTGCGAAACAGAATAGAGACATTACCAAGAACAGCCAACAGACAGCAAAACTACAGAATAAAAGATACTTTGAACAGTGGAACATCAAGACCTTCAAAAAGGATACAGCGTTGTTAATACCTGTGAAGCGGAGAGAGATTAGCAAGAAGCAGGCAGCGGATAATGAGCCACAAAGTCAATTGACTCTCAGCCTTGCCAGAATAAAAAATGCTGCTGCTCCTGCAAGGGAGTTGGTTTTGAAGTTTGAGTGGAGCAGAAATGGAAGTGAGATACAAATGCATGACTGCACCAGCACCCCCCACAGATCTGCTCCTGCATAAACTCTCCCCTTCTAGGCTGGCAGGAGCAAGCAAAGCCTTTGGAAATTATTACTCAGCCCCTTTCGGTTGAGTTGGGTTCTGCATTTCCTTGGTGCATAAGAGACAATCCCCCAAGGAAATGGCCTTAAAACCATTTAAGCTTGGAGCTCTAAGCTATAGGTGTCTTTTATTAAAACATTTTAAGATACAGAACGAGGGTTTGGTCTAGCAGCACATCAGTTGTGCCTGGCTTCAGCTGCCCCACGTCCACCCACCTACATGCTGCCCCATATGCAAGCACACCCACTGCCACACGTCACTACACATGCACGCATGCATACACACTGCCATGCCCATGCGCACCCTTTCTACTTCTTGGCCCAGTTAGGAGCCAGGGATGGTTGGAGGTGGAGGGATAGTATTTGAAGGGGCAAAAGGAGTTCAATCAGCTCCCCACACCTGGCCAGTCCTTTGTCAATCACTCCTCAGCAAGCAGCCTTTCAGTGCAGAGGCACCTGGGCAAAGACCTTGGGAGAGCCCTGAACCCAGGCTCCTCAGACCAAATGGGAACCCCAAATTCCCTCAGCTTCAAAGTGAAGCAAAGCAAACCCCCTTGGTGCCTCAGGAAAACAAAGCATCTCCATAAGCCTCTTCTCGTCAGCACGTGACCAGCAAAGACATTTTAAGTTTGTTTCATTTGGAAAAAGAACACAGAAAAAATATAAAGGGCTTTAAAAATATCAATCAACTCACATGTCTGAGAAATTTAAAAGGAAAACTTCTCTCAGCAAGTCTCCAAACACCCGGCAGATAAGGCCTCCTTCCTTCTACCTGCTCCAGGCTGATTGCCCAGAAGGCCAGCAGCTGCCACCTGAGACTTGTTTCTGGGCTGTGCTGGTTAACCCTTGCGTCACCAGACTAAACTCAGGGGTTTCCTGACCTAACCAACCTTTCCTTCCCCGCTCACAAGTACAGTTTTTATGTGCTTCCCAAACATGTTGCAAGGTACACTTAAAATTGGGAAAAGGCCTTGAGTGTGTCAAAGCCAAGTATAGATTATGACTAAAAACCATAATATTTTAAAAGAAATTGTTTTAAAACGGATTTCTGGTACCTGGTAGGGCAGAGTGGCATGAGGTTTGCAGCTAAGCTCAGACGGTCAAAGAGCCCAAGGTTGAATTGATTCAGTCTTTGCAGGTTAATCTAAACTGCACAGATTGAGCCAATAAGCAAATGACCAGACATTCACTTTTGATTCTGGAAATGCAGCCACTTGCCTGCAGGGGCTCTGGCCAGAAGCTGGGGGGCTGTAGAGCATGCCTCCCTGCTCGGCTGGGGCAGACAGGTTGGGCCAAGGCTAGCCCACCCACCCTGGGAGAGGGGAGTTTGCAGGCGAGCTGCAAAGCATCCTGGGATGCTGGGGGACTGAGTTAACTTGAATCTGGAAGGGATCTAGGACAGAAATTCAATAAACCAATTTAACCTAAATCGGTTAAGTTGGATATTACAGCCATCCAGGTTTATCTCAAACCTGTTTTGGCCATTTTGAAATTGGTTTATGTGCACTGAACTTCTGTCGTGTTACGGATTCGAACCAGTTTCCAATCACTTATACTAGTCTACGTATAATTTCTGTCCCTAGCCTCGCTGACCACAGTTTACATTGTTAGATGCCATCAGATGCTTCGTGCTTCTGCTAACGTCTGACGAAGTAGGCAGTTGCCAAAAAAAGTTCATGCCTAACCTAAGTAGTCTCAAAGATGCCTCCCTGCCTCGCATTCTGCTGGACTTCAGAGGACTAGTTTACCACCTCTGTGATCACAACCATAACCTATGAAACAGTACTAGCTTTAAGGTTTGAATTTTCTATTGCACCCAGGTTCAGCAAATAACACGGTCTCTCCCCTCCTCTCCCCCCCAGGCACACGCTGTCTGAGCTGCCGTTGAGAATATGGTATGACACTTATTTGGAAGGTCAGAAAAGGCCTAGTATCTTATTTAGGCAATAGAATGAGAAAAAAGGTGTTGGTTCTCTTCCAGGCTCCTCCCAGACAGCTCAAAACAGGCTGTATGGAGGTACAAACAGAGCCCCGCACATTTTTGGGATTCAGATTCCTGTTAAATAGGATGCAAGCACACTCCCAAGCTTATAAAGGGATCCTTGGGTTTTGCTTGTTGGCAAGGCTCACAACTCGGAGGGCTTCTCAATCTCTGTTGTAAGAGCCCGGAGGCCCCTGTAAATTCTTTGGCCTTACTTTCTCCTTGCTTAGGGACAGAAAAAAAGTGGTGGTGCTCTCCCAAGCCCACAGGTGGTGCCAGACAAAGCTGTCACTCAGAAAAGAGTACACAGATCCTCAAAACACAATCTCTTCCCTTAAAAGCTTTGATGGGCAGCGAGTTAACAATGTTGACATTTAAAGTCTCATCATTAGCATCCAGTGAGATGGATTGGGCAGATATCACACTTCTCCGAGCTTCTGTTTCAGGTTCTGCAAATGTCACTGCATTAGTTAGCCTTGAAAATGTTCAGCAACCATAACAGCAAGAGGCTTTGGGGTTTTTTAAATGAAAGTTGGGATTCTGGAGAACAGGAAGGCAACATCAAAGAGGTGCAGGACACTGTACTGATGCACACTGAATGAGCCTTCCCTGTGAAATTGCTTTTAAGACGGCCTCACTTGACCTATGAATGCAAGCAAAAATGTCCGTATTTTAAAACTCAGCCTCTGTTGAACCAAAATGCTTTCGTGATCTTTTTCTTCCATGAAATGATGTAAGAACTTTCATTTAAGTCTATTACAACTTAGAGTGTAAAAATGCAAATTGATCCTCTTTCCTACAGCAAACACCTTTTTCTCCTCTGTTAGCTTTCTACATGTATTACTCCAAATGTCCCTCTGTAGCCTCTTGAGCTGGGCCATCTCAGTTCTTTCAGTGAAAGCCCCCTTGGCTCTGAAGATTGTATCACAGAGAATGAGCTAATGGTTTAGATACTAGTCCAGGATTTGGGAGATAGCCTGGGTTATATTCCTTGATCCCATGTAACAGGGAACCCTAGCCCTGTCACCAGAAGGCAGGTCTGCCCCTTTAAGACCAGAACTTTCTGGGCACAGCTGGTAAGGAAAGGGTTAAACGCAGACCCTGGCCAGCTAGTCAGCTGACCGGAAGGGGCAGGACTATAAAACCCCTGGGCAGAGCGGCAGTAAGGGATGCAACAGCTGAGGGGCAGGGAGTGTCTCTGAGTGTACTACAGAGGAAGCTGGGTAAGTGGTCCAAAGGCAGGAACTATGGAAGCCGTGGAGCGATGGCAGCTGCACCGCAGCGAGGACTGTAGCTGATGGTACACAGCTGTAGCACCATCCCTGTGACCGTAAGCTGACCTGCTGCTTTGCTTGATTGTATTGGTTGGTGGTAGTTATTATTTTTTCCTTTTATTGATTAAAACTTGGGTGAGGCTATTAGGGGATGGATAAAGCCTTATATGGGACCCACAGCAGTGTGGAGACCCCAGCACCAGAGAGGGTGCAGCAGTTGGGGTGCACTGACCCAGGTGCCAGAGAGGATGCAGCGCTCTGCAGGGCTGTGGACAGCCCAGGTGCCAGGGAGGCGCAGTGCGAGATGGGGCTGTGGAGTGCCCAAAGAGGTGCGGTGCAAGATGGGGCCAAATTGTAACAAGGACTGACACCGAAAAGGCTAGGGCCTTAGAGTTGAACCCTGTTTGGTGGGTCTTGGGCAGGGAGGCCTAGCTAGAGAAAGATTTGGGGGGGGGGGGGGTCAGGCCCATGTAGGCAAAAGACCCCACCATACAAAATACAATGGGAAGGTATTGTTGCGAGCAGGGGACTGCCATCAAGATGTAGAGGGCAGGACACCAAGGACTCCAAGGGTGCCCCACATACGGTGTGGATTAACAGGGAAGATGGTGCTGGGGAGGGCAACCTGTTACAATCCCCCACAAACTTCCCATTTGACCGTGGCCATTTGGATCCATCCCTAAGTGACTGGTTCAACTAAGACTCAATGTAAGTGAACCCTAGTCTACTACTACCATGCTTTGCTGCCAGGGGTTGTGAAAAGATTTTGGCCTACAAAGATCCTTACATGCCTAGATTCAAACTTCTGAGCACATAAAATACATCAACAGGCTAGGGAGCAGGAACCATTTGGGTTTCTTGTTTGTTTGCCTAGCTCCATGGCTCAGACGCCATAGTCTGCCTGGCTGTCCAGTGAGATGGGTTCAACAGAAGGAATGAAGGGGACCCTGACCCTTCTCTGATTATTTTATAGACTCCTGCTTCAGGTACTCTCCAGGAAGATGAGATGTGAAACTGTATGCTTTCAAGCTCGGAACCTAAAACCTAAGTCTCCCACTTCCTGGACAAGCAATGAACCCAAAGGCAGGCATTAGCACCACTGGCCATGCTCTGCAGTGATAATGGCTGATTGTTTTTGTCCTGAGCTCAGTGCTGTTGGTATGCACTAGAAGACTTGGTCAACTACAGGTTTCCTTCAATTTCTATGTGGGCTCTGTGCATGTGAATTTGATCTTGTGTGAGGACTTTTTGGGTTAAATAAATAAATAAATTTGTTCTGTGGGAGGTAAACTCACTCTTATGTGATCAGCATAGGTGTGCTCTCCCATCTTCCCCCCCCCCCCAGCAGGTAAGTCTGTGGGGTGAGGGGAAAGGGCTGTGGGGCCAGGGCCCCATTCACCCCAGCCCCAGGAGCAGCTGATGCTAGCTGCCTGCAGCTGCTAAGCTGCACTGTGCCCTGAACCCCTGGGGCTCTGCTTAACACCACCTGCCTGTGGGGACGGCCACTCCCGGGGCTGCTGCAGGAGGCCTGGGGGGTGGTGAACTTTGGGGTGGTAGCAGCCCTTCTCCCATCATTGTAGCCTGCCCCAGGTGCTGGAAAGAGACCAGTGACATCAATGGCCCAAGCCTGCAGCAGCCTACTTTCACCCTATGTGTGGATCTGGAGGCCTGGTGGAGCCCATAGCCCTCCTGGGGTGCATGTATCAGCAACAGCTGTGCCCCACCCTACTCTGTGCCCTGAACCCACTGACTGTTCCCTCGGCTTTGCTTCTCCCACCCCCTTCTCTAGTCCCAGCCCTACTCCCTCCCTGCCATGGGAACATATCCCTATTTGTTACTTTGTAAACTGGGTTCCCTTTATGTGGATTTGATTTTGGTGGTAGAGATGCATCCTGTATGCAAGAATGTGGTAGTGTCCCCCAACAGGTACTCTGTTTGAGATTTGTACATTGGGCTTCTGACTATATACATTGCTATACTAGGTCAAAGGGTCTTTCTAACTTGGTATCCTGCCTCAGAGTAGCAAGCAGTGGATACTTTAAAGCAGGACTCTCCAACTTCTAAGCAGGTCAGGGGGCTGCACACTCAAAGTGAGCTACAGCAGGACAGGTCAATACACTGCATGCATGGGCATCTCGCCTCACCTTTTGCTCCTCAGCTGCATGCTCCACCAGCGCCATGAACTACATCATGTTTTCATGCCTCTGGGCTCTCCCTCCCACATCCCCCACCTCAAGAGACCCCAGATAGCCACTACTCCTACTGTTGCAGCTGGAACAATGGAGTAAGTGAGAGCATTGGTGGTTTATAAATTAACCTACATGGGCTACATGCGTCTCATGGGCCATCAGTCAGAGTTTGCTTTAGAGGAAGAGCATCAGAACCAGGGTACTGCTATCAATCTGTCATGCCCTCCTGGGTCACCAGCAGTTGCAGGCTTAGTTGTATAACCTCTGGTTTATAACATCTGTGTTTAATGGCCCCTTACGGTGCGAGATGGCCCCTCCACGGCCCATCCTTCACCGGACTTGTCAACAAATTTTAAAAACCTAAGTACATTATCTTGACCAAATCCCCCTCATCCATATTTGTAAGTTGTTAACAAATATAAACTAGAATTGGTAGGCACCTGGAAAAATGAGAGGTTTTTTGTTTTTGTTTTTTTTGTTTGTTTTTTTAAAAGGGAAATTTGTATTGCACCAATCTCTGTATTGTGCTGGGCATGTCTACACATGCATTAATGCACTGTGCATGACATTTAGTACCTGTAATAACTAAATGACCAGTAACTGGTGGTACTGTATAGTAGTGTCGGTGCATGCCTCTTACATGATGCTAATGCACAGTAGGCTAACTCTAGTGCGCGTTAGCACAGCTTTTGCTGTGGTGTATTCATTGTCTCTTGTTAGTAGAATGTGAATGCATCTACATGCTGGGAACAGAAATTAGTCTTGCCAGTCTTTAGTTCCCTAGCTTACCTCCTGGAGCCCTCTTGTAAAAACTACTGTTACATTGGCTACCCTCCAGTCCTCTGGGACTGAGCCTGGTTTCAGTGATAAATTGGATACACCCTAAAATATTAAGCTCTTTTAGAACTCTTGGGTGAATTCCAACTGGTCCTAGGGTCTTGTTCATTATTACTTCTGTTGAGTCAGGTCTTCATATTTATCCTGTAGAAAGTATTATGTGGTGTGGAACCTCCCTAACATCCACTGTAATAGAGAGTGATGCAAAGAATTCATTCAGCTTCTCCGATGTGGCCTATTTTCCCCAGAGTATACCTTAGACACTCTAGTTATCTAGTGGCCCCACCAACTCTGCAGCTGGCTTCTTTCTGATATACTTGAAAATAAATATTAGAGCTCTTACAGCTTTAGCAAGATGCTGCTCAAATTTCTCTCTTGCCTGCCAGATCATGATTTTTATATTGAACTCACCAGAGCTGCTGTGCCTACTTTCTTCATTTGAGCATTATTTCCACCTTTTGGAATTGGGACTCTTTGCCTCAAGCAGCCTCCTCGATTCTACCATTAAACCATTCTGGCATTCGGTTTTGGGAGTTTTTTTTCTTTCGAGAGACTTTGATTTTTGTGGTGTGTGTGTGTGTGTATATATATGACCCTCCAATACAGTGTGGATTTTTTTTTTGTTTTTTTTATAAACCCCTCTTTACTGCCTCTAAGCATTTTACCATTTTCTTCTAAGTAACTCATGTATTTGTGTAGCTCTCCTATTTATACTTAAATATTGCTCTAGTAGAAGCATTGCTGTGGACTCTAGGGAGGAGTGGCCATTTAGGCAGAGCTCCTATGCCATGTTTTAATACTGGGTAAATATAGGTAGCTGTCCTGCCACAGTGCCTGGGGTGCTCCTGATTTACTCTTTAGAGGTGCCTAACATTCCCCAAAGGAGAATTAAGATGATAAATCTAGTTAAGATTGCAACACACTCAAATACTATGGTTATGGAGCTCTAGAAGTAGCTACTATAATAAGAATTCACTTTTCTGTGTGAAGTACTTGATTTCTCAAAACCCAGGGTAGTGATACTAAAGTGAAAATGAGTCTCTCTGAAGAACTCAAGCAAATGTTGAGATAAAAATATATGTGCATTATATTACCTTTGACTTTGCTCTAACATTAAACTACTTGGCATATCTTCAGGAGAGAGGCACCAGTCAACCAATCAACATCTGTGCAAGCCATTTTGGACTAGATGGGTCCGGTGGCTTGTTAAGGGGTAATTCTTGGCATTATTTTTTTTTTTTTTTTTTTTTTTTTTTTTTTTTTTTTTTACTCTAATTGAAAGGTTAATCAAATCAGTCATACTTGTATGTTGGCTAAATAAACACACTGTCTCCACTGATGATGAAACAGATGCATTATTGCTCACATTTCCCAGGGGGTTCATTTGTTCCATCATTGCATTCACTTTTCCTCAAGCTACTGTATGCAATGTGTGACAGCATTTTGGATCATTTTCATGAAATGAAATTACATTACCTGTAAGGAGCTATTGCATTCACATCTCCTATTATATTTTTCTGCCAAACAGTAATACACCAACAGCACTGCATGGATGCTGAAAATGACAGGATAAATTCATCCTAAAAGGCGAGAATTCTTATTAAAAAGGGGCATGCAGGCTGAGCCAATTCCATCAATCCTCTCTCAGCAGTAGGCGAAATTACTATTACATTCAGTGCTAGTCTTTCTCTTAATAGAACTGAAAGAATTTGTGCTGCAAAAAAGGAGTGCTGTTGGCCTCTAGAATCTAATCCTGCAATGATTATGCATGTGCTTAATTGTATGTAGTGAGTAATCCTCAATGATTATTGACCAGGTGTAAAGTTAAGCATAGATGTATGCCTTTGCATAGTCCAGGGTTAAATTTTATACAGGATTGAACTGTATAAAATACTCTGAAGTCCTAAAACTATGTTTAGTATTAGAAGCAAAGTAGATAGAAATGATCTGATCTGATATAGAAATAAAATGCTGAGCCCAGGCAACAAAGCCAGATAGATGCCTCTTTAAAAAGGAATTAATAAATGACTTGCTATAAAGAAAATGCTTTTTTAAAATTGTATGCAACAGATAACACATCCCACTTAAGGTTTTTTACAATGCATGTATGCATGCATATGTATATATCCTAATTATCTATTTGATAAACATTTCAAGAACAGCAAACTTCCTGGCTTTCTTCAAAGCAATAACCTATCAGTAAATACCTCATCAATTCCCACTACAACTTTCCCCCTGCTTCTGTCATTTCCACACATCAGTTACAGAAGTGGCTTCTATTTTGGTTTAAGAAGGTTGATTTATTTAAATAAAAACAACAAAGTTACTACTTTTGGGCATTATGGAGAAGGGATCACTACATTATAAAGGGAATGGCTTCCCACTGGTGTGTCACATGTGTAACTTGGGGAGAAAGCCTAGTCAACGTTTTCCTCTTGGTCTGCTCTTTGCTAAATTCTGATCTCTCAGACTTGCCATCTGCATTAATCAAGAGTCAGCTCATACCTCATGGCTGTATCCCTTGCAATTTATGCAGTCACATTCATGCTAAAAAACCTTTTTATACAGAAATAAAATACACAATGGCTGTTGCACACAACTCCCCAAACTTAAAAGAAAAATATAAAATGAAGCTAAAACTCCAAATACTGGAGCAAGCTGGAATGAGACTTCAGGGACCCCAAATGCCCATGAGAAAATGCAGGACAACGGGAGTTGTATTTCTTTAAATAAGCTTATGCTGAATCCTTGAATTCTAAGAACATGTGATGGCCAATACAAACTGCTTTTATGTTGTTTTAATGTACCAACAATTAATACAACACCCTACAAACTATCTCATGCAAAGGCTGTTCTCTAAGAAGAATCTTTCTTTCTTTTTTTTTTTTTTTTTTTCCCAAATTATACAGGTGTTAACTAAAAATACAATAGGGGCAAGAAGGGGCAAAGCAGGTGAATTTTTCCATGCAAAAAAAAAAAAAAAATTCAGTGAAATTTTTGGGAATTGGAAGAAGCTCAATAGAATACAGTTCAAGATTTAACATTGTACCAAGGAGCACAAATACTTAAGACATCAAGTTGGAGACCCTATTACTTCATTTCAGTGAGATACTTATCCATGTGCCTTGCTTTAAAAATGTAGTTAGCCCCACTGCCTTCAGTGGAGATGTACTCATTCAAGTGAGTTAGGTGCTGGCTTCAAGTATCTTGCTGCATGACCATTTGGGAGAAAACAAAATGGAAGGAAGAGAAGTACTAGATGGATGTCTCTTTCTATAGTACAGGGTATATAATTTTAGTGTGTTTTCTTATTATGGACAGCTTTCTACAGGAAAACTAAAACAGACTTGCTCACCTTTCTGATATCACTATACTTGTAAAAGGTCTGCAAAATGTTTCTTAAGAATATTGTGCCTACCTAGTGTGATTCAATATAGTTTACTACACTCAATGTTCATTTCATACCAAGCCCACTTTGAAATACAAGATGCAGGCAGAAATGAGGGCAGGGTGGCACTTTAGAAGCTAAATGGTTCACGGCAGCATAGGCTTTCATAAGTTACAGCATATTTATTCAGAAGATATGAATGGCCATGCATGTAACCATCTCTACAAGATACTGGCTGCCATAATGTACATGGTGCTTTACAAGGAAACAGAATCCCCCTTCCTCAAAGTTTAACTGCTTGTTTGATCAAGCTGCACATCAGTGCACTTAGACTCTTTCCCCTGTACTACAAAATCTTTTCCAAAGATGTCTACATCTTTTGAGGAGTCATTAGGCACCTTAAATAATTAGAAGTATAGGTACTGGCCTGTGTTTTGAAGAGAAAATTATTTTTGTTTAAAATACAGATGTGGCATATTTCTTTTTAAATTATTTAATTTTCTGTAAAAAAAAAAAAAAAAAAAAGTGCAGGAGAGGGGATCATAGTCACTCCCATCTTCAAGCTATTTGTTTTAGTAGAAACACAGTTATGCACTTATAAGAATTTCTCATTAAACTACTTGCCTTTATATTAAACATATCTAGTAAAATAAATTTTTAAATCTCATGTTACTTGGGGGGGGGGGGAGGGGAGGGTTGGAGGTAGGGGGAGAGTAATTTACTCTTACCAGGGTACCATAATTGTAAGACTTAATATTTAAAAAAAAAAAAAAAATGAACCACCACTAAAATTTAGAGTAAAACATTTAAAAGTACATTTATTTAAAACTTGGGCAAAATAGCAATATAAAAGAAAATAGAGTATAAGAAATAAAAATAAAGTACAAAACATTTTAATCTTCAACATCCATAATTTAATAGATAGCAAGCCCTTTCTGATTTTTACATCCACATCTTACTTTTGGCTGAAGTACCATAGATTTGTCAAAACATATAGAAACTGGCTAATCATGATACCTAAAGTGGGCTCTTAAAATGGTAGTATAATACAAAACATAGTAAATTATGTTTCCTCATAATAAAATTACACATCCTAAAAAAGATGCAGTTTATTTTTGCTTTCCTGCTTTGAACTGCTCATCACCCCAAGGAAAACAGCTGGAAAACAGCATCCACAGGAAGTATTAGTTACTTTATATGGTGGCTGGAACAGCTAGATTTAATGCTCCAAGAACTCTGAAGCAATAAGGTATTTTCCTAGCCATCAAGTAAATTTGCATGTAAGTTTTTGTTAAGGAAAGCACATACTTTCTCATAAAGACATACAACACTTATATTTTATATTGCTTTTTTTGAAAGAATACGGTAATTATCAAAATGTTCCAGAAAGTTATGCAGACAGAACTGTTTACCACCCACAGAAACCTCCAATAATATGCTATCACCTACTTTTTGCGGTGCTCATAGTCTTCTAGAACTTGTTTTAAACAAGCCAAAATGTTTGCTTTTTCCTATTTAAAAAATCCATCACTTGCATCCCATTTATTCAGTACCTTGTACACTAACATTGATAAATGGTTCCACTTCTTAAAAGGCTCTTTTTTTTT